>JAPFRW010000019.1:0-458688 GCA_030778065.1 Akanthomyces uredinophilus | reverse complement strand
CCCCCCCCCCCCCCCCCCCGTTTCTTGGCCATCGTTGTGCAACGCCACACTACTGGGCAGGAACCTGTGTCCCGCCGCTCCCGCAGCCAACCACAGCGCTCGCTCTGACCGGGCGGCGGCCGAGTCTCAGCAGCAGAAAAAAGAAGAACAAAAGCTGCAGCGCTCTCTGGCTGGTGCTCTTCGTCGGGCAGATGTGCTGTATTACCGGAATGTTTCGTTGTTGTTTTTTTCTTTTCTTCTTATTACATTCTGCAAAACAAAATTATAGACGCTGTAAAACTTTAATTACAATGTCTCAGGGGTTTGAAAAGCGTGCCTCTTTACGGGTTTTGTTTACAGCGGTTTCCCCCCTTCCCCTTCGGATCCTCCAGCACCCGCAGGCACCTAGAAAGCGCAGCTCGGCCGCTTTGCTCCTGCCCCCTCTGGCCTGCCCAGGCCGCCCCCCTGGAACGGGTGCAGAGAGGGGGTGCCACAGAGGGCGGCGCGCTGTCGATGAAGCAAAACCCGCTCTCCCCGGCTGCTCGCTGGGTGGGCTTGTCCGCCGCTGCTGCTGGACCACCTGGGCGATGGGATCGTGGCACCGTGGCCAAACCGTGCGGGGAGCCCAGGTTCGTTTTTGTCTTGCTTGTTGTTCCGTCTTGGCCTTGCCAGCCGCTTGGCACAGCGCCGCCCAGATCGTTTGCTGGGGGGCGTTTGAGGTCGGCGGCGTGACTAGCTATTGAAAGAGACGCTGCTTTGATCAATTGCTTCACTTGTTGAGAACGGAGCGAGAGAAAAAAAAAAAACAGATATCTTGAGTGCCAAGCATGAGGTGTTTTTTTTTTTAGGCTCTACCCTTTTTCCCATCCATCTCGGCTGCTCTTCTGGCCTGTCTGGCGGAGCAGTACATCTCACCAAAAAGAAAAAACGGGCCAAAACCTTCTTCGCGCGCAACACACTGGGCCGCGCCACAAGTAAGACTGGAGACAAAGGCGCGCGCCGGGGAAGCTTGCCACGGGCTGCGTAATAGATAGTCACTTGCGTGGGCTTTTTCTTTCTGCTTTACATTTTCAGAGCGCAGCCGATCGCTGAATTTTACACAGCGCTATACTGAATTGCACTGCGACTGGACCAGGCAGGTTGTGCAGTTGAAAGTAAAGTTGCTGCCAGATTGCCAGCCAGGCAGAGAGAGCCCCCTCTCCTGTGGAACGTGTCCATCAATGGTGCATCCTTTGGTGGTGCTTCCAACAGCCTAAAAAAAACACAGTAATAAACTTTGGTCCTACTGGTACGAGGCGCGCACTAATCCTCTTGTGCGCCGTTTTTTTTTCTTCTTTTCCATTCTTTTTTTATAAACCAGTAATACGCAGCGGCTTTTTTTCTTTCCGGCCGGTTCTGATGGCAACGAGCCGGCAAGTATCGACCGACCGAGCCAGTTCTTGGAAGGAGGCCCATATGTATCGGTTTTGAATCATGTCATTGATACCGGCAGCCCCCATCCGACACAACATCAGGCCAGATGAGGCTCAAAAGCAACCCAAAAAAAAAAAGGCCTCGTTCAATTGACCCTCTGAAAAGGTTATTGTCCACGGTGGATTTTCATTCTTCTTCCCACTGCGCGGAATGCTGTGCCCTTGATTGTCCAGAGCGTGGTGTTTTGCTTGACCCCGTTGGCGCACACCCCCCCATTGTGGCATGCATCTTGATTAATGGAAGCTCCAAAATAGAATAGAATGAAAAGAAGCTACTGTCTTGCATTTTGTCCCCCAATGGCATTCTTTGCCTTGCCCATCGGCTTCTTGTTATTATCCTGCATCTGCTCTTTTCCAAACAAAGGAGGCTGACCTTTTTTTTTTGGGTGTCTATTTTCTCTCCTGAGGCTGTTGATCCTCCACACCACCATGGTTCCATGGCTAGACGGCACCCAGCAAAGGCGTCGTGCCCACTCACACTCGGCGCACCACCAACACGTCCTGGCTAGGCCACTTGGTGCCGGTGTACAGAGTACGAAGCCAGAGGGGGGGGAAAGGAAAAGGAGAAGGCGAGAGGCCGGCCAGCACACTCCCAAGTGGGATAGTTTGGTGGTTGGGAGCCGCGCACGAGAATGTGGGTGGGCTTCTGTCATCGATAGTGCCATGTTATGCTGTGGAATGTCGTCGAGGGCTGGCTCTGCCCGGTTACGCGTTGGCTGGATAGATTCCGTTCCTGCATCTCAACTAGAACTGTTTTCTCGTTTTATTATTGGCCTCTTGCTTTTTTTTTTCCTTCTTTTCTTTTTGCCCATGTGCAGTACTCTTGAACCCCCCCTGCCGCCACCACACGGCCGTCCAAACCGTCCGTCGCACCTCAAACACTTGCTCGTGCACACACAATTCTGGGCTCGAGGGACCGAGTTTGCCCTACACCATCCATCCGTGAATTCCCACCTTTCTGCATCAAGAAAAAAACTCAATTCAACTTTGGATCTGTCAGGAAAGCCCTAGCTGATGGTCGCACAAGCACCCCTTTTTTTCTTTTTTTAGCCGACTTCAGATTCGTCGCCGTACTAGTAGCCATCCAACCATCATCAGGTGCACCATCTACAGTGGCTGTCAATATAGATTGCATACCCCAGTGTGCAATAAATGTCTAATCTGTGCTGCACAAGTAAACGCAACGTGACAGACGGCCTTTCTCAACTCAACCCTGTTGCGCCGCCGAACCAGCCACAAATTGCCTCACCCCGGCGTCGTCCTCGGCCAGGTCGCTCGCTCACCAGTCTCGAGTCGACCCGGCCGCATGCCGCCGCTAGGAGCCATGCATGCAAGTGTATGGGGGCTGCAGTAGCGTGTCGCCGTCGTGCAGCTGGCTTCTCTTCTTTCCGCACAACTAGTAACTGGTAAAAGGACGCTACTCTTCGGGGCGTGGCTCCTCGCTCCTCCAGCCAAGTGGGCTTCGCCGGCTGGTGTGTTCCCCTGCATGCGAACCGTCGCTTTCTTCTCCTCTTTACTTCTTTTTTTGCCAGCCTGTTTTCACTCCTTGCTGAGATTTGTCCCGAATCAGCTTGGTACAGTGGCAAATTGGAGAAAAAGTCAATGGCCTCTTCTCTTCTCTGTGCTTCTCAAGCTTGACAGCCTGCTCCCCTGGACCAAGGAGCTCACGCACACATGTCACACAGGAAACGCTTCGCTCCTGTCGGGAGCATGCATGAATGCCTTATGCCTGAATCGGGGTCACCTACATTTTAAAATATCCATGTTTGTAGGAGGACGAGACATTGTCCCGGCTGTCAGCTCACCTCGGAGGTGTGACGGATATCGGACAATTACTCCTTGCTGCTCCTGATACGCTACCGGCACAACCACAAGCATCCGCGCATATGCTCCCTCTCAGTCTCGAGGCATGAAATTACCATGTTCGCCTCATGAGAATAGGCTGCCTCGGCGCATAGGGGCAATCTACTATTGTTGGCGCCTACGTACTAAATAGTTAGTTCGCACCGCTAGGCCGGCCCGGCATGAACAGCACATGTGGCAATCCCAAATTCATCAACTCGTGCATTGGTTCAATTACAGGTACCATGAAAGCATCATCGTCCCAGCCAGGGTCTTTTATACGAATTTCTCATCATGCGCAATTTCTCTCATCACCACCTCGTACTCGCCCTTGTCCTCTGCTCTCGCACGGTGCAATTCCAGATGGACCAACAGGCGCTACGCCCAAACAATCGCCTCATGAGGTCATGGCCGACCAGCATTCGAGGCGCCATACGACGTTGTGCGTGTGGGACGGACGGGGGGCCGATAGATGGCAGGGGGGGTGCGGCGCGCCGCACTGCTCTGGGTTGGGCCTGCGGAGGCCAGGCATCAAGCTGCCCGATCGCCCAGCACTTGTTTCCAGTGGTCGAACCAGCAGAGGCGATTTTGGACAAGCGCCCGGTTCCTGATCTCAAGCTTTCGTGTAGCTTGTTCCCCCATTTCGTGCAGTCTCGCAAGGTTCATCACTACGGTACACGGACAAGACGGGTATACAAACTAGGGTTTAAGCCGACGGCCAAGGCCGTCCTTTGCCCTCGCAACATACCGAAAGCTTCCTGTGAGAGCTTCTCCGCACCTTGACGCGAAGTGATATCCATTCAAGCAGGGGCCACCCCGCTACTCAGCACTCATCACGGCAGCCTCGGGGCGTGGAGTCTCCTTGCCTCCTCGCCGCGTTTCGCTGTCCATCATTGCCCAGCTTACTACATTCTGTGGCAGATCTAGTCGAGGGCCCCTGGCCATGTACATTAGTTGTACTCGACTAACGGTTCGCATCTTCATTTCAAATTCATCTGGCATTCTAATCAAATGGTGTTGCGCAATTTCGTTTTGCCTTGCATCCAACCATGTCAAAAGACATTCAGAATCCCTGTGGTGTGCCTAAACCTGACGGGCTTGCATGTGTGAGCATGCACCAAAAGTACCCGAGGAGGCAGACCAGGCAGAGAATTGAGCGGCAGGATCCCAGCAGCCCGCTCACGGACACAGTCATATCCGTCAGGGCTATTTGCTTGGCGGCAGCCTCGTCTGGCGGTGATGGTCAAGCTACGGAGCACTCTGTTAAGCTTCGGAGTATTCGTGCTTTGTGTCGAGCTAAAGGAGTGGCCATTTCCGGTGGGATCACGGCGGGCCGTCTAGCCTTTTTCGCTTTTCCTCTCCCCGGCCTCTGGCAATCAAGGTATCCGTACGGAGTACTCTGAGCGGACAAGGTGAAAAGCCACGCAGAGCAACAGTGACCCCCAATCGCCCAAATATTAGTATGATCTGCCTTTTCTCGTATCGGAGAGCCAGTCGTTGCAGAACCTTGCTTGTAGGCAAACTAGTAACGCCACTCAAACTGTCCGTTGAGGATGAGGGTGTGGGCGTCTCTGCCAGAAGACTTGGGCGTTTCCGCCTTTGAAGAGTCTCAAACTCTGTTCCGTTTGTTCGGGGCTTTTCCACAAAGCAGATAGCCAACAACTACCTGGTGTTAGCTTGCTATTTAGCACCGAAGCCCATATTTCTCAACAGCCACAATTTGACTCGATGGCGGGAATGTTGAGCCGAAATTTGTTATCGTAGAGGAACTCACTGTACAGGCGCAGCGGTTCAGGGCAGAAAAAAGATATGCCTGCAATTCACGAAGCCACTTGCAATTGATGTGCATTATTATTTTCGTGATTAAAGCAGCATTGCATAGCCCACAGTAGCCAGTGGCTGAGCGCATGCAGCCCTCGGCGCGCAGTGTAGATCTATAGCCAGCACACTCCTTCCCGGGGAGCCTATTGCGATTCACGCCACAGTAATCCGATTCTGCGTGGCGATATTGTTTGCCCTTCCGCTGTCTCTCTGCTTGCATCTGTTCTTGCATCTGCTATTGCATCTGAGGAATAGGTTCCGTCTCCGCGCCTTTCGGCATTGCTCCGGGGTTCACAAAGTAGACGCAAGATGGGAACGGTTGTGTCGAGCTGACGATGCTACCTCGTGACATCACCTACCCTTGAGCAGTGGTTTAATTTAGGCTGCACAGGCAGAAGAATGACAAGAACTGTATCCATTCTCGTATTTCAATTTTTTGAAAAAAGATCTGACCATTGTTTCCTCATGATGATGTAGCTAGATGGAAATGTTCTATTCTTTGCCACTGTTCGCCGCCAATGTCACTGGCCAACCTCCTCACACGTATCATCCGCCAACTTTTTGTCTGCCGATGTCCTCATCCGGTCTAGGATCATCGCTGGAAAGTCGTTGCCCGTTTTATTTTTGTCCGCTTGTAAGAGAAGAGAGAAAAAAACGCGGGGACCTTTATCCTTTCACCCCCCCTCCAACTTTCATGATGCCGTCATACCAAGCCATTTCAATTGTCAGAGGCTGGTGGCTGGGAAGTAGATCGACGACATGTCACAGCCCATCTCTATTCGAAGCCAGTCAGCAGAGCAATTGTCTCAGCAGTTAAACGCTGCAACGACTACAGCTGAGTTTCGTCAACGCTCCCTCTTCTGCCCGGAGCTGGCCGAGTTGTAGAGCAGATATGCATACGCAACTGAGTATCGCAGCACCAAGTTGGGCAAGCTTCTCGCCAAATCTCCGAGAGCTAGGCTGCGAGCCAGCACAGCATCGCCAGCAGCAAACGGCATAACAAAACAACAAAGTCATTCCACCAGTACATGGAAATCCCTTTTATTATGCGGAGTGTTTTATTTTAATGTGCGACACGGCTCGAACTGACCTGACATCCGTCAGCTTGCCCTGCAGCGTCTGTCTGCAATGCCTTTTGAGACGACGGCGAAGGACCTAATCTGCGCGATATTAACAAGTCGCAGATCCGATATTTACGGGTACCAAACATCGGATTTGCCTCTTCCGCAATCGTACCGAGATGAGCACATGACGGCCGCCCACGCCGTTATTGTCAACACGGTTGCATTCCAGCCAGTCCTTGGACTGAAGGTGAACAAGCGCCACAGGGCTGGGCCAGAATAACAACAAAACACTGGCTTGATGGACGACAGTCCGGGATGGGGCCAAGCTCCAGTTCCTCAGAAGTCTCGTGCCGTCTGCCACGCACTGGTGCGCAACATGTCTCAGAACGCGCCCATTCCCCAACCTCCTACGTCGAATGCAACTCAAGATGTCGTCAAGAAACGCGAGAGCGATGTTCACGAGTCGAACATGAAGAAAAATGACGAGATGACAAGACCCCGATCCGAATAGCTTCTTGGCCATGGATATTTCAAGAATGTACGCTGCGTCGACGTGACGCTTATGGTCTCTTGACAGGGGACGACTGTGCTCAAAGACCAGAACCGCGTCTCCCATGGCTATATGGCAATGTCACGTTGGTAACATTTACCATTTGCCAGATTTGTCATATTTTATGACTTTTTGTTATCTTGTAAGATTGCATTCAACACGTCGCCTGCTTGCATCCCAGGCATCAGCTGGCCGCTCCGCGCGAGACCAATCAAACACCTGTAAAGATGACAAACTAGACGTTCCGTAGATAGGTGTCGATGCAATGTGCACATTTGTTTTGTCTCGGGCTAGGCCGTTCCGTTGGGAGCACAACTCGGTCGAGAATCTGCTTCCCGAGGATGACCCATCGTAATTACATTCATTTCAAGGCAACATCGTGAAGAAAATAAACATGCTGTCTTGGAGAAATCTAGTATCAACATTTCGCTAGCAAATACATTGAGCTCCGAAAACGCTTGACGCCTCGGGGACTGGATAGTTAGCTTTGTGTGGAGTGAACCGTCGGCTTTCTGCGCAGACATCTACTCTAGGGTATGTTGCACAACGTGTTGAGATTGATGTCTTAATAGTGCTGCATGACTACGATGTCACTCGAACAGATTTTCACCTTTCTGGAGTTTTGAGAGATGATTTTATCGAAAACCGACCAGAAAATGGGGCAAACTCGGTGCAACCAATTTCTTGGCGCTGAACCCCTTTTCTTCGAATTACTTTATTTGCCTCTGCGCACCTAACATTGGACGGCCGGCTCTGACTCTGAAGCTCGAGCCAAGAAAGCCTCATAGACGTGCCCATTCAACTATATTAGTGCCTGCAAAGCAAAAAGAAAAGGGCCGTTTAGACAAAGCTGGTGTTGCTTCTGGCGCCTTGGCTACCATGATCGTGCAGATGCGGGGTGCGGGGTCAAAGCAACTATCGCGGACAGACGTGCACGGCAGCCGTCATGGTCAATGCCTCGCGGCGCAAAATTGGCCTTGCCATCTCTCCTTTCAAAACCACCACGTACAACTCATAGTTCATCGAGTTCGCTATGATTATTGATAGGAAGAAACCAGCTTCGATCTGAGCGCTGCGCGTCAGCTCTGGGCAGAGTCCCCCACGTAAGGCTCAATCAGCACGATGCGCATCCTTCTGCAGCTACGCTAACTAGTGTGCATCTGGCAGGTGGTGCAACCCTCGCGGTCTGCAGCGAGTCCCATGGTCGGGCCAAAAGAGTCAAGGTGTATATATAGGGCCGGGCGGCGAAAGTTTTCGCAGCGGAAATCTTATCCTGTGCTATCGCATCCCTGGTGCCTCTGCGCAAGCCACTGTCAAATCTTCCCAGAATCGCTGAGATGAAGGCCTCAGCCGTCATGGCCGCAGCGTTGCTCTCGACCGCTGGTCAAGCTACGTCTGGCCCGGACTTCACCACCAACCCGGCAGGAAACCCCTTTGTCGAGGGCTGGTACGCCGACCCGGACACTGAGTTCTACAACGGCGAGTACTGGGTATATCCGACCTACTCGCACGAGTACGATGCGCAGACGTTCCTGGACGCTTTCTCATCGCCCGATCTCATCAACTGGACCAAGCACCCCAACATCCTGAACACGACCAGCTTTCCGTGGGCGAAGCGAGCGGTCTGGGCCCCCGCCCCCATCGCGCGCAACGGCAAATACTATCTCTACTTTGGTGCCAACGACATTCAGACAAATGACGAATATGGTGGCATCGGCGTTGGCGTCGCAGACCGCCCCGAGGGCCCGTATCTGGACCCCATTGGCAAGCCGCTCATCGGGCAGTACTACAACGGCGCTCAGCCCATTGACCAGGACGTCTTCATCGACGACGACGGCCAGGCCTACATCTACTACGGCGGCCACGGCCACGCCAACGTCGCCCGCATCAACGAGGACATGGTCAGCGTCGGCACTTTCCCCGACGGCGACCAGTACAAGGAGATTACGCCGGAAAACTACGTCGAGGGGCCCCAGATGTTCAAGCGCAAGGGCAAGTACTATCTCTTCTGGAGCGAGGGCGGCTGGACCGGGCCCGACTACGCCGTCTCCTACGGCATCTCCGACAACCCCATCGGCCCCTTTGAGCGCCTCGACAAGATCCTCCAGCAGGACCTGGCCGTGGCCACGGGATCGGGCCACAACGGCGTCATCACCGTCCCCGGCACCGACATCCACTACATCATCTACCACCGCCACCCGCTCGGCAGCACGGACGGCAACGACCGCCGCCTCGCCTACGACCGCCTCACCTTTCGCGAGGACGGCACCATCGAGCCCGTCGTCATGGGCGTCCAGGACAACTTCAAGGACAGCAACATGATCGGCTGGTCCACCTACGGCGGCTCCTGGGACACGGGCTCCCGCAAGCTCAAGACGGTCGCCTCGGACGGCGCCAAGGCGGCCATCAACACCAACTTCACCGACCAGTACTTTGCCGTGGACGTGGCTATTCCCAGCCAGAACGACGGCGATGCAGGCATCATCTTCCGCGCCACGAACCTGCAAGAAGGCGCTCACGCATATCAGGGCTACTATCTGGGTATTGGCACCAGCGGCAAGATTGTCATTGGCCGCGCCGACAATGGCTGGACCCCAATCAAGACCGTCAGCGCGCCGATCCACACCAACAGGGTGTACAATGTTGCCGTTCGAGCCGTCGGCAGCCAGTTTGACTGCAGGGTTACGCATGGCAAGGACGTCATTGCCAGTTTTACAGTGTCGGATGACAAGTTCCAGCACGGCACCAATGGCGTTCGTGCGTTCCAGACCAAAGCTACGTTTGACAACCTGGAAGTTCGGCACGCTCACTGAGATAGCTTTACATAGTATATCTACGCTACACATATATGTATCTTAAAGAATCAGAAATACGCCAATGTAATACTGCTGTGCTCTGTTACATCTTTCGCTGTCACGCGGGTGGAATAGATAGACTGTGCGGGGGCACCTACGCCACCCACTGTAGGTCGGTTGGTGGTGGGCTGTTTGGCTTATTTTCTTCGCATCACGAAGTAGCTCTACCGCGGATTTTCTTCAGGTCTATATTCATGGTCTAGGTGCATAATAAACTATCTAATAAATGTTATGTATACAAGAATTTGCTTGAACTAGCTGTATTGTCTTAGTTGGCTGCCCCTTGTGGCCGGTAGACCTCTCCTCTGCCATCCGTCAAATTCAACACGACGTCAACCCGTGTGAGCAATGTCTCCCGATGACTTATGATGACCTTGGTGCAGCTTGCAAAAACCTCGGCGATCAACTGGTACATTCGTTGTTCTGTATCCCGGTCCATACTAGCAGTACCCTCATCAATCAAAAGGACGCTAGATTGAGTCATTTGCTTGTGCATTATAGCGCGAGCGAGCTGGAACAGCTGCCCTTGTCCGGTTGAGAACTTCATTTCCTTCATGGGAGCATCCAAACCTCCGTGTTGAACGACGTGGTCCCAAAGGCCAACCCGGCGTAGGACTTCGGCGAGTGTGTCGTCCGTGGGGACGTTGCCTGAAGAGGTGAACTCGAATGGATCTATGTTGAGGCGAACTGTAGCTCTCAGTATGAGACCGGATTGCGTGATAGTAGTGATACGGGTCCGGAGCAGCTGGCGCGGTACAGTGCGAAGCTCGCGCCCGTCAATAGAAATGGTGCCTGTATATTCTAAAAGGTGAAGCAAGGCCAGTAGGACCGACGTTTTACCACTGTTTGGCGCCGTTAGCGAGTCGCGATAGGCTCTGACGAGTGCATGCTTCTTACCTTCCTGTGCGGCCTATCAATCCGAGAGTCTGTCCAGGCTGAATGTTGACCGTGATATTTTCAAGAGCCTTGTGGGGTTTTTCACTTTCTGGTTTGTACACGGCACTCACGCAGTTCAGTTCAATACTGCCAGACTCTGGCCACTGCGCTGGGACGTCCTCACAGCAGCCATCTCCATCCTTTTCAGTTGGCGTCTGCCTTTTGAAGTCTCTAATCCGAGCCACAGCGCCGAATTGGTTTTCCATGGCGACAAACCATCGAATGGAGTTGCTAGTGAACTCACTGAATGAGACCAGGTTCAAGAGTGCGAGACCCATGGCCGTAGCTGACGTTGAGTTTCTGAAGTTCAACGCAATAGAAACGACAGAAATAGCAGCTACCGCTGTTATGAGTTCTAGAACTGTAATAAGCCATAGCTGGATGGAATATAATGAGTAATATGGCTTTTGTGTTTCATTGAGCATGCGAAAGAGTCGAGCGCCGAATTCTTTCTCGCGTTGAAACGCCCTGATATGCTCAATTCCAGTGCCGCTCTCTGTGAAATGACGGACGAGGGCTTTTGAAGAATCTAACTCCAAGATTCGCAGCTGGCGGGAAGTCCGTAGATAGAAATGCTGAAGCAAAAAAAGAGCGAAAATGAAGAAAGGTATAATCGGAATAGCATAAGTGGCGCCAGAGCAGATAACGCCAACGTCGATAAAAAGGGTAAATAGGGCTATAATAGTCAGTCGCTGGTGGATAGTGATGAGTGCCAAGTACTAACCCCATAAGACGGGCTGGATGCTCTCAGGCAGTTGTTGTGTTGCCATTGCAACATCTTGACTATAGCGATTGAGCAAAGACCCTGCATCCTCGTTCATGAGGAACTCGAATGTGGCGCTACCAGTAGTCGATATGAGATCACGATGCAATGCTGGAGCTGCCTTTCGAATCATGGAATTATAGAGGACTCTGGTGAAATCCAACGTCAATAATCAGAGTTTCAGGGCTATGACATAATGATGGACTTTACCTGGGTGTGGCGTAGTAGAGAGCAGGACCAAGAGCGCTCAAGAGCGCGAAGCCGATGAAGTAAAGTCGGTTTTGGGGGTCACGGTCTAACCAAAGTAGAACAAATATTGCTATTGGCATTTGTCAGAACGCACGTAACAAATAGCGAGGAGCGTCCGGACTTACGCGGCATTCTGTCCGAGAGAGCTGCAATTGCTATGGTCAGGGTGCAGAAAGCAAGGTTATAGAAGCCAGCAGGCGAGAGAAAGTATCTGTACAGAGTCCAGTCGCCGTATTTCTTGCTTGACAAATTGTCCCGGAGTGTGTTGTCCGGAGCCGGTTCGGCCTCAGGAGGCTCGTACGATGTGGTTTCAGCGGCGCTGGATTTTTCATTGTTCACCAGGTCGGATGGCGCATTGGCGGCTGATGCGCTTGCTTGTGGCTGGGGTTGATGTTTGCTCTCAATTCCACGCCGATTCTCGCGCTCACGCTCGCGATTGGCAAACAAGTCGATTCTGCCTTCCTCATCCATCTCGTACGCGAGCTTGGCATCGACAACATCTTCTGTCATGCTGGTGGTCATGATGATTGTACACTTGCCAGCATCCAGAATATCGCACTCGGAAAAGAGGCGAACTCGAACTGTGGAAGAAGTCTCCCTGTCCAAGCCCCTTAAAACATCGTCGAGGATAATCAACTCAGCCTGAGAGTATAATGCGCGAGCCAAAGACTGGGTTCAAGGTGAGCGTCACTTCAGAGAGCCGTGTGGCATGTCTGTACTTACAATTCGCTGTTTCTGCCCTCCGCTGAGGTTACAGCCGTCAGTTCCGGCCATTGTTCGGTCGCGGCCAGGCAGCCGAGCAATGTCAGCCTCCAGCGCGCAGATGAATACGACTTTGCGGTACAACGCATCGTTATATGGTCTGCCACAAAGGATATTGGCTTGGATTGTGTCGTTTTCGATCCAGGGCACCTGACCACAGTAGGCAGTGGAACGTGAAGCGAGTTTCACGGTGCCGGATTGTAATTTGGTTTCGCCGAGAAGCGTCCTCAGCAACGTGGATTTGCCGCATCCGATAGGACCAAGAATCGTAGTTATGCCGCCCATCGGCACATCCATGGTAATGTCAGTCAAGATGCAGCCTGACAGGTTCGTTGAGACAGAAACTCGTGAAAGTTGGGCAGCGTGGACGACAAAAGCAGTTGGTGCAGCACTGGGATTTCTCAGTCCGGACACAGATTCTGCAGTGACGCCACGAACGGGTTCTTGTCGTTCTGTTGAGTCATTTGGGGTGGAAACTGTGCGGGGATCTTCATGCTCAGCCAAATTCAGATACTTCTGGATGCGATCCAGGCAAGCAAGACCACCGGACCAATCTCCGAAGGAGTGTATAAGAGAGAACAGTGGGTTTGTCATAAGAGTTACAATAGCAAGGGTCGTAAAGAGTCGCGCTGCAGTGACTGGCTCCGTGGACCTGGTCCAGAACAAAGTAGCAGCCACAACCACAACAGGTGTCAACAGCTCGGCGATGGCAGCTGGAATGTTTTAGCTAGATGCCCACGAATTTCAGATTTGAGTAGAACTTACATATACCGAGTGTTTCTGCCAACTGCTTGTGGTACGTCATTGCGATATCAACTTCATCATCAAATTGTCGTTGCACACGTCCAAACAGCAGAGGCGTTAAACCTAGCATTTTGATGTCTCTGATTTGTGCCAGAATATTTGATGTTGCCGCTACTCGAGCCTCGATATACTCATTCCAATTTGTGCACGTCAACATCAGTTTGCTCGCAACATGTGCAGACCAAACAGTGGTTACTACAAGGCCAATTAGTATACGCAAGTCGGCAATTGATCTGATGGAAGACGTGCTTACTGATGATCGGGATGATGGTGAAGAGAGTCGCGGCACCAACAAAGGCGCCCAAGATGGCAATACCAGCACCAATTTCCAGTACTCGCGCCCAGCTGTTGTAGGATAACGATACAAGCCTGTTCACCCCGGCTGTATCAGCAGTCATAAGTGTAACCGCGGCCTCGGCATCTAAAGTATCCTTGCCAAGTTTGAGCGACTTATGATAGATAGCACTGATAAGGATGCCTCGAATGGACAATGACATCTGATTCTGGATGAGACCATACCAGGATCGAGACACCTAATGATTATGAGCTGAATGGTCATGGTAAGAAATTGGTCAACATACAGTTTTACCGATATAAATAGTGGCGGTTGCAAGTATAAGTCCTCGCATTGTGTTCGTTGGCGGCTCAGCGGGTACTGAGACTATGTTGACAATGTCTTGCAATAGAAATGGCTGCGCGAAATCGAAGCCAATCCTAAATAGTCGCGGTAGCACAATATATACAAATGGCCAAGGTATGGTGCCGACACAGGACTTTAGTAAAGCCCATCGAGAATTTCTGTTGACCTTGTCCCACTGGGCGGAGAAGTCTCTGTAGAGCGATTCGGACTGTAATTCGGGCCCGAGGAGGGGTAAAGAAGCCACAGTAATATCACTCCGGAAACCAAATACGAGGACCGAGTTGACCCATACCAATAAAGAGTTATTCCAAAAACCGGCCAAGACGTCGTCACCAAGCGTGACCCTCAAAGCTTCCGAACGTATTAGGCTTCGTTTCGAAACTTCTTCCAGACAAATGATGCCAAACTTGAGGACAGGAATGGGAATGTGCAGTCGGGCAATTGTGTAAAGGTCGGGCCGGTTAAAGTACGTAAGGGTGGTCGCGATATCGAAGAGTACAGTGACGGACAGGAAGAAGCCAAGAAACACTCGTGGCTGTAAGAAATAGACGTGACTGGCGTAAACGAGAATGGCAATGCAGGCGGCTGCGATGCAAGAGAGCAGGGTGGCTGCCTTGGAGATTTTGGAAGCGAGTGGTGAACTTGACCAAAGCACGGCGTCGGATACATGTATGCCAATTAAAGCAGCGGCACAGGCAAGCTTCAGCCACAGCAGAATGCCTGAGCGTACGACAGGAGTACCTCGAACGATTTTGTAAGCGTAGTAGGGTGTCGAGAATATCATGATGGAGGCAGGCACGATATAGAACATTGAGTGCTCAAACACGAGCGTGAAATCGAAGCGGTTGAGTAGCCTCGGGCCAAAAGAGGAGTCGTCCATCTTGCACCGAAACTCCAGGCTAGGCCGGTGATTCCAAGATTGTGATCAGAGAGATTGAGCAAATTGAACGGACAAGCTGTTGTCGAAGACGGGGTGGGCGGAGGCTGGGAGAAGTACTCGCCCGGGGTTGGTTGGGTCTATGTGCACAGGGCAGAGAGCTTTGAGCGGGCAAGCCGCCAAACGGGAAGCCAGCAACGGGTAGCCAGCTCCGGGTGCAGCCACAAGATGAGCCCCAGAAGGCGGGAAGGGTAGATATGTACAGGTAGGCTGGGCGATTGCGGAATGGTGGCCGGGGGCGCTGCAGCCACCTCCTGATCTGGGGGCCTTGCGGTGGTGTTGCACCAACCTCGCGCGGTTCAAAGGCGAGAGGGCCAAAGGTGGTGACATTGGGGAAATGGGGATTGGGACAGGCCAGCTCAGTCGCTTGTACGGGGTACTCGGCACGAAAAGCCGACTGATGGTACCAGTCTCCCAGTATCAGTAGCGCTCTGACTGTTGGTATTTAGACGAAGTAATTGACATTCAAATCCAAGCAACTGAAGTCCCCGCTGCTTCAAAAGTTCCTAATAAGCCGCCGGCTGGTACTAATAAACGACGCGCGGGGCCCAACGCTGCTAGACGCACGCCCCTTCAATGAAAAGAAACTTTTTGGTGCCACAGCCGAATTCAACCAGGCGAGTTAGTGCTGTACTAGTACGGCGGCTGCCTTCGCTGTCAGGGCTGGTATTGAGGCATACTGGTGCACCAGCTTTCGATGCCCGTCGCTCACAAGACATTCGCATAATCGTCTCCATCCCCAGACGGCGTTAATGCTGGACAAGGTCCGTGGCAACACCGAAGAGCCAGCACCAAAGGATCCTTCCCGCTAGTGCAATCAAAAACGTAATGATGTGTGCTCCGTAGGATTGATCGGGATTCTGTAGGCAATAGCCCAACCGCGCGAAAAGTGTGACACGCAATTGCTCAAAAAGGATCCAAGTCCGAGCGGCATGCTGCGGTGGCTCGCGATTCGTCGCCTGGTTTTTAGTCTCACACATCTGCATCTAGCACTGCAACGCTACTGCATGCAGATTAGCAGAGCACAGCGCCTAATGGAGGAGACGGCCGCAAAAGTCCCGACTCATGAAAGTGCGCCAGCAAAAATCAAGGCGAGTTGGCAACGTTCGCACAAGGCCAATAACTACTGATAAAAGCCAGGAGCTGACAAGAGATCTTGCGATTTCCCCGGGCCCCTCCGAAGATCCAACAGATGAGCGGCAGCGCCAAAAGTGCCCAGTCAGTCGCTTTCGTTGCTCCACCGTTGCGCGCACTCTTTGCTCTTGAAACAAAAGTCGATACATGAGCGGTTACTAGGCTGAAGTGGGAGGATTGTGATTGCACACTCTTGCTTGATGGTTAGTATAATGATCTCTTTGTCAAGAATCGAAGTGTCACTATGATGCAGCTCCGTGGGCTCGTATGCCATGCGACATTCTCATGAGCGCGAGAGTGGCTAAAAGATTTCAGACTCACCAAGTCACACTTTTCTGCCGAGAATCAGATTTGAACGACTGTGCAAGTGATAGCTCTAGTGTCAGTTGTCTCGATCGCAGAAGTAGACGCAGCTCCAAGGGCACTACGTTACTTCTTGAAATATCTACCTAATATTGTACCAAGACATGTGTTGCAGGATGAAAACAATTCACGGTATACGATGCATCAGACCACCAATATTAATGAACTCTTTTCATCATTTGACCGCCCCTACACGGTCTCTGGCAGTGCTATTTCGTCCACTGGCGGCCACCATTGAGACCATGCACCCTGCTCATCTAAATTACTGCTCACTTCTGCCATCAACTGTGTTAAGAGCGTAGTCGTGTCCACCTCGGATGAAATGCCCTCTATATCTTGTCTTTGGGTATCATGTTGCTCCGGTAGATCGGCGCCATCGATCTCTTGGGTGTGTTGATCAGATCTATCTATTCCGCGAAATTCATGAATCGACTGATGCAACACATCGAAATCAGTTCTTGTTCTGCCTTGGTATCGTGACCGATTCTCTACGGCTCGAGAATAAAGTAGCGACGCGTGCTGAATTGTTTTGATCTTTCGAGGCAAGGTCAGAAGCGGAACTCTTTTGCACATATTGTCGCGGAAGAGGAAAGAAAACTTACCCAACCGTCTGCAATTGTCCAGATTTTTCGAAATTCGCTCAGATAGTCGAGACACATATCCATACATGTCTTCGCTTGCAGACTTCGACCTAAATTCATTCGCGGAAAATGATGGACATAAAGATTCAGGTAACCTGCCGAGAATGCGCAGAAACCAGCAAAGGGCGTCATGAGATGCACGCCACATTCGGAAGATTCATGGAGAATCTTTGCGATGTTTTCGGCTGCTCCAAAAAGAACACGCGCACTATCGTCCCACCATGCTTCTGGAGCGGTGGCCTCCAGCTTTGGATGGTCTACGGGCCCTTGCGGCGTAGCCTCCAGCGTCGGCAGAAAAGGGAAGTATTCCCGATGGAGCATCAGCGTGCTATTTTACAGTAAATTAATATAAATGATCCTTTTCTGAATCGCCATGCATCTTACCTGACGTAATACAAAAGATTCAAATACGCAAATGTTTCGCCATATCCCAGAGCCATGTGTACTGCAACTGAGTTGTTCGGATAATATAGCTTACGATGTTGATTTGCCCTCCAGTTCTCCAGTCGATCGCGAGACGTAAACCAAGGCGACCGCGGCACCCATGGGCAATTTTGCGGTGCGCACATCCCTGGCGCGCGACGTCCATCCTGAAAAATAAACGTCATCACTTGCGTCCAGATATCGAACCCGGCCACTAGAATCTCAAAGCCTTGGGTAATGTCGAGTATGCCGGTGGTGTGGTTGGCATAAGATTCGTCGCTACGTGGCGCTCCGGAGGATGAATCTGGTCCAAAAGCAAATTCAACGATACCAACGGGTCGAGGGATTTTCAACTTTATCATCTCTGACATCGGAAGCATTGGTGGATTGTAAGTTCCCGAGTTGACCATGCAGTCCATGATGAAACAAGCCCAGTAGGTGCGAGTCTCAATAGCTGTTGAAGTGGCGTCGGTTTTCCTCTCCGACGTCAAATCCAACGGATATGGTGCGACTCTTAAACTATGGAGAGCCTGCATTATGCGGATGGCGACCCCTAGATATTGGTCAGCGCTGATTGTAATCGATGGAAACGCCCCGAGGCTTACCACAATAGATCCACGCTTTGTGGAAGTCCCTGGAGCCCCATTCATGCAGTGTGATGATGAGTAGGGTTTGAACCACCTGGATGTTTGGATGCTGTAAGATGAGATCCTTCAAGAGGTCTTTCGCGTACAATGCATAATGCTCCCTTTCTAAAAGACCATCTCCCCAAGATGCATTCAGTACACATATTTGGGAGCGCGTTACCGCTAGCACTGCGCTCAACAAAGCAATGACTTCTTTGGAACTGCGTGATCGGAGCTCTGCAATGAAGCTAGGAAGGTGCAGGATAGCTAGTTCTGGGAATTTGCTCGTGAACACATTGAGACTTTTCATCACAATACCTGCTGGTAAATTGTAGACATGACTCTCCACGAGATCTCTTTCGTAACGATTACATGATGACTTAAAAGTGAGGCAAGACTCTCTTTCTCGGTCGCGACTGTCAGAATGGTAGCTGTGGCGTCTACTTTCCGGAATCGCTGATTGGCTCTGCGGTCGTGAAGCGTTCACCTGGGTCTCCTCGTTACGAGCCCCGGGAGGCGTCGCCGAGTCCTCAACTTGTCGCGTCCTCTTGCGCTTTAATTTTCTTGTTGGAGTCTTAGGAAGGCTTAGCCCACAGCCATCCAAATTTGACCTGCGGCATCGCTGGCATGGCGCGCTGCCTGCGTGAATGCATTTCACCTTGGACGCCCTAGTCTTAATCAGCTTCTGCAGTTCCCGCCAAAGATGCAGCACTCACCGACAATTATCGCAGGATAGGCTGGTCCGCATGACGGAACTGTGCCAATAGGCTTGTTCTCACAATGGATTTGGATATGAGTCGGAAATGATGGTGCGGATGGTGTTCGGACATGAATGTGTATTGTTCGGGAAAGAGTTTTTGGCTCTTTTCCGAAGCCGGGTGGGTGGGTCGTCGGCCTTGAGGGCGACGGACCGAGCAGGGATGAGGAGCTCCACGGCGGCTCGAAAATAATGGTCGTTATTATTTTTCGGGTTTATTTCGAGTCATGCAATTCATACTATCATCGCTCTGTATCCTGTTCTGGCGCGCTGACATCCAGGTCCTGAGCCCTCTTCGTGGGACCAGTATTGTGGTGGTGTGAAATACCGTTGCTATCCGAAACATGCTCATATCTTCATACTTTCACAAATAATCTTTTAGTCTTCCGTATCCGCAGAATAACGAAGAAAATAATGCCAACAGCCGACATCGCACCTGCGTAATACGCTGCAGGCCGATACGCGGCAGTGTCGGTTCTTGTGCCCGCCAACGCGTAGAGCTGCGCAGCGATGGGGGTTCCCTATGAACAGTTATTAGTGCGGGTATAATTTAGCAAGAAAGCACCGGACTTACAAAGAAAAACCCAAAGAACCAGCCGCCCCACATGATAGGTAGCACTCCCATGGTGTTTTCCGGACCAAAAACAGAGCCAAGTACGGTAGGGAACAAGCTGAAGAATGACCCGCAGCCTATGCCGTTGATAACGGCGAACGCGGCAAGAGCCCCCATGCTTGAGGAAAAAGGCCAAATGGCAAGTGAGCTTACTGCACAGCAGACCAATGAGACTAGAAAGCTGTTCAGAGGCCCCAGAAGAGAATCGGCAGTGTATCCCGCGCAGACTCGTCCCACCGTAGATGCGATGTTCCAAATTGTCAAGCCAATGATCGCGATGTTTCCGGATTGACTTATTGAGCGAGCAAAGATCGGAATGAAATAAGGAGGAATGAAGAGTGGGAAACAGGCCAGAGCGGAACCGATGAATATGATGAGGAAATCGGCTTCTTTGAACCGGTGCCTATATCAATTAGCACGGTGGCAGTGATCAAACTTTGGGGTCGACCTACCATTGAAGCTTCGGCACTGCGTTTCGTGTCGAAGCAGGCTGTTTCATTAGACAGGCCGCTGGAAGGCAGACTGCCCACAGCATGAATCCCAGTATTCTAAAGGTCCAGGGTGCACCAATACGGGCAACCATGCTGTTCGTCGCCACTCCCATGACGGCGGCGCCAAGACTCCCACCACCAAAGACGACACCTGTTGCGAGACCACGGCGCTTTCGGAACCACTGCAAAGGTGCAGTAGAGCATGGCTGTATGCCGCGTTAGCATTGGCAACAGTACTGGGGTAACTTGTTGCGTCTTACCAAGATCGTCAATCCACCGCCGACGCCGAAAATGACTCCATGTGTGACAAAAAGTGCACCCAAATTATGCGTCGCCCAACTCGAGGCAAATTCCCCCAGGCCAAGCAAGATAGCCCCCGCAACTGCGGTTTCTCGATACCCAAATTTGCGAACAGCCTTGCCGACGAACACACATATCGAGGTCATAAATGATGTCGCAAGTGAGCCGACAAAGGTCAGCGTGGTCAAGGGCATGTTGGAGTTGTTATGTGCCAGGTTTGCCTGTAAGATGCCCCAGGAGTAAATAACACCCATGAACACAAAGAGAGAAGATGCCGAAGCTGCGACAACAACCCATCCCCTCCAACTGTCTATTTGCAGGTCGTCTTTCCTCGTTGAATCATTGTGATTTTCGGAACCACTCTCTTCGTCCGATTGCAGTACCTCGCGTGCGAGCGGCTCTGGTCGGGTTAAAGGCTTTTCGACAGACATGACGATTGCCTCTGCAAAATAAGAGATGCAGAGAACAGAAAAAAAGCCAGCAATAAAAAGAACTATATATTTGTTTGAGCCCACTTGAAAGGCTTCGGCTCAAGGCTGTCTGTGCTCTTCGCTGTCGGTTTTGAAAGTGCGTTCAAACCCGATACTTGCCATTTTGGAAGCTGCAAAGCGGGCCGTCGGCAGTCAGAACCGAAAGACGCCCAGGCGGTCAAGTGTCCCCGACGGCGCTAGGGAAAAATTGATCTCAATGATCTTTAGTTATCGTGCCGTCCTCATACTCCGATTTTTTTTGTCATTCATACGCCCTGTGGCGGTCACGCTCGTGTCATGGTGACATGCCGATACCGCCGTCGGGTCTCGGGTCTCAGGCGAGAAACATCATGACAAGGTCTAGCGACCATAAATATAAGTCTTCGGCAGCCCCAGGAGATGCGAAGAAATACTATGATGCAGAATTCTTCAACTTCTTCAAGTACCAGAAATTCAAGCTCACAGCCTTATCAATATACACATGTCGCCACATAGCAATGCAGATACGCTCATGCCACTTCCGGCAGGGAAGCGACCCGCGGAAGGCACACATTTGATGCATCGATCACTCAAGGTAGCACCCGCCATGGTCGAGTCTGCAAAAGGCCTGGAGCTGCATCTCGCAGATGGGCGCACCGTGCTCGATGCATGCGGTGGTGCAGCTGTGGCCATTATCGGCCACGGCAACGAAGAAGTTCAGAAGGCCATGATTCGCCAAGCCAGCAAAGTCAGCTACGTACATACGCAATCGTACACTACGGCTGCAGCAGAGGAATTGGCCAATTTCATGCTCGAGGGAAGTCCGCATGGGCTGGAGAAGGCATTCTTCGTCTGCAGTGGCAGCGAAGCTGTCGAGTCGGCGCTCAAATTAGCGCGGCAATACTTTTTCGAGAAGGGCGAGACGGATCGCGTACACTTTGTGTCTCGAAAGCAAAGCTATCATGGAAACACGATGGGATCTCTCTCAGTTTCTTCGAACCTGGCCCGCAAGGTGCCGTACCAGGGGTTCGGATACCAGCACGTCTCGCACGTTTCGCCAGCGTATGAGTATCGCTATAAGAGAAGCGAGGAAAGTACGTCCGACTTCACCGAGCGTCTTCTGAAAGAGCTTGAGAATGAGTTCCTTGCAATCGGGCCCTCCAAAGTCATCGCTTTTCTGGCCGAGACTGTCGGCGGTGCCACATCGGGATGTGTAACACCGCCAGCTGGTTACTTGCGCGGCGTTCGCGCCCTCTGCGATAAATACGGCATTCTTTTGATACTGGATGAAATCATGTGCGGAACAGGTCGTTGCGGGACTTACTATGCTTTTGAGCAAGAAGAAGTTACGCCTGATATTGTGACGGTAGCTAAAGGGCTTGGAGGTGGCTATTGCTCTATCGCTGCTGTCCTTGCTCACAAGGGAGTCGTGGACGTGATACGCCAAGGAACGAGCTCATTCAACCACGGACATACATATCAAGCCCATCCGATCTCTTGCGCGACAGCACTGGCTGTGCAGCAGATTTTGCGCCGCGATAACCTTGTGGCGCGATGTGCGGCAATGGGGAAGCTTTTCGAGGCGAAACTACGAGCGGCGCTAAGCGCCTGTCCCTCGGTTGGCGACATTCGAGGTCGCGGCCTTTTCTGGGCGGTTGAGTTTGTCAAGGATAAAAAGAGCAAGGAAACGTTTGATCCTTCCATCACATTTGGAATTCGAGTTCAGCAGACGGCATTCGAGGCTGGTGTGGCTGTTTACCCTGGTTGGACAACTGTGGATGGAAGCAAGGGAGACCACATCCTGCTGGCACCGCCTTTCACGGTGACGGAAGAGGAGTTGGACACTATCGTCCGCGTGGTTAAAACCGCAATTACGGTTCAGGAGCAGGCACACATGTAGACTTTTGAGATTGGCCGTTAATTGTATACGTTTTTCAGACACGTTCGCTATTTAGATCAACTCAGGCGCTACCCACCAATCCCTGCGTACGATTGCTGTGTGACGGGCTACAGGGAGATACATATCATTGTGTCTTTTCAAGGTTATTACTGGGGGGCTCGAGACCCTAAAACTGTAATTCATGCCCGTGGGGAGAAAGCCCCGCAGCAATCATGAAAGGCGCGTCCTGTATCCGTAACCACTCGGTGGTTACATCTGCTTTTGGGCCATTTGCGTGCCTCCACTTCTTAGACAGCTCTGTGAAGTTGGCGGATGCTCACCCGCTGGCCCCGAGATTACTGCAGCCTGACTTGCACTAGCTTGGCGGCGGCGGCGCAACTGTCTGAATCTAGACGGCGACAGCGCCGTGAGCGCCGAACACAGAGCTAGGATAGCGTGTGATAGAGCGCAGCTGCAAGAATTAGCGCCTGCAGCTCGCTGTGTTGGTAGACCACCCTTGTTGCCTTGCACCCTACTGTTAACCCTGTCAACACCTGGTGGCCATCGCTGCCATGTCCCAGTCCAGCGCTGGGCAGCGTGGCAGGATCAGGAGGCGGATATCCTTCGTTGCGTGTATGAGAGACAGACGAAGATCAGAGCCAGCTTCGAGTACGCGCTCCTCTCGAATATTAGTAAGTGATGAAGTTGAGCGCTGGCGGCGCTAGTTTTTGAAGTTGGCTGCGTAGGCGGCCCCCAACTAGGTGCAGCAACGTAGCGCTCGTCAACAGAAACTACTAGGGCCTCGATGTGATGTCGCGGGTGCATTACAGAGGGGAAATCTTGAACCATGCCCACTAATTAGTTAGATAGGGCGTTCCTCCTTCCGACCCTGGCTAGCCTGACACCTTGAGTGCGGCAGCTCGTTCTTCAGCGGAACTGGAAGGGCTCGCAGGAGCCAAATTTGTGTTGTTCCGGGTGTCGCGGCCTAACGGCAAGTTGTATTTGAAGGGTGCATTATCCTCTCGAGGTTGTAGACCAGAAGTCATGTCTGAACACTCTAATATCGCAACTCACAACTCACAACTCGCAAGTCGCACCTCGCAACTCGACTCACCCACTTGGTCTCGTTACCCGCTATGGTAATGCGGGGCGAGGGCCTCGACGGTACGGAGTAGAGGCGGATCAACTAATAAAGTAAGCTCAACCCCCGCCGAAGCTGTCCTGCTGCGCGGTCGATTCGAGTCTACTTCCATCACCCTTACAACCTCGAAAGAGCTCTCTCAAGACTAGCTCTTCACTAATCTCACTCGCAATCGTGGCCTGAAACACATAAGTCACGACGAGATGGGCGAAGCCTTTGGCCCGGAGCCTCACAGGCCGTCCGATTTTCTGCTTATTTTTGAGCAGATGTGCAGCCTCGTCCCTGCCCTACTCGTCATTTTTCATGTGCCCTTTTCGATCGCCAGGGCTTTCAACGGTCGCCGCTGTGTAGAAATCGGCTCCCTCTTTTGGCTGAAGCTTACCGTGGTGGGAATATTGAGCGCGGTGCAAATCAACATTGTCTTCCAATGGTGGCATCTGGTCCCTATCGGAACGCGACTTGCCAGAGCGTCAGCGCAAGCGGCGTACCTCGGCATGCCATCTTTGGCGCTCATATCCTGTCTTGACCACCTGTATTCCCCTTATGGAGACTCATTCTTGTCTGCGATTTTGTCCGCGACCATACTGGTTGACACCGCTGCCTTTGCGACTTATTTTTACCCTTTAGAGCTGGGAGACAACACGCCATTTTGGACTTTTGTTGCCCTCAAGGTGTCGCTTTTGGTACTTGAGCAATTTCCTAAGCGCCGCTTACTGGACGGAGGCTCCTCCAATGAAATGGACAACATCAGTAACGATGCGGATTTTTGGCACGCACCTTTGTGGAGAGTGGCCAAGTTATATATATTCTTGGGATTTAGCTCCAACATCGGAAAAGACTTCTTTCCTGATGACGAGGATGAAGATCGCGCAGAGACTCTGTATGAAGGATTCTTACTGCAGTGGGAGAAAGGTAATCGTGCCGCTTCTCATATGTGCCTGTTTTTCCGCTGACTCGCTTAAACTAGTCGATAAAAGCTCGCAGTTCAGTCTCATCAAAGCTTACTTTCAAACAAGGCCTGCTCTTTTTCTTGCCGTCATCATGCCGCGGCTGTTGGAAGCAGGCTTCACCATAGCAAAACCGCTCTTGGCGCGAGACGTTTTGATCGCCATTTCGGCGCCACATGTACCAGCTGATTTGGCGATGAAACTGATCGCGGCGACCGCTGTGACTTTTCTCGGCACCATGGTACGTAATAATATGCTATACTTCCACAGACAGCTAACTGCTGTTCGGTAAGGCATCTGTCACTTGGGTCGGTCGCGCAAAGGCAAGGCTCACATGGACTCTCGAGCAACTTCTGAAAGCTGCAACCTACAACAAGTGTCTAGCACTCGCTGCATCCGAACTGGACGCGGTTGAAGCTCTTGAGGTCATGAGCAGAGACATTGACCACGTCACCGCCTCTATCGATATTTTCAGCTGTGATTGGGCTGTTGCTGTGGAGGTTATTTTGTGCCTGATAAGTCTTACGTCTTTTTCCGGCATAATTATACTGGCTGCTCTCTGCCCTTTCATTCGTAAGTGTACAAATATGACCATCGAGTGGATTTGAGCTAACTCGGCACCCCAGTTGCCGCCAAAACCATGATTAGCGTCCATAGAAAGGGAGTGACCGACCGCAAGAAATGGCGACATGCCACCGATCATCACATTGCTTTCGTTTCAAATGTCTTATCGCAGTTGAGAGAAATAAAGATGCTTGGCCTGGGATCAGCTTTGACCAAAGTCATGCGACGGTATCAAGAAGACGAGCTTCGCGCTGCCGCGCAAGCAGGAATGGCAGAACTAAGCAATACACCCGGAGGTACTAAGACTTTTCTTCTGTCGTTTCCATGGCTTGCTGACAATTCTAGGCGCATTTGTTGAAACTGTTACGGCTCTGGTGGCTGCTGGTATAGCTTTATTAACACCCAGCGCAATCCACGTGCGAAGTCCGGCTGACTATGCCGCCTTTACTGGGGCTGCCCTTCTGTTGGCGGACATTTTGGGAACCGCCATTCGACACCTTAACTATCGCTTGATGGCAAGTGACTCCCTACGACGTTTAGGGGCATTCATGGTAAAGAGGGAGAGCGAGGATTCTCGCGTGTTTGCCCCTAATCGGCTGCTTGGCTCTGACTACGCTTCTTCCGCTGTACCAAGCAGAGAAGGCCGGCCAGGGTCTAACAGAAGAGTAAACGAACTCAGCGCAATTGTTGTTCAATTCATCAATGTATCTGTTTCCCTCAGGGACGAAGCAATTCTGAAGAACGTCTCTCTTCGCATTCCTAGAGGAAAAGTTACAATGATAACTGGCTCCGTCGGCTGTGGCAAGTCTACCTTTCTCAGGTCGATCATTGGGCAAGTGCAGTTGAGTGGTGGCTCACTGCTTATGGCTTCTTCATGCGTTGCCTATTGCTCGCAAAAGCCATGGATCAGAAATCTCTCCATACGCGATAATATACTGGGGGAGAAACCTTTGATACGGACTTGGCTAAACTTAGTCCTATACGTTTGTGCTCTGGACATCGATCTAGCCCGTTTGCCTAATGGGGAATTGACTATAGCGGGCAGCGATGGCTGTAATCTCAGTGGGGGGCAGAAGCAGCGCGTGGTAAGTGCTTTAATGAGCTCACTCGTGATTTGTTGCAGCTTTTTTGACATACTGAAGGCTTTTGCTCGTGCTCTTTATGCGAAGAAAGAGATCATCGTTGTTGATGACATGTTCACCGTCTTGGACAAGAACACATCATCAGCCATTCGCATTAGACTGTTTGGAGAAACTGAAATATTGAGTGCCAATAACATGACTCTAATCATGAGCACATCTCTGAGTAAGTCATTGCAATATATTCAAAATGCAAAACTAACGGTTGGGCAGGAGAGCACGCCGTCGATGCTGACTTGGTGTTCGAAATCTCCGACCAAGGTGAAGTGCGCGAACGCTCTGCGGCTAGCCGCGATGCAAGTCCCAGCTACACGCCCAGAAGACCAAGAGCACCCCAGCCCGGTACCAGCAATTTTAGCGGTCAGACTCCAGAAGTTGCTGCCCACAACGACGACATGCTTCCTGTGGACCCAAGACCGCATTTATACCTGCCAACCCATGCATACACCGTCCCGGATGCCGTCTGGGGAAAATTCAATGATTTTTCGCTGTACAAATATTTCTACTTGGGACCGGCTGGAAGTCTCGTCTCGTTTATTTTCTGCTCTGTGGTATCCGTTGCTGCCGTCACTGAGGTGGCTTCTGGTAAGAGTCCAAGTCATGTGGTAGCACACGCTAGTCTGACTATCTTCAACTTCCGCAGGAATATTCATCTACTTCTGGATAGTCACAGACCCCGAGAACCGTCAATTTTTGCTCATCTACGCAGGCTTCTGTCTTGCGAACCCAGCTTTCAACTTCTTCTGCAAAGTGTAAGACTTCATCGCGGTGTAGCATGAGACAAACACTCACACACGTATAGGGCATACTGCTACCTTGTGTATCCAAAAACAGCTAGAGCTTTGTATGCGAAAGTGGCAAAGACTATACATTGGTATGATGCCGCGCGGTAGTTTCTACACAGCTGTTTCTAACTTGGCATGCAGCGCTACACTTGATCATCTCTCTTCAACGGACACAAACTTTCTACTGAATAAGTAAAAAGCCCATTCATTCTAGCTTTCCTGAGACTAATTCCTTACTTTAGATTCACCAAAGATGTGCTGAAGACCACGGACGGGTTGCCACGGCTGATGCTACCCCTCGTTTGGGGTATATGAACCCAACTTTGCTGAAGATTGAAGTGCTAATGCATCGAGTTATAGGAGTCATTCTTGCGGGCATTCATTTTCTCACGTTTTACTGGGTTAGCTCCACAGTAGTCCTTCCTATAGGTTTGGCGATCTGTGAATTAGCGATCTCGTTTTTCGAGCGAAAAGCGTCGCATCAAGTGGGCATGTTGGATGACACACCCCACGAGAAGCTTTCGAGACTCGTGACAGACACAAGCACTGGAAGTGAGCATATATATGCTTTCTGCTGGCAGACTACTTTCCTGCGGCACTTCTACAGCGGCCTCGATGAAATTCGGGAGTCGAGATGTCGTAGATCATTCCTGCGTCTTTGGTGTTCTGCAATGAGCAATATTGTTGCTGCTATATCCGCTACTAGCATTGTTGCAGTTGCAGTCACATCGGAGGAGCCTGTCTCACAGATTGGCATGGGTTTCGCCTTTATAGCTACGACAAATTATGGAATTCAGATTAACATACTCGCTGTATGCTTCAGTGCAGCTGACGTGGCGCTGCAAGGTGCAGGCCAAATCAGGAAATTTATTCAGTCAACACCACAAGAAACGGATCCAGAAGAGTACGAGGCGGTTCCACTGGAGTGGCCCGACCGGGGCAGAATTCAGCTAAACTGTGTGACTGCTCAGTACAGGTATGCTACTGCCTTGGACGTCACAATATGTGAGACTGACGAAGTTCTATCTGGGCGCAGACCATTCGGCGGTGTACGGCACACGGCACTGGACCATGTTTCCTTCACAGTCGAACCCGGCCAAATTGTCGGCATCTCTGGCCGCACCGGAAGGTAAAACGAATTTCAAATGCATCAGGCCCGCTTATACCCCAAAATCTCTGCTAACCTGGTACCTGGAATGCCGTAGTGGAAAGACGTCGCTTTTCTTGGCGATACTAAATTTACTCGAATTTGAGGGAAGCATTAGCATCGACAACAGAGAGATTCGAGGGTTACCACGAGATATTTTGCGATCCCGAATTACGACATTGACACAATCTGGTCTTGAACTGAAGGGAACAGTTCGACTGAATCTGAATCCGTTCGACCCTGCTCTCAGACCACGAGAATTCTTGCTCACGGACGACATGTTGATTGGCATCCTGAGGCGCGTTGACCTGTGGGAGCGCATCGAAGCACACGGAGGGCTCGATGCTCCGTTTCATCGTATGAAGTTTTCCAATGGTCACAAGAAATTATTTCATTTGGCTCGAGCAATGCTGCATAAGCAAATGATGCGAACCAGGATCATTCTGATCGACGAGGGAGCGCCGAATGCCGAGATTGAGGATCACATGCGGCAGGTGATGCGAGAAGTATTTGCCGGCTGTACCATTCTGATGGTATCACACCGGCCCTCGCTGTTCCGGGAAGCGGACTTGATCATAACTGTCGATCGTGGCCAAACCACGACCTACGAGCATAGCCGACAGCCTGATCATTGGTCAGTAAGCCGCTGGAGTCGGCCGATGGATTAGGTAGAAATGGATTATGCGCCGACTTGGCCATTTTATCTCATTACATCAAATTCTTTCACACAACTGAGCAGGTCTGTCTCCACGATGAATCGGCTGCAGGTTCACTGCCCAGGCTTTATATCTTGGGCAGCTCCTGCAACCACAATCAGAACAACAGTCCCGAGTAACGCATATCTACATTTCGCATTTAGCTCTCTACTACAAGCACTTGTAAGCAGCCTTTACCTGTCAGCGTGCCCAGTTGCTCTCACCCGTTCCCCTCACTCGGGTAAGGCAAAAGAAGCCTTTGATTTAACTTCTGCCAAGAGTCTGGGGAGGACGCCATCTCCACTTGTTCGTCGTCCCATCACCCCGCGGTCGTTGCAGGCCGAAATGTCACCTCGCAGACTAAAACTCTCGGCGCCGCTTGGCGTTTTTACATTTCGGTCATGGCAACAGCCTTGTTCGTTGTTGTGCGCCTGCAATGCCCAGCATGCACAAGCCACCGACCCCTTCGCGCCTCCAGGCCAAGCTTATTGGGAGACCTGCTTGCAGCATCGGCATGGCAAGTCGGCGACTCACGCCTGCAGCTTGGTTCGCTGCTCATTTCCGCCCATACATCAGAATCCTCAGCTAAGGCTGGGCACATTTTTAGCTGCCACGCGACCAGAGTTTCCGACTTGCTGCAGTCGGGTCAGCCAAGATTGTGGCGCGGCCAGGCTTGGTCGGGCGACCTTTCGTTTAAAGCTGTCGTCTATAAGAAGGTTGTGCACTCAACGACGTTGTCCTACTCTTCTCACAGAAGCCTTCTATTCTTTTCAACAAACATTTGTTGCATCTCGATCATGACCTCGTATTTGAAGAAGGCCTATCGATTCCTTTCACCAGACGCGGAGAAGGAGGAAGATGGCCGCGACAAATGGCCCTCACGGGCTGCTTTCGTCCTGGCCGCAATGGTATGGATTGCTTCGGGCTCTATACTTACGGCTCTTATTGACATGCTCACTTTAGGGAGGTGCCATTGGCCTCGGAAACATGCTTCGATATCCGTCCGTCGTCTTTGCCAATAATGGCGTGCAGTGGTTCATTCCCTACCTGATTGCGCTCTTCTTTCTTGGAATCCCAATCTTGATCTTGGAAATCTCGATTGGCCAGGCATATCGCGGCGGCGCAGTCGTCGCCTTTCACGGGCTCAACAACCGAACAAAGGGCATTGGCCTGGGTGTCATCATGAACGGATACGTCGTTGCCACATACTACGTGCCCATCATTTCTTGGATCATGCGGTACTTTCGATCGTCGTTCCAGAGCCCGCTGCCGTGGACTGGTAGGGGCCAGGACTTCTACATGGGAGACGTCGTCAGAAACCCCGATCCAATCCCTGGCGCTATGAGCGGAAGCACCGTCACTAGCTATGTCAACTATGCTGCTCGTGGCATGGTCGGCGAAACCGTGGGGTGGGCCGCCTTTATCTGGTTCCTCGTTTACCTTTGCATGTACAAGGGAGTTGGGGTTACCGGTCGCGCGGTGTACGTCACGATGGGTCTCCCAATCATCATGATTATTATCCTCATTGGACGTTCACTGTCTCTGCCCAACGCCATCGATGGAGTCAAGTTGTACTTTGCCGAGTGGCATAGCGACAAGCTCGCCGGTGGAGATATTTGGCAGGCTGCTGTCGGCCAAATCTTCTTCTCCATCGGTGTCGGCTTTGGCTATTTCACCTCCTATGCTTCTTACAATACCAAATACGCAAATGCCGTCCAAGATGCATTCATTATTGCATTCAGCAATTCGCTCTTTGAGGTCCTTGCCGGTTTCGCCGTTTTCGGCGTGATTGGCTTTCTGGGATATGAGCCTAATCAGGGTGTCAAGCTCGGCACCTTCACCGTCGGCTTCCTGACATATCCCCTAGCCTTGTCTGAAATGCCCGGCGCCAATGTCTGGGCCGTGTTTTTCTTTCTCACTCTGGCACTGCTTGGTCTCAGTTCTGCTTTTGCTCTCGTCGAGTCCATCGTCACTATGATCTGCGACACTAACTGGGGCCAACGCACCTCGCGAATTTGGATCTCCACTGGTGTCATCCTTGTTTCCTTTTGCCTCTCACTCATGTACTGCTCAGAGTTTGGCTTCTATCTGCTAGATGCTGTCGATACCTGGACGAACAACCTGGCCCTCATATTTGTCGTATGGTGCGAGGCTGTTGCAGTGACCAGCTTGTATCGCTACGTTGATGTCACCGGACAGGTTGGCGTTACTGCATATGCAATATATAATGCGGGATACGTCTTTGCCATGGTTCTCGGAGTTGCAGTGGCACAATCGGTCACTGCCGAGGCTGGAGCTGGCACTGGCTTCGGTATCTACATTGTTGGCGCATGCCTCTCTGTTGCTCTTTCGAAGACACCGGATTCTCTGGCGCCCTCTTTCTGGGGCAAAAACAGCTTCTTGAACAAGTTTTGGTGGCTTGGCTTCTATTCTGTAAGTTGAGTTCATGTGTGTATATTTTACAAGTTCTTCTGCTAATCGACTTAGGCAAATCAACTTTGTCGAGACCTGAACAATGTCGTCGCCGTCGGCAAGAACTGGAGCATTCCCGTCTTCTGGGGACCCATTCTCCGCTACGTATCTGCGCCGATTATGGCCGTCATCTTTTCGTTTGCCTACCCTGCGTTTTACAAAGTTCGCAACGATCCCCTACACATCTTCGCCTTCGCTGTTTCACATGTCGTCATGATCATCATTGCGCTTGGCTTCATTGTGCCGCGCGCCTTCGACATTTTCATTCCAGCTGATAAGCTTCACATTGGAAAGTCATTCTATGCGCCACAGGTTGTTGTGCTGGGAGTTCTTAGCGGAGAACAGGCTGCAGAGGCTGAAGCAAATAGCCAGGAGACTGTTGAGGACAGGAGCAGGACAATAAAGGGAGAGAAATATGCCAACTAGAGTGCAGTCTCGGCTAAGCTTCCATACTTTTACATAAGATAAATCGAAGTAGCTCTTTCTCGAGCGACGGCAGCCAATAAGATAAGTGCTGTACGCCACTGCCAGCTTGGCTTTTCTTCAACCGTGGATAGCCAGTGACTTTTCCGCCCAGAACAGCCACGGCATTAGTTAGTTCTTGGAGGCTTGGCCACAGCTGACCTGAACGAAACAAAAGCTTGGCACTTTACAGAAGGTTCCTTTCTCAGAAGCATGCAATGCTCGTCCCTGTTCGGTATAACAGCCGGTCTACGGTCTTTCAGACAACGATATACATCATTGCCGATGTCCTCATCTCCGATCTGAAGGATGTAGTATGCAAGTATAAATGAATTCAAATAAGCTGTAATTACTCTACGCCGTCGCGGTTTTCCCCTTTATGCGTGACAGAAGCTTATCGAGCTTCAGCTTCAGGGCTGATGGCGGTACCTCATTGGCGCCCACCATGCGGCGCACAATAATGTTGTATAGGCCGCCAAAAGCGAGTGCAATGGCCGTCGACGTCAAGATGATGACATTGTACGGCATGCTGAAATCCGGAGTAGGCAGGTAAAGAAGCAAACCAGTGGTGCGCAGGCTCATGGCCTTTGGTCTCAATGTCGTAATGACAGCGGCTGCGACATCAAACCCACGATTTGCGTCAGGAGGGTACTCTGTGTATCTCAGGATAGATTTCTCAAATTCGTAAGTGAGGAAAACGGTGCAACGGGGAGGGATCTGGACAAGAAGCTCCAGCTGCGTACCACGCTCACGATCAAGCGCCGGGCGATAGTAAATCTCCTTGATAATGTCGCCGCCATTGTTGCCTGCAGCCGCGGAACCAGTGGAGGATATCCGTGTGGACAGTGTGTGGAGGTATATGCGCATGAACCAAGGGAGCGATTCCATGTAGACAAACTCGACCTCCTCATCGCTGGGGTTGATAAGAATGGCCTGCACGCCACCGCGTTCCTGGCCGTAGCCAGTCAAGCTGCGTTCGGCAAACAACACCGGCGTTTCGGGCTCATTGATTTCGAGGCCCTTGCCGTCAGCCAAAACGTCAGGCTGCGTCAAAACGAGGGTAAACTCGCCATCCGCAGGGATATTGTAGCATCGTTTGGGCTTTTCGGCATCCTTGATCTCGTGTGACCCCTCGGAAGAATACACGCTTCGCGAATGGGGTATGTGCAAGCAGATGGGAGGCACAGTGGCGTCGGTGAGTGGGCAAGCTCCCTGCATTGGTCGACCGAAAACTTGTGATAATGTCCACTCTTGGCCAAGCAGGTGATCCGCGGGGAAGCAGGTATCATGCGCGTGGTAGGGCTTAGATGTGTCGCATAAGAGGTCGTTCTCGTTCGGTGGTCGTGGTATCGGGTTGTCTGGTTTGTGCATTAGAGTACGTTTCAACACACAAATGTTTGCAAGCTCGTCTATGCACCTCTGGGTCGCTTTGATCGATTAACGTCAAGGACCATGTCAATCGTTTCCTCCATTTGCAAGACACACTTCCCCTCGGCGTCACAAATTGGCTTCACATCAATAGCCATGCTTTGAAAGGAGGCGTCAAACAGCTTGTGACCGTCGAGCAAGCTCGCAATGCCAGCCTTGCCCTTGCATGGAAGCAGCTTCAAAAATGGTGTCAAATTTTCCGTGCAAACAACTTCATGCGGTAGCACTCCATGTAGCAGTCGCGTGTTGGCGAGTATGGCGTCCGAGTGGTCGCCTTCGGGCTGGAAAGACATGACTGGGCGTATGGTTCTTGTCTCGTCGATGAAGTTGAGACTGGCGCAGAATAGCCCAGACAGCGCATTGGTGAGGATAAGCCATTTTTTGTCGGCTTCCTCGTCTGTCTGCGCATCGAGCCATGCCCAGAGCTCAACTCCTTGTCCGCCCTCCTTCCGCCCATCCCACGGTCGGGCTCCCCACGTCTCCGTATCCCAGCGGCCCAATGCGAATCGCAAGTGTAGCTCGCGGGTTCCGGCATATTGTAGGATTTGCGCAAGCGACCTGGGGAATATCCTGAAATTTTGAGTTTCGAAGTCGTCGATGGTAATGTTGGATCGAAAGTTGAAGCTCGCAAGCAAGCCTGACAGGGGCAGTGGCCGTAGATTCAGTTGCTCATGGTAGTCGGTGGACGCCGAGGCAAGGATACCGGAGAAAAGGAAAAGAAGGATTGACAATAACCGCGCCATCGTGAAAAAGAGCGTGTAGATCTTCCGCTCTCAGTGCGGCAGCATTCACATCTCAGACTGAGATGATGGCTGGCGATCAAAGGGAGCACAATGCATATCCTCAAGGAAGCTCTCAGCCTAGCTTGCCCGCTATATCGGCTCGCTTCCAGGCGACGTGGCGCGCCTGTAGTGAAGCAGCGTGGGGACGTTTGGGGGGCGGTCGGGAGGGGCAAAATTAGTCTGCCGTCCAGGCTTGTGTCGGACAAGTCCAAGAGCATCTCTATTCTCGCTCGTTGTCACTCGCCGCATTCATAAGCAGGTTTCTCATAGCGATTTGTTTGCAGATTATCCATCGGATCTGGTACATACGTGCGCAGAGTGCATCCAGTCCAGCGCAAGCCGACAATCGCGTCTCGACCATGGCCGCCGAACAACGAAAGCTGCTCGAGCAGCTCATGGGCGCATCCGTCACGTCGCAAGCCGCCAAGCCTTCCTTCTCCGACCCGAAGCTATGTCGTTCCTATATCGCAGGCACTTGCCCTCACATCCTCTTTACAAATACGAAGCAAGACCTGGGGCCTTGCCCAAAAATCCACTCCGAAGCTCTCAAGACCGAATACGATGCCATGTCTGAACGCGAGAAGAGCAAGCTCGGGTTCGAGTACGATTACATCCGACATTTATACCAATACATCGATGAGTGTAACAGAGGTATCGAAGCTGCCCAACGGCGCTTGAAGAAGACGCCAGAAGAGATTCGACAGACCAATGTCATGGTAAGTACCCTTCAACCTGCTACGCCAGAGCTGCAAGAGTTTGTCACTAACTGGCTGTTGTTGCGTTGTAGCTGAAAGCGATTTCCGATCTAAATACGTCGATTCACAACGGTCTTCTCGAAGTCGAAATCCTCGGTTCCATGTCGGAGGTTTCGCGCGCGCAGGATGAACTATTCCGAGTGCGCCAGGCAATGCAGGCCAAGGCAGAGAAAGAGAAGGAGCTCAAGGCCCTCGCAGACACTTCTGGTCCGTCAGGTCACCAGAAGCTGCAAGTCTGCGACGTTTGCGGTGCGTACCTCAGTCGTTTGGACAACGACCGTCGCCTAGCAGATCACTTTTACGGCAAGATGCATCTGGGCTTTGCGCAGATGCGCAAGACATATGATGCATTCCCGAGGGAAATGAAAACGAGAGCCAGGACTATGCACGACGATGATGGTCCAGGCGGTGGCGGCCCAAGAGGACCCAGAGGGCATGGTGGAGGAGGGGGAGGATACAGAGGCAAAGGTGGTCGTGGCTATCGAGGCGGCTGGTAGACTGCACTACTTCTCGAGAGCTCCGACAGGTGAAAACCGCATGTATACTGGCGTTGATGAGACTACTTGGAATTTGGTATTTTTTTAAAAGGCCTTCGAAGCATCTGTACATAATATTGGAGTTGATCCGGATTAGGAATTGGGACTCTTTACATATATCGACCGGCACAGCATTATAACTCGCCTGTGACTGTTAAGTGAAGTAGGAATTCAAACGCTACGCATTCAAAGTACGTCCTGAGCAGGGTTAATGCGCTATATAAACAATTTCCAGAAGAGCTGCATCGTCTGCTTAGTGCGTGATGCCCAAAATGAGTTATACCAAGAAAAAACGACGCCGCCTCAAATTGTGACAGTCTATATTCGCCAAACCCTGATGTGTTACCTTGTTGGCTCTCCAGCGTAACACAGTATCCAATAATGCATTAGTTCTTCGCAGCTGTGGTGGTGCTCATTTCGTCCAGAAACTCCATCTCATCGTCCCATTTCCCTATAGCCGGTGCAAACCGCGGCAATGGGGCCAGGATGGCAGGCTTCGGCGCGCCTTCCACAGGCTCTGTTTGACCTTGTGGTTTAGCCGGCAGCGATGGGAAATCATCCTTGCCCGGTACGGTGCCGACGTTGCCAGCGGCGCCGCCACGTCCGCCTCGTCCGCCTCGTCCTCCTCGTGCGCCGCCACGTCCCTCACCTCGGCTGCCTCTTCCCCGTCCACCACGTCCGCCGCGATGAGGACGTTCGTCGAGGGACATGTCAGTGTCTGTGCGGTCTGGGGTCGTTGGCTTCTCCCCGTCGCTCGAGTCTCGCGCGAAGCGACTCCCGCGCAAGCCTGACCCAAGTGAGCTTTTCGCTCCACGGATACCGCCATTCATTCCACGAGCTGGCCGCCGCGATGCTTCCTCGGCTGCCGCCTCTTTGCCTTCGTCCCACCCGCCCTCCTTCATATTCATGGCCTTTAGCTTGCGCTCTCGGTTCTTTGTGCGTTCATCTTCGAGGCGGCGACGCTGCTCCTCGTTTTGTCGGCGCCTTTCTGCATTTTCGGCACGCTGGCGCCGCGCTTCTTCCATTCCGCGTGCGTAAGCTTCTGCATGTTGTTTCTCATCCTTTTCGGCTTTCTCAAACTTGCGCGTCTTCTCTGCCGACAACAGTTTCATCTTCTCCATCTTGGCAGTCAATTCTTCCTCTGTCGGTTTCTGGTGAGGGTTGGCGCCGGATAGCGCGCGCGCATCGACGCCCTTTGCGGAAGGCTTTCCCTGGTTCCTCCCGTCATGTCGCCTGTCTCGATGAGTCGGAGCGTTCGCTGCGACGGCGCTGGAGCCAACTTCGCCATTGGTCTGCTCTTGGCTCGTGGCCGCCGAGGCCGACTCGCGTGATTGTGGCTCGGGGTGTTGCGGTGGTTTTTGTGTCGGCTTCTCGGCGAATCTAGAATGCGCAAGACCTCCTCGTGGTGGCGGTGCGGGAGGAGGAGGCTGCTTGGGGGACTTGGACCTGCGACGTCGGCGTCCCTTCCTTTTGCCTGCTGCCGCTGCCGCTGCCAGAGGGGCGAGCGCAGACTCGAGATCCGCGGGATGGGGTATTAAGTCTGAAGGCCTGATATAGTATGAAGAGATCTCGACCGGTACATCGTTGGGCACAATAGTGGTTACACCATCAACTGGTTCGAAGTCATCGTCGAAGAACAAATCGTCGTCAGTGCGGCCGCCAAACTGGTCTTCCATCGTGGCGTGAAGGCTTCGATGCAGCGCAAAGCGAACCTTGGGCAGTGTGGGATACGGGAAAAGATACTACAGTGAGAAACACGGCAAAACAGCAAAAGGGCCGTTATTGATAATAGGTGTTGGCTGCCAGTTTGATGATAGGATACTGTGACTGGGAGAGGTGGATTGGGCGAGCGCAAGCGTAAAAGAGCTTGGCCAAGCTTTCATTGGCAGCCAGCGAAAAGAGGGTGGCGGGGGACTGCAATTACTTAAACCGGCGATGAAGACCCTGCACATGGAATCTAGCTAACTCGCATCGTGTCTTAATTATTAAACAAGTATTTTTTCTTTCATCTGGCGCCTATGTTATAGCCACGACAAGTATTTGTTTTTTTAAGGCGATTGCCGTTCGGTGCCGCCGGCTAGTCAACATCCGCGGTCCCCTCTCAGAATCGCAAACTGTCGAGCATCAAGCAAAACACCGTTCTTCTCCAAACACGCTCTGCGGAGCCCATCTTCCAAAAACCCGGCCTTGAGCAGCACTCTGGCGCTTGCAGGATTGCTGGCAAATACACTGGCTTCGAGTCGCGCAAGGCGTGGCCAAGTCTCAAACAACCAGTCTCGAAATCCGATCACCGCCTCCGCACCACACGCTTTCCCCCATATCTCTGGTGTCAACGCATAACCGAGTGACCATGCTCTGTAAGCCATGTTCTTCCCGGCATGCGCAATCATACTCCCGATAAGCCGTGGGTCAGACGAAGAATTATCGGTCGTGTTGGGTTTAATGCACACTGCAGCAGATCTAGGGTAGGCAGCAGTAAACTGATTGTCCTGTTGCGATGGAAATGACTGCGAAATGGCAGTCTCAGCGTCAGACTCTGTGAATGGGTACTGAAAGTGGTCACTCAGTTGCATGACCACCTCTTTGTGGTTCAAAGCGACTGCAAGACTCGGAGCATCAGAGACGAGGAACCGTCGAATAATGAGTCGGTTGGTCTCGAACAGAACAGTTCCAGCCTTGGCAGCTGGAGGCCGATCCGCGTCCAGACAATACATTGGCAGCGACATGAGAAAGTGAAGACTGATCAACAGGCCTCTCAGAGTCTGTGAGTGTGATTTATTTATTGCTAGACGAGTTCACGGCGTGGGCGTTTTTGCTTCTATCCGTACGTGAGTCAGCCGTGCTAGCCTCCATCTGAAGCCGATGTAGGAAGCACGTCACGGCTGTTCGTCAGGTGGAAGAATTTTGTCAGCTCTGGGGTGAGTAAGTATACTGGATGAGGTCGTTAGGTGAGCCCGTTCGTCTTTTGTTAGGCCTGCCTGCACTCGCGCCACAAAAAAGAAATACCAGAAAATGGGAAACATTGAGCAAATAAGAAATTATCGACCTCTTCGGCTTTGTTTTGGCGACGACTTTCGATCTCTTCGAGCATTCGAACTTTACCAGCTTCAGCAACAGGTTTCCAGCCACGGCGCGACGAGGGCATATCTGGCTTCTAGCATAAGACTAACACGGGCCGCATCAGTACCGTCTGCCTCCCGCGCGTCTTGCTTTAGGAATGACATCGGAAACCTCACATACACACACTTTTACAAGTATCACGCGAAGCCTGAGGCTAAAATGGCATTTCTAGCTGTACACTTTTCTGAAAGCCTGCCGTCGTCCGGCCACGTCGAACTCTGATGGGAACCCCATTCACCTCACGAGCTAGTTAATTCACACTCTTACAGCTAGTGTGTGCTCTCAGTGGAAGAAAATATAGCTTTGATATCTCGCGGTATTATGTGCGGGCCCCTCCATGCCGTTTCGGTGCTGTATGGCTCAGAGGTAGCCATTGCCTCCAAAGCTGAGTACTTGGGTTCGGTTGCGACCAAGTGCAAAACGCTGTAACCCTAAGAATGAAAAGGGAAGCGAGACGTCTGATTTACGAGATATTGTGCAGTATATAGTACTTGGCCTAGACTAAAAGAAGCACATGAGTCTTCGCTGAATTAATAACACCAAAAATAATAAAAGATAACATTCGGCCGATGATACAGCCAGACGTGTGTCGAAGCTCTGATTTTGTATCTTATCGCGCTAGCTCTTCATGCGCAGCCGCGATCCGCACTGACGAGGAAGAGTTGCCAAGCATCATCTACAGCCACTTGTTTGGGGATGACTAGCAACTAGCCTCAAACGACCGCACGTATCGCAAAACAAAACAGCAGACAAAGGGCCAGCAGTAGTGGAACGGCAAGTTGATTGAGAGAACCAGGCACCATCTGTTGCAACAAAAACAGCTAGCTGTGCGCCGGCCGGCTGGCCAATTCGCACTGCTTGTTGCGCTGGCGAGAGATTTGTTAGTGCAGACGCCGGATTTGCTACATACGTATGATGCGGTGTCCGAGAGGTGGCGGGCGACCCCCGACCTCCAATCAAACCTGCATGGGCGGAAGATAGGCAGAGGAACTTTTGAACTGCAGACAGGTGGGCAAAGGCGACCCGGGGGAAGCTGCATCAGTGGAGCCTCACCGTGTTCGGGAGGATGGAAGCTACCAACATCACCAGCGTCACACGGGACGACAATATTTGGTCATTCATCTCGATCGCATCGCGCAAGTTTTTGAAGGCAGCAACAGTCAAATTCAATCTCGCTTAAGCTATGCGCGCAAAAATCAACGGTCTCTTTTCTGCTTTTCCTCGTTGAGAGCGCGGTCGCCAGAAAGTGCACAATTTCGTTGGTCGGTCGGTCGGACGAGATGCTTCCTGCGCGTCTGCCACACCCTTTTACTGTCTGGCTAGCGCATAGACCCCCCGCTTGTGAGAGTAGCAACTCATCGCCTAGCGCTGATGGTCACCTACTATTTACGGTTGGTAGACCGGAGCGGAAGCTGCAGCGGACTAGCAAGCATGCGAGTAGCCTCCATCCGCTGGTCGCGGGGTCCTGCTACTACTCCCGCGCGCAAATTCGCAACCTGGTGCTGAAACGCCGCGGATGCTATATATCGAGTGCGAATTATTTGGCTGCCGGGTAGGCTTGAATACGATACAAGGTGATTACATGGAGATTCGTAGTTGGCAGTCGCCTGTACCGTGGGCGTAGCAGTGACATTCCGGCGCTGGCGAAGTTTTAACAAGTTCCAAGCTGCACAGCCTGATCAGACATGCAGAGAGCTAATAGCGCTGCATCGTGCTTAATTTGTCTTTAGCCAACGAGCATGCACCCCACCTGGGGCTTCATCGAAGTGGAAGCAGCCTCTTGCAAGGTATAACCACTCGTGCTGCCCTGCTGCCCTCTGGCTTTACTTCGACACTTCCGCTTCACTGGAACGCGCAGAGCCTAAATTACGCCTCTCGAGGCCTAGGATCTGATCAATCACAGAAGCCGTCTTTGGCTGCAAGCCTTCAGCTCAAAATGAGCGACGATGTGTTTGGTCCCCAGCTTCAGGGCGCATTTGACTTCACTCTGCGATTTGAACTCATCTTTTTTTTCATTGTCCCGTCAATCGTTTGGCTTACCGCGCTTCCATTCTACATTTATTCCTTCTTTAAGAACCCTCCTCTCGCCCATGCTGGATTGCTTCTCTGGACAAAGCTGGCCTTTGCTCTGTCGCTAGTCGCTGTCCAAGCCGCGGCTCTCGCATACTTTCACCACCCGTACGCCCAACATGGCATGAGCATGGTCCTCCCAACCGTCGCAATGGCGTTGTCCTTCCTATCGGCGGTCATAATCACTATTTTTGTCTGCATGGGACATTTATATTCCTACTCATCTCCGGCATTTCTTGGGTTCTTTTTGACAATTACGCTGCTCCCTGACGTCGCAGCTGCGCGGTCACTGTCGTTTAGGGAGGGGTTTGAAATTGTTGCAGCGCTTCAAATTGCGGCCACCGTTATAAAGTTCATTATTATGGTCTTGGAAGATGTTTCAAAAAGATCATACCTCATCGACAAGGATTTGCGCGCTTCAATCGGCCGCGAAGCGACGGCTGGTTTTTGGAGTCGGTCATTCTTTTTCTGGATGAACGGAATCCTTGTCATAGGATTTCAAAGAAATCTCACAAAAGAGGACATTGGTGATATTGGATTTGAGACGGAAGCGCTCTACACCAAGTTCGCTCGCTGTTGGGAAAAAGCCAACAAAGAGTCAAAATTTGCTCTTTTGCTGTCCTGCATCCAAGCTGTCCCAGAGTTTTTTGTTTTCGTCATCTTGCCGCGATTCATGTCCATTGGATTCAATTTTTCTCAGCCATTCCTACTTCAGCGAGTCGTCAGTACCGTGTCGGAGGAGCACCCAGACCCCCGGGTTGTTGCTTCGCTTATTGGCGCCACAGCCTTGATCTATACGGGGAAATCAATGTGCGCGGCCTGGTACAACAGCTACCGGCTCAAAATCAGAATCGGTGTACGAGGAATGCTCTTGGCCGCGCTTTACAATAAGACCGTCAGACTCACAACGGACGAGCTGTCAAAGGCTGCAGCGCTGACGTTGATGAGCACGGATGTAAACGGAACGCAGGGCCTCATATCGCTTTCGTACGAGAGCTGGGCAAAATTGATCGAGTTAGGCTTGGGGCTTGGCATCCTTGCAGCATTCGTCGGGGCATCCTGCATCTTCACCTTGGTGCCTGCCATCACCTCCTCCATATTGTCTACATTTGCGACCAAAAAGATGGCCAGAACTCGCAAGCGATGGAATGAGCGAATTGAGATCCGCGTCGCAGATACCTCTTCGATGCTATCGCAAATCAAAGATCTCAAGATGACTGGACTGGCTCCAATCATGGCAGATAAGCTGCAAGAACAGATGAACAATGAGGTGAAAATTTCGATGGGCGACCGACATGCTAGAAGTCTCAGCTGGGGAATTTCCGCCCTGGTAGAGACGGCTGCCCCTGCTCTCGTCATCGGAGCAACTCTGTTTTGGACTAGAGCATCTACGGGTCTATCAGTCGCAGACTTCTATACAACTCTTGCGCTTACCCAGATGGTGACGGCCCCTTTCGCTTCTGTGCTCGTATCACTTCCGTACTGGGCTACCGCTTGGGCTTCTGTGCAGAGAGTTCAAGAGTATCTCTGCAAAGAAGAGAGGCATGACTACCGCAGTTTTTGTGTGAATGATTCTACTTCAGAAAAGAAGCCACTCAACTCGGATTCCTCGGAGCTTGGCCAAGTTGCAAATGTACCAGCCAAGCCCGACTCTACCGCTGCAGTCCAACTCAACAACGTCTCCGTCTTTTCTCTCCGAGGTGCATGTCTCACGGTCCCGAAAGGAAGTAAGACCATGCTTTGTGGCTCCGTGGGATCTGGGAAATCTACCATCCTGAAAGCCATCTTAGGTGAGGTACAATTGCAGAGCGGAGACGTCTCTTTGTCCTCCAAGTCTGTTGCATACTGCGAACAAGAGCCCTGGGTCTTGAACGACACGATCGAGCAGAACATTTTAGGAAACAGTCCTCGAGATTCTGTCCGTCTTTGGAAGATAATTGACATCTGTGCCCTGAGCTCTGATTTGGATCGGCTTCCAAACGGCATCATGACACTTGCCGGGAGCGAGGGTTGCAATCTCAGCGGCGGTCAAAAACAGCGAGTCTCTCTTGCTAGGAGCTTGTACGTCGGCGCAGACTTGCTACTTCTCGACGATGTCTTCAGTGCGTTGGATATCCCTACAGCATCCATCATCAGGCAGAGGCTTTTCGGCAAAGGTGGCTACTTCCAAGAGGAACCTACCACTTTGATTATGGCGACAAATATCCGTGAGTTTCACATATCGATTCAAACCAACGATTCATAATTATTCACATTGATGCAGCGCAACAACTTGAAGATGCGGATTTCGTATTTGAGGTCAACGCCGACGGCCAAGTCGACGCAGTTCCGCAGAAACGCATTCTGAGCAAGGCGGACGCCAATGGTCCAGATCAATGCAAAAGCAATGGTTCTGAGGATGGCTCTGACACTAAGGAGACATCAGTGGTGCAAGTCACGTCGGGCGATACCGAGATAAAGCACCAGCGGTACGGTGACTGGGCGCTTTACGGATATTTTTTCAAGGCTGCTGGCCTGCGTAATGTTATTCTGTGGTTAGCCGCCATCATGCTAGCCGCCATAGTCGAAAAGTTTCCTCGTAAGTACACATTTGCAATGCCGTGGGGCTTGTCGTTTCTGTTAACCTTGTGTCAGCAATCTATGTTCGGATATGGCAGGACAGCCATCCGCACAATAACCTCTACTTCATTGGCTACGCAATCATAAGTTTCGCCAATCCACTAACCAACATGGCATGTTCACTGTAAGACATGTCGACCCATAACACTATTAAACAAGAACTAATACGATGCAGTGCGTACTTTTACTTGGTCAATGCTGCAGCTGCGAGATCTTTGCACCGCACTCTAGCAAACACAACTTCTCGGGCCACCCTCGACTTTTTGACAAAAGAAGATACTGGCGTACTCTTAAACAGGTTCAGCCAGGATATTTCTGCGGCTACACAGGAGTTGCCTCTTTATGTGATGCCGACAAGCTGGCGTAAGTTTTTGGTGATCTTCTCCGTGGATTTACTTTCTCTTCCACCTGAAAGAGTTGCTCACTCCCTTCTCAACAGCCTGCTAACCATTTCCACACAGTCTTCTTTACAATTTTCATCGACATTGGTGTAATTGCATCCGGAGCAAACTATGCTTCGCCGATTCTGCCATTGTTTCTCGTTCTTGTGTACGTCGTGCAGTACTTTTACCTCCGCACCTCGCGACAGTTGAGGTTCTTGGAGCTCGACGCCTCAAAATACTTGTACAAGTTGTTCAAGGAGTCAAGCACAGGTATATCTAATATTCGCGCCTTCCAGTGGCAGACTCCGTTTGCAAAACAGCTCTACATTGCGGCAAACGAGACCCAAAAGCCGGTCTACGCATTGACCTGCATTCAGCAGTGGCTGTCCACGGTACTGAACTCGGCAACTACCGTGGCGGCTATTTGTGTGGTGACTCTCGCACTCAAGTTTCCTTCTCAGACCTCCAAGACTGCGATTGGTCTCGCGCTGCTGAGTCTTATCACTTTCAGCGAGCTTTTGAGCGAGTGGATCTCCATGTGGACGGGGACGGAAACCAGTATGGGTGCTGTGGCCCGAACTCGCGAGTTTGCGCAATCAACCCCCCTTGAAGAGGATCCTGCAGACTCAGATGGCCTCGCAGCGGCTATTCCTGAGAATTGGCCAGGTTCCGGCAGTGTTGAGGTCGAGAATGTGAGCGCAAGTTACCAGGCTGACAGTGCTACGCCACGCACCGCATTTGAGAACGTCTCTGTTTCTATCCCATCCGGTGCGAAAGTTGGAATAGTAGGAAGAACAGGCAGTGGCAAGACCTCGCTGCTTCTCACCTTTTTGAACCTGCTACAGTACTCCGGGACCATCAGCATCGACGGCGTTGACATTCGGCGGGTGCCACGCAACACTCTTCGTTCTCGGATAACGACTTTGACCCAATCAGGGATTGAGCTACCGGGATCTGTTCGCTTCAACATCAATCCATATCCCGCATCCACCTGTCCCGGCCAGCTTGCGGTTACTGATGACATGATCATTGACGTCCTGTGCCGCATCGGGACCGGACTGTGGGAAGTCATTGAGCCTCGCGGTGGCTTAGATGCCGACATGAGCAAGCTTCAACTCTCACAAGGACAAATGCAACTAGTCCAGCTAGCACGGGCCGTGGTGCACAAACAGAGTGTAGGAACCAAGATTGTGTTGGTGGACGAAGGATCTGCCAGCTTGGATCAGGAGACGGAGCGTCGAGTGCAATCAATCATGGACGTGGACTTTCGCGAGTGTACCGTTATCACAATTTCGCACCGGCCAGCTGTTCTGCAGCATGTCGACTTCTTTGTTCGCATGACGGATGGCAGGGCAGAGATTCTTCAGGGCACGAGACCGAAGACAGAGATTTAGTGCGTGAGCTGTCTGCGATGCGGTGCCTGCTGCCATGGTCGACAGTTTCGAATTCTTGAACTACAGAAATGTTCTTTACGGCAGGTTGTGTTTACTTAAATTGGTGATGGTCTAAATTTAGGTTTCTCAAACAGATCTGAAGCTAGCGGGCAAATTTGCTGGTCTCGTTAGCGGTGTATTTTATTCAGGCAAGATCGCTTTTGCGTACAGCTTCCCGTCACGTGCTCGGAGTGTTTGTGGTGAATTGCGTTGTGTATCTGTAATTATCTCAGAGCTACTCAGCCCTTGCCGAATTTCTGCTTATTGGCTGCTGAGATAAATAAACGAACCGCTCCATTTGCTAGCACGAAGCATGGATGGAAACCAGCCGCGGAGGACGGTGGACCTCGTGGATGAGACTAAAAACCAGGCAGCAAATCGCAGGCCAGCGCACCACTCCATTATGTGATACCACTGGCAAGAAGCATGCTTGACCTGCCTATTTAGTGCTGTCACCTTGACGAGTGTCTCAGTGCGGATCGCTACATCAGGTTCAAGATGGCTCTGGCACTGGGGGAAAGGTGATGTTGTCGGTAGGTGCCAGAGGGGACGACGCTGTAGCCCAGTCCGTGGAAGATTCAATCGAAGAGAGGAGGAGTCAGCCTTTTAAAATCTCCAGCGGAAAGGCACAAGGTCACAATCTTGCCAAGTAGATAAATAGTGTGGGAGACCGGGGTATGCACTTGGCACGGTCGGCCATTACGCGATTAGAACGAGCTGAAGGGTGACGAAATCGGCAGACCCACGGTTCGGCCACTTTGCCTGAACTGGCAACGGGCTTGGGGGTGCTGAGCAACTGGGGGTGCGGCGAAGAAATTCAAAGGTACTTTTGCTAAAAAAGAAATCGGCGCTGAATCAATTGGGTTCGCAAAGAGGGATTATCAGGAGATCAGTACGGGGTAACTACCGTGCCGTGCGTGCTTGGTGGGATCCCAGCAGGATTCTCGAGGCAAAGCTGCGTGGCCGTCAACAATGAAGCTGAAATGACATAATCCACAGGCCCCAAACAGCGCTGAACTGGCGATGCACGTATTATGTACAGGCCAATCTTGGGTAGATGGTAGCCTGGAACTGTTACATATGAGGATAATTGAAGGGGCAACGTCAAGTGGTTCTATGCACAGGACGTGGACGGTTGAGATGGCTGAGAGTAAATGAAGCCTGTCTAGAAACGCCTTTTGACCAATGATGGAAATCAGCAGCTCAAAAGAGCAAGCCAAGTCAAAGCTACGCTCATTAGTGGCATTTTTCTTCGGCATGCCAGCACACTAGACATTAGCTTGAGGACATTTCCTACTCTCGTCACTTTTGTAAGTCACCCCGCGGCTAATATAGTACACGGGGGACTCGATGACAGGCCAGTTTGCGCACAGGATTTATTCGTTGTTGACATACGCGACGCGCATAGTTTAAACGGTGATCACGTGGGGACAGTTTCGTTGTCGCCGCCTTGTTCAATCACGCAACGTCACAGCGGTGAGTTCGAGAATGGTGATGATTGGTTGTCGGTGTAGCCGACCGGTCTCTCTGATCGGTGCAAATTGGGTTTATCAGTAGCTGTGCTTCGATGGAGACTGACACTCCAGCTCTGTAGCAAAAATGCTGCTGTAGCACACGGACCAAGCGTCTCTTCTGTGCTAATTAAAAAAAAATGCCATCCAAGCATGGTGATGGAAATAATGGAAGAGTTTCGTTGCGGGGAGAGCCAATCTAATACTCCGTCAAACGCGGAGAACTTTGGACTCTGTCTATGACGGGCAACGGGGTTTGTACCCGGCATACAAATGGCGGTGCCAGTGCCTTTGCTCATTTTTCGTGGCGTTGTTGGCTAGTTACCTAGGTAGTCAATAAATTAACGTTAGCGTCGGAGCTCATTGTATCCCCCATTGCAGCAGACGACGCGCAGGACGAGGTAGTATCGGCACCGGAGGAATTATTTAACGCGCATCATGCTGGCATGGACCCAAGCAGAGCCATTGCTGCAGCTGCAGCTTGTCCTTCTTCACCAAGATACGATGCTGCGCATTATTTCGGCAACATGCCGGCGACATTCCAGCAACACCAGTACGCTATAAACTTCGGTACTTGGAAATAGAGGGCTGGATCTCAGAGCTGAACCCGCTGATGAGGCTGCCCGCCCCGCCACTTGCACCAGGCCACGTTGCTGCCGGCACTGGGTCGCTCGTCACGGTGGCGGAACTGGATAACCAATAATACGACTGACCTCTTGGTCCTGGCAGGCCAAACTACTCCAATAGGGCCCCCGAAACGGGCCAGGGAAGCTTTATAGTCCAGCATTGTACGGATAGCCCTTTGTTCTTCGGCGGCGCCCCGAGGCGGTTCGAGTCAGCAGACTAGTCGTGGCTCCTCGGCGAATGCCCGCATTAAAAAAAAACCAACCTTCGTACGTCCTCTTTTTCTTCTGCTGCTGCATATTATATAGGCTGCGTCCTTCTCGATTGAAGAGACATAAAGCGATAATCGGCCCTTGCGGATCTGCTGCAGGTTGCGACTCAAAGACAGCCCAGCATGCACGTCTGGCAGTCCGCTTTCTGCTTGGCCCTGACCATCTCTGCGGCGCATGGGATCCCTGGTTCGTCACTCGCATGGCTTCTTCTAAACCGGCTTCGACAGCTGACGGCGTTTGCAGTCTTATCAATTTTCCGAACCAGCATGGCAGGACATGAGGCCGCTGCCTACGTGTCAGAGGCACAATATGCCGACAAACATGCGGTACTTGGGACAAGATAATGTTAGACTCACCGGTTGACACACATTTCGCTTTTGTTCGACACTAGACTATAGACTTTGCGCGGCACTCTACTCCTCTTTGTGCATCGCACGACACTGAAACGGGCCTCTTTTCTTTCGGGTATATCCTGTTAATAAATATACAATCTTTCAATTCATTCTTCGTCTTGCGTCGCGTATCTTGGCATCTCGTGCTACCTTGGAGCGGGCGAGGCTAGCTGAGCAACTGCCGTGGCTGGGAGATGGCAGCCGTTACCATTCTGCTGGAACAGTGGTCCACAACGCAGCCGACATGGAAGTCTGTTTTCTCACAGGCTGGTACTTAGCCTGGCACTGGTAGGCTGGCAGGCTGGCAGGCTGGTAGGCTGGAAAGGTGAATAGTAGCATGCTCATGCTGGGTAAACGGCCGGGAAAGGGGGGGATGGGAGGGGGCTAGGTCAGCATTGAAAAAGAGGCTGCAGGCGACGGCCGCCTAATAGTGACAGGACAGACCAACCAGTCACCCAGTCAATCGGCATGTGTGCGGAGTCTGTGGGCGGGCACGATGATGGCTGCCGACGAATCAATGCATTCTGGGGTCTGCCACTGTGGCGATTTGTACCGACAGCGAGGTTCTAAATTTACCTCGCAACCCTGTCTGAGAATATGTATCCGTACGTGGTGTAGAAGTGGCAGTGGTTCTGCTTGCCAGTCGTCATCTCCAGAGTTGCCAGCACCGGTCGGTGTAGGCGCTCCCGTTCCTCGAGCGGCGGTCGTGCACTAGGTAGGTGACTACCTAAGGTAGGTAGAAAGGGAGGTACCTAGGTAGGTAGCTACAAAGGACGCCGGTTCGATACCCAGGTACCTAAGGTAGGTAGGTACCTAGGTAGGTACCTTAGGTATTGGCTGGGGAGATAAGGTGTTGACTACTGCCCCGCGCCCCAACGGCACACGCCCCCAAGCCGATAATCTTCGTCTGCATTGCGGACTCCAGATACGTCTAGGCCCCCAACCAGGAAGGTGACAGTGTCCCTCTGCCCGTAGACTGTGCATACAGCAAACCCGATGCATATCCTTCTCCGGGTCCCCTCAATCTCGCCCGCCCGAGCCCCGGCGAGCTCATCTCTCGGATCCACTGCTTGGAGAGGTAGGGTAGCCGTTGCTGATGTGCACCCCCGTCAGTTAGCTCGCAAATCTTCTGACCACCACTCCGCCCGCCCAAGCCCGCCAACTATTTCTCCCGCCCGCGCCCACATCTCTCTCCTCATTCCGATCTATGTCCCCTCCCGCTTTCTGCTGCCCGCAACGCCAGACATCGCAGGTCCTCACCTGCTGATACCGCGCACGATGGACGACTCCTTCGGTCCACGGCTGCTGGGTCACTTCGACTTTACCCTCCTTTTCGAGCATACTATGCTCCACATCACACCTGCGTCCATCGTCGTCTTTGCAACACCATTCTACATTTACACGGTCTTCACGTGCTCCGCCATCGTTCGGCCCGGCGCCTTGCTATGGATCAAGCTCGTCTGCGCCCTTGCCTTGGTAGGCATACAGATTGCCAACGCCGTGCTTTGGTCGCAATCCCCTCTCGAGTCTCAGCTCGCTCAGGTCGCTGCCGTCATGACCAGTATCAGTGCGGCGTGCATGACCGTTATGGTCGTGGTTGGCCATCTGTTTTTTCTTCGTCCGCCTTCTTTCCTCGGTCTGGCCCTGACCATCACTATGATCTTCGACATCGGTACAACATGGACCTATTTCCACCGGAATGGCCTTGAGCCGATCGCGCGACTCCACATCCCTCTTCCTGCTCTCAAACTTGTTCTTATCGGTCTCGAGGAATTCTCCAAACGGAAGCTGATCCGGTCCGAGGCCTTGCGGTCCTCGCTAGGGCAAGAGGCCCTCGCCGGGTTCTGGAACAGATCTTTACTACTCTGGGTCAACCCACTGCTGGCTTTTGGTTTTCGCCGAGAGATCACAATGGATATGCTCCCTGGGGTTGGGCCGCATCTAGGGGCGGAACTCCTCTATCAAAACTTCCGGCGCCATTGGGATAAGGCCAACAAAATGTCCAAATGGGCCCTTATCAAAGCATGTGTCTACACGGTGCCCTGGCCATTCTTCTACATCATTCTTCCACGACTACTATTCATCGGCTTCAACTTCGCACAACCGTTTCTGCTGCAGGATGTAGTTGGTATTGTGGCTTCAGATACGGAAACGCCGACCGGTATAATCAGGGGTGTGATTCTAGCCACGACAGCCATATATGCCGGCAAGGCCGTCTCTAAATCCTGGTATATCCATCTCAGGAACCAGATCATGATCGGTGTCAGAAGCATTTTGATATCGGCCATCTATCAAAAGTCACTCAACTTACCCGCCGACGTTTTAGCAGATTCCGCTGCTGTGACGTTGATGAATGCTGATGTTGCGGGCGTGGAACAGCTAATCTCGCTGTCATACGAGAGTTGGGCACGTCTGCTCGAGATGGGTCTCGGCATAGGAATCTTGGCTGTTTTTGTCGGCGCTGCCACTCTGTTCACTATCATACCAACCGTCATTACCAGTATTGGATCTGCATACGTTGCCCGCCATATGATCGCAACACGCCGAAATTGGAATGAGCATATGCAAGATCGGGTTGCATCGACCTCGAATGTTCTGGCGCAGATTAAAGACATAAAAATGCTTGGTCTCAACGCGGTTTTGTCTGGTCGTATTCAAAACCAATTTGAAAACGAAATTGGTGTGTCCATGGCAAATCGACACCAAATTGCTTGGACGTTTGGTATCTCAGATTTCGCGCAGTCCATGACGCCAGTCCTTGTTATAGCGGGCACCATTTTTTGGACAAGGGCGTCGGAACCTATTTCAGTGCCGCGATTTTTCACGACGCTTGCCGTTGTCACTCTTGTTTCCTCCCCTCTGTCTAGGTTCGTTCAAACGTTGAGCGGCTGGTCAAACGGGTTTGCTTGCATCGGCCGCATCCAGAAATACCTCAGTCTTCCAGAAATAGAAGACTCTCGTCAATTTGCCATACAGAATGGCTCAGTCGAAGCCGACGGACCATTGCCTGGCGCTATATCTCAGAGCTCGTCTGATCTGCGCAATCGCCAAAGAGTTCACACCACGCTTGCTCCTTTCCCGGTGGAGATGGTTCGCGTGTCAGTTTGCACAGACTTGTCAGGCTCCATTCTGAACGATGTGTCTCTGTACGTCTCCTTTGCTAGCAACACAATGGTTTACGGGCCCGTCGGCTGTGGCAAGTCTACCTTATTGAGGGCTATTATCGGCGAGATACCCATAAGATGTGGTACAGTGACACTTTCATCACTCTCCGTTGCGTATTGTGCCCAAGTGCCTTGGATACAAAATACCACCATTCAAAACAACATCCTCGGGGGCCGGCCGTTCAATGCCAACTTATACCGGCAAGTCGTACACGTTTGCGCATTAGATGTGGATATCGCTCGTCTACCAGCACGCGACCAGACAATCTGCGGAAGCGATGGCTGCAATCTCAGTGGGGGCCAAAAACAAAGAATTGTTAGTTTCTCAACATGATTGTTCTTTTTCGTGAAGCTAAAACTAATGCCATCATAGGCCCTTGCGCGGACGCTGTTTACCAAGGCTGAACTTCTCGTTCTTGACGATCCCTTCAGTTCTCTGGACAGGGAAACGTCGTCTACGATTCGTATTCGACTCTTTTCCGAGAGCAGTTATTTGGCGGACAACATGAGCACTATTGTAATGACTACGAGCATGAGTACGGCACATTCTTATTTTTTTTTGTGTGCGCATCGACTGACTGTACTCTAGAGCAGCATCTGGTCGATGCGGACAATATCTTCAAACTGGACGACCATGGTCGTGTCGAAGCGAAGACATTGGAGCAAATCCAGGCTGAGACAGAGTCGCAGCCTGGGGCTCAATTGGGACCGGCAAGCACGCAGAGCAGCGCTCAAAGTGGCTCTGCCACTGTAGCTGCGAACGCGGAGACGGAGTCCGAGCCACCTCAGGTCAAAGCAACTACAAATAATTCAGCACGAGACAACCTCTCGAATAAGAGATACGGAGACTTTACTCTCTATAAGTATTTTCTCAAACCGGCCGGACTCTACTGTGTAGTAGTATGGCTGTCAACTATTGCTGTTGCAGCTGTTTCCGAGCGAATGCCTCGTACGCCGGCCGCACACTCTTCATTCATCACTTATGTTGGTCACTGACTCGTTGAGCAGAAATTTACGCCCGTTTCTGGTTGGAGCGCAGTACCGAAAATCGTCTATACTACATCGGCTATGCCGGGCTAGGTCTTCTTGCACCTGTTTTATCATACCTGCAGGCATTGTAAGCTTTTTGCCTCGTAACAGTTTCACTTGCGTCTTTCGCTAACTTCTCGCCTTGCTAGCGCATTTTTCCATTTGATCAACCTGAAAACAGCAACCTCTTTGCACTGGGCACTGCTTGATGCGACCAACAGAGCCACTTTTGAATTTTTGACAGAGCAAGACGCTGGCGCCTTACTCAACAGATTCAGCCAAGACACATCCATGGCAACTCAAGAGTTGCCAATGGCTATCATGCCAACTATTTGGGGTATGTGGTTTAGCAGTTCCGTCTCGACCCAAGCTGTGACTAACTTGACCAGGTTTTGTGTCGCTCTTCATCGATGTCAGCATAATATCTTCTGGTGCTAGTTACGCTGCACCCATCATTCCATTCTTTCTACTCATTTTATTCCTGATCCAACATTTTTATCTACGCACCTCTCGGCAGCTAAGAATACTAGAGCTCGACAGCTCTAAGACCCTTGTAAGCCATTCTACGGAGAGTAGCACGGGTATTGAACACATCCGTGCTCTGCAGTTGGAGGGTGACTTTGTCAGGCATTTTTACTACGTTCTTGATGAGACTCAGAAGCCTCTTTATTTCCTATACGCTATTCAGCAATGGCTAGTTTCGGTCATGGACTTGATTACAGCTGCTGCAGCTGTCTGCGTTGTCAGCCTGGCGGTCAATTTCAAGAAGTCTACCTCTGCCACTGCGATGGGCTTGGCTCTACTTGGTCTTATTTCATTCAGCGACTTCACCTCTCAGACAATTCGCTTCTTCGTCGCGATGGAGAACACATTCGGTGCCGTCTCTCGTATTAGGGACTTCGCGAGGATGACGCCAAAGGAAAACGATGATGGGGTTGAGGAAGATTTCCCGGATCAATGGCCTTTATCCGGCAGGCTTGATCTGAACTGCGTCAGCGCTATGTACAAGTATGCTGCTGCTTGCCTTGCAACGCCCCCGAGAGAAACTCGCTAATAGACTCGGCGCTAGAGCGGATACTGAGAAACCACACATCGCGCTCGAAAACATAACAATGACTATTCAACCTGGCCAAACAGTTGGGCTCATTGGTCGAACCGGAAGGTAAGGTCTTTTCTCTTCGTAGAACTCGTATCAAAGATTTGCTTACAATGTTTTGGTAGCGGTAAAACCTCGGTGCTGCTGGCTCTACTTCATTTGCTGGAGTATACGGGGAGTATTCACATAGATGGCCGGGAGCTGCGAACTGTCCCTCGCAATTTACTAAGGAATCGCATCACCACCATTACACAAGGTGGCATTCAACTAAGGGCATCCGTTCGCTTCAATTTGGATCCGTTGGAATTCTCATCGCGCCCGGGAAACTTTCCGACCGACGAGACGTTGGCTGGGATCTTGCGACGAGTTGGACTGTGGGAACATGTTCTGAGACACGGCGGTCTAGGAGCTCAAATGCGCGCCATGAAGCTATCAACTGGACAAAAACAACTGTTCCAGCTTGCGCGCGCCATACTACACAGACAGATTACGAGGTCGAAGCTAGTCTTGATAGACGAGGGAACAGCGAGTTTGGATGAAGAGACCGAAGCACGCATGTACCAGCTGATGAGGGAGGCGTTTGCAGGATGTACTAGGATGGTAATTAGTCACCGCGAGGCCTTGCTTGCAGATGCAGATTTGGTACTGAGTCTGAATGACGGGAGAGGAGAGGTCTTTCGGCCACAGCAGAGCTCGGCTAGTGGACAGCATTGATGTCAGCGACTTGTATTTATAGCATACATTGTGCATAATGAACATAAACCTTAATTTGTTCGCAAATTGGGCTGAGAATTAGCGTACAATACAAAACCTCACATTGCCAGGTGCAATCGCCATAAGCAAGACTAGTTGCTCCCCGCTCGTATCTATGTAGGTACCTAGGTAGTTAGTTGGTCATTTTATAGTGGACTCCACCCGCTACACCTGGAAACCTTCAACTGTGAAGCGTCCTGTCTCGACGACATTTCCTCATGCGGGCCGTGAAAGCATCGACATACACCTCCGAGAGCTTCTTCAACGCTGCGACCCCCAGATTTCCCTCCGTTAGATACAGCCGGAGGCACAATGGCTTTGGAAGGCGAGCGGATCGAGGAGCGGCGTCCGCTGCTTCAGGACAGCCCTGTCCGTGCTGGCAGCGGCGTCGACCAGCCCACGGCCTCGCGCCGCGGGCTCATCGTCTCGTCGCTGCTCATCCTGCTCTCATGCAACCTCTACTCGATTATTGTAGATACCGCGGGCAACCAGCTGGTCGAGGGCGCGGCGTGCAAGCAGCTGCATCCCGAGGTCACAGACTGGTACGGCGACCGCGTCTGCAAGAGCCTCGACGTGCAGGACCGCCTTGCCCTCATCACGGGGTGGGAGTTTTCGTGGGCGCTGGTGCCCGGCTTGCTCCTGGCGATCCCCTACGGTGTTTTCATGGACCGCTACGGGCCGAGGGCCATGTTGATTCTCGTTGCGCTGGGCGGCTTGATTACGCAAACGCTCTACCTGGCCGTCAGTGAGTTTTAGTCTTCCCCTCGTGCGCGGAGCAACGGCGAGCCGCATGTCGCTGATCAGAAACATGAAAATCACTCAGCCCAGTACCCTAACATCTTTGACTTGCGCATTCTTTGGGTCTGCGTATTCACCGGCTCTGTGCTTGGCGGCGGCAACGTTGGCTGGCAAGCGGTCATATACACTGTGGCGAGCATGATTGCCACAAAGAATAACCGGTGAGGGCTTCTGTATCTACCAGTGGCATATGTGCATGCTTCTAATCACCAGCGTTGCAGGGCAGAGGTTTTCTTTTACATGACTTCCATTAGTACGCTGAACACAATGGCAGGAGGATTTATTGTCTACTGGGCAATGAACATCGGGCCTGTGTTTGCCCAGTCTCTGGGCTGCGCTCTTTGCGCCCTGGAGTTTCTCCTGTCTTTTACTCTGCCAGGCGGCTTGGCCTCGGGCCAGCCTGTGAAGGACACAGACAGCAACGCGTCTGCCTGGCAGGCCATCGTTCACGGCTTCAGCGGAACCAAAGAGGGCGTCAAGGGCTTCGGCAAACTGTTCAGCCAGAACCGCCAGCTTGGTCTCTTATTGTCCAGTCTTGTTCTTGCCACCATTGGCATCAGACAGTCGGGCATTCGACAGCAATATGCAACGCACAGATATGGCTGGTCTTGGGCAAAAGTGAGTACTATACACGTCCTATTAACTATAACCTGAACAAGTTTCACTTGTGCTCTCGCCCTTTTCAGCAAGTGTCTAACTTTTTATTGCCCATGTTAGGCTGGTCTGATGGTCTCTGTCACCTCGACCACAACGCTCATTGTAATGGTACTTCTCGTGCCGCTTGCGAGCCGACAGCTGCTCAAGACCCGCTCCGCCATGGGCAAGGACCTCATCATCGCCCGTGCTGGAATCCTCTCACTCGCCTTTGGTAGTCTCCTCGTGGGCCTGGCCAGGACTTCAGAACAGTTCATCGCGGCGCTCGTCTTCTACATGACGGAGAGCTGCTACATGCCTGCCATTATCAGCATCATTGCTGCCATGGCGGGCGTGGACAATCTCCAGGCAGAGCGCACCGGATCTTTGTACATGGCAGTTGTCTTCATGAATAACATTGGTGCTATTGTCGCCGGCCCAATCATATCGTCGCTTCTTCGTGTTGGTATGAGCCGTGGCGGGGACTGGGTCGGCCTGCCGTTCTTTGCCGAGGCGGCGATCCAGATTTTTACAATTTGCATAGTCTTTAGCATTAGGGAGAGTCGCTATCGGCATTTGCAAGCCCGACAGGAAGAAGAGGATGCAGCCCCTGCGGAACCAGACCCGCGAGATGTCAGAAGCTAATACGGGACACGCCGTTGGGGCTGGTCCGTCCACTTGACGGATCGAGAAATAGTTGGTACGCGGACTGTAGAAATATTGCACGCTAGCTATTGGAAAATGATACTGTTGCTATGGTATGGCAGCATAGAAAACTGGATTGGTTGAGAAAAATGCACGGATATTGCCTGGCATTGTTGATCAGGTGGTATGCAGTGTAGCTCCTCGGCCTCGATAGACCCGAGCAGATGCAGTGATGAAGATGCAGGAACAGAACGTGACAGCAGCGCGTGAGCATTTGACAAAGTAAAAGCTGTGTGGACGGCTTCAGATCTACGCCAAGGAAGGATGCTTTCATATTTCGTGCCTTGGCAAGCTGCATCAGGAAGTTCAGGACGGCGTCTTGACTTGAGATGATGAGCGTCATGCAGGTGTGCTAAAGCAGGTGGTGTCAGATGTCCCGTGGGCCAAATATCGTAGGGCTAGGTGCCAGTTCGGGGTAGTCTACAGTGGACTTGGGGTGACATTACAAGGGAGCAAGGCACCACCACTTTTACGCTGTAGCTACGGTAGCTGGTGGGAAGCCTCAGTACACCCCGGTGAAAGTGTTGCGCATGGCTTACCTTTTAGTGGTGCGTGGGGGTTGCCACCGCCAGGTTTGGCCGTTGCTTGTTCCCGACCATCGACTTGCCGACTGAGCTCGTCCCTTGAGGGTGAGTGCGGGGAGAGCTCCGGGTGGCCCACGGCGGATCTACAGTGGCTGTAGAGGGGGGGCGAGCGCTGGGGCGCTGCAGTGGGGGAAAAAGACATTGGCGACTCGGCCCCCCGCCAGCCACCCGTGCGGCGCAAGACGCCACCAGCCACTGGCTCTCCAGCGGGGGGTGGTCACTGGCCGTCCTTCCCTGGCACAAGGGCGGCCGCGTGATCGCCTGTCGGCCCCCGCTAAATCCCCCGCTGTGCTGCTCAAACCCCGGGGGACTGTAGCAGCGCTTCGTCTGCTGACGACTTTGGCCTTTGTTCAACTGCAACCCAGCATCAAGTGACTGTCGTATTCACTGCCTCAATATTTAAGCTTGTTTTCCGAATAAGGAAGGTTGGTGATCTCAAAGTTAACGGCGGTTTTGTCAAGCAAGCAAGAGTTCTTTTCTTTGCATATAAATACGAGGCGGTGTTGCGGCGTTTGCAACAACAATTCCTCACCAGGATTCCCCCAGGTCAGAGAGGCATTGGCTACATCAACAGTAGCCTGATACAATCTAAAAGGTCTTACACTGCCGTCTAGACTCACTGCTGCACGGCAATGACAGAGGCACACCTATTCCCGGGTAGTGTTCCGGATTGGAGCACCCAAAAGGTCATCCACCGCAACACGCTGTACCCGAGGAGCCATTTCTACCTGTACGACAAGGAAAAAGATGCCTTGACACGAGACATTACCAAAGCCAAGGTCCAGTGTCTCTCTGGTACCTGGAAGTTTGCCATTTCAAAATCTCCGTTCCAGGGACCCCGCCATTTCTACCGCAAGCACTTTGACACTTATGGCTTCTCCGACATCAGTGTGCCTGGCCACTGGCAGCTGCAGGGTTACGGAAAGGGCCCTCACTACACCAACTTTGACTACCCTTGGCCGTGCGATCCTCCCAACATCCCGTACGAGGAAAACGAATGCGGCCGCTACGTCACACGCTTCCATGTGGGCGACCACTTTGACGGCCACCAGCTCCGCCTCCGCTTCGAGGGCGTTGATTCCGCCTTTACCGTCTGGGTCAATGGCGAGGAAGTAGGCTACTCGCAAGGCGCACGAAACCCAAGTGAGTTTGATGTGACCAAGCTGATTGAGCTGGGTCGCGAAAATGTGCTTGCGGTAGAGGTGTATCAGCGCAGCGATGGCAGCTACATCGAGGACCAGGACGAGTGGTGGCTGAGCGGCATCTTCCGCGACGTCTACCTCCACGCATTTCCCAAGGTCCATCCCACCGACTTCTTCGTCACTACTGATCTGGATGACAAGTTCAAAGATGCTACACTCAATGTCAAGCTGGACACGAGCGCAGCCTCGCGCGTCGAGCTAAAGCTTCTAGACCATACCGGCCACTGCGTCGTGTCGGACACCAGGCTCGTCGACACTTCTGGCAAGTTTTCGCTGGATGTCAAGAATCCGAACAAATGGACTGCGGAGACGCCGTATCTGTACACCGTCGTTCTCAACTTTCTTGACGGGACTGGCTGCAGTCTGGCTCAGAGGATTGGTTTCAGAGTCGCTGGCTTGATCGATGGCATCTTCTGCGTCAACGGCAAGCCAATCAAGTTCCGTGGCACAAACAGACATGAGCATCACCCTGACCATGGTCGCGCGGTCCCATACGAGTTCATGCGACATGACTTGCTCACCATGAAGCGCCACAACCTCAATGCCATTCGCACCTCGCATCAGATCAACGACCCTAGACTCTACGACGTCGCCGACGAGCTTGGTCTCTGGATTCTAAATGAAGCTGACCTTGAATGCCATGGCATGTTCCGTCTCAAAGACAATGCCCTTTCTGATAGTCCAGAGTGGACCGAGGCCTACGTCGACCGCGCGAGACAGATGGTTTGCCGTGACAAGAACCACGCTTGTGTTGTCATCTGGTCTCTGGGCAACGAGTCCTTTTACGGAAGAAACCATCAGGCCATGTATGACTACATCAAGAGTGTTGACAAGACACGCCTGGTTCACTATGAGGGTGACCAGCAAGCGAAGACGGTCGACATTTATAGCCGCATGTACTCGGAAGTCAAGTGGATTGAAGAGTTCGCTAAGGAGCGTGATTGGGTCAAGCCACTTGTCATTTGCGAGTTTCTGCACGCCATGGGCAACTCTTGCGGAAACGCCAAAGAGTATGTCGATGCTTTTTACAAGCACCCTCGCGTTATGGGTGGCTTTGTGTGGGAGTGGAACAATCATGTAAGTTCCTAATCAGCCAAAATACTGAAGCCTGTATACTGACAACTCGTAGGGTCTGCGCACGAGAAGCAAGGATGAAGAGGAGTACATGGGCTACGGAGGTGATTTTGGTGACGAGCCAAACGACAAAAACTTTGTCATGGACGGCATGATATGGTCGGACCATGTCCGCGGCCCCAACCTGATTGAGTACGCCAAGGCAATTGAGCCCGTGCAGACCGTCTCATTAGCAGGTGATGCTCTTACAGTCGTAAATCGATACGACCTGATTGGCTTGGAGCACATCGACGCGACTTGGGAGATTAGAGCGGATGGAATGAAGAACCTTGCGAACGGCAAGGTGAAAATCCCAACTTGTACGTTTTATCGTCGGACCCTTTCTAATCCAGACTAACAAGGATACAGCTGCCAAACCTCACAGTGAAACCATAGTCACTCTCGAGGGTTACAGTTCCGATATAGTCAAGAAGCTTGGTGTCGAGGCTTATGTTTTCATCTCGTTCAAGCTTCGCGAGGACACCAACTGGGCAGATGCAGGGCACCAGCTTGCGTTTGGTGAAATTCAGATTTCGAAGCCTGCTGCTATTTCGGAATCGCTGTCCATGCAGCTCAACGCCCCCAAGGCGCACATCCGCAAGACATCGGACACCGGACTTGAGATTAGCTCTGCAACTGGCGCCTCGAAATGGAGCTTCGACCTCGTACACGGCACGCTCAACGGCTGGAACAGGTCGAGCCAGCCGGGCCTGAATTTGCTCTCAGAGGGGTTCACCATGGACTTTTACAGAGCCCAGACAGACAACGACAGCCATGGCCACGGCAGGAAGTGGAGTGGCAGTCGCCTTCACCAAACGGGCATGCATGTGCGACAGGTCAAGTGGATGTCCATCTCTGGCGGCGCTCAGATCGAGGTGGCGGCCAGAATCGCACCGCCCGTGCTCGCCTGGGCCGTCGACACGGTCTTTACGTACACGTTCCGCGGCGACTCCATCCACCTTCATGTGCACGGCAAGGCGTACGGCAACGATCTGCCCGACACCTTTGCCCGGTACGGCGTCTCGGCCGGCATCAAGGGCATCACCAACGTCACCTGGTGGGGACGCGGCCCCGGTGAGTCCTACCGAGACAAGAAGCTGTCGCAGTCGGTAGGCAATTGGGCGTCGGGCGTGGACGACTTGTTCATGGACTACGAGTTTCCGCAGGACGGCGGCAACCGCACCGACGTCCGGCAGGTCGAGTTCCACGGCGAAAACGGCCGCATCCTCCGCGCCAGCTTTGGCGCGCAGGACGGCGCCAGCTTCAACGCGCTGCACTACTCGACCATGGACATTGACGCGGCGCAGCACCCGTACGAGCTGCACCGCAAGAAGAGACACGACAGCGTGGTCAAGCTGGACTGGCTGCACCACGGTCTTGGCGGCGCCTCGTGCGGTCCTTGGACGCTGCCGCAGTACTGCCTGTACACGAACCAGGAGTTTGATGTCGAAGTCTTGTTGGATTAGGAGCAGATGAGGGGCGCACGTCGAAATGGCCTTGTTGCTTTGTTGAGTCGATACTTTTTTTTAGGATGCTTTAATGCCACCCGCTTCTTTGTGCTGATTCGGTTGAGATAACGTGCTGATCACGCAAGGATGCATGCTGTGCTACGTGTACTGGTAGCCGTGCAGGGGGAAGAGGCAGCATGCCGCGCAGTTTACCCCTTGCCGCATTTTCGTACGCCGTCACACAGAAGGGGTTGCTCACCGATCTTTCTCAGCTGCGCATCAACCAGCACTTTGGCGTGCTGCAGGCAGTGCAGGGTTGCTGCCAGGGCCTCGATGTCTTGTAACCCGAGGTACCCTAACGCAAGCCACCAGGTTTCCCAATTCTTCCCGGTGCGTGCCCGAAACGGGCTATATAAAGCAAGAGACCGTTTCCGCTCGCTTCGATCGTCGCTGGTCAGTCGACTCACCCATTGGCAAGCATTAGAGCCTCTGGGAAATCATGGCTCCTCCTGGCATTCTTCGCAGTGAAATGACAGAGCCTACTGCCAGTGCGGCGATTGATACGAGCTTGTCGGGCTGCAATGGATGCGTCAAGATTGCCAGAGCAGAGCATCTCCTAAGAAGGAGCCTGACCCCAGAAAGCCGTAAGTCGATCATCGAATTCTTGTTTCCTCCCCGTGTCCAAGATCGTCATTTCCTCTTCCGCGTTGGCGTGACTCAGAGGTCAAGCTTAGTACAGGCGCAGGAACTTACTGAGCAGGTACTTGTCTTGCTGCGCCTGTACAAAGAGAAGCCAGTGCTCGTCTCCACTAAAAATCGCAATGACACAATTCCAGCACACCATCGTCGGCGGCCCATCGGCCCTGCAAAAGCGCGTGACAGACTTGAGTTTGCTGCATTGCTTTATTTACTTTGCTTCTTATATTCCCTTTTCCTTTCTCAGCACTCTTCATCTTCTACGCATCGCGAGCTTAGACGTAGCCAGACGTCAAAGCATCTATTGACTTCTGCAACCCGCCTCGATCCCCCCGCACATGCCACACTCTCTTTCCTTGGACCCTTGGACCCTTGATTCTGGCCATCGCACTCGATCACACCGAGCTTCGGGCTCTACCTCCCGAATCAGCCTGCCGCAATGCCGTCGCTTACACCTGATGCAGCCGTTGCCTCTGCCGCATCCCTCGGCGGCTCCTCGTCGGAGACGGCGCCTGAGGGCAAGCCGAAGCTCCTCCACAGCCTCAAGCACGGCAGCGCCATCCTCGCCCTCGCCGCGAGCCCCGAGCACGACGCCATCTACGCCGGCACGCAGGACGGCGAAATCATAACCTGGTCGCTCTCGACGTTCCACCAGCTGCGGCACGTGCAGGCGCACAAGCGCAGCATCCTCTCGCTCTTCCTCTCGCCCGACGGCGCGCTGCTCTTCTCCAGCGCCGGCGACCCCATCATCAACGTCTGGTGCCCGCGCACGCTGCGCCACCTCTACGAGATATACGGCACCTACGACGTCGGCGACATCTTCAGCACCGCCTACAGCGCCCAGCACGACACGCTCTACCTCGGCGCCCAGAACACCTCGATCCAGTGGGTGCGTCTCGGCGACCAGAGCGCCGTCGTGGCCGCCGGCTCGCAAAAGCACCCCGACCGCCGAAACCACAGATTCTTCGACTCCAAGGCCGTCGGCGGCGGCGCGTCCACCCCGCGACGAAACGAGGACCGCTGGGCGCTGATCCCCCGCGCCAACACGGTCTTGGAGATTGACAACGGTTCCATCCGCAACTTTGCGCACTATGGCTATGTGTACTGCATGCTCATGGCCAAGGGTCCGACTGTGCTCGTGGATGAAGACGACGATGTCTTGATTTCAGGCTCTGGGGATGGCACAATCAAGCTCTGGGCGCTGGGTCGTGGCACGCGAGAGGGCCTAGACGAGGGTGAGCCTGATCGTGGCACAATCGAGGAAATTATGACTCTGGGAACGGATGACGCGGATTCCGTGCTGTCGTTGGCCATTGACGGGTCGTTCTTGTACTCGGGGAAGCTGGATGGCGTGGTGGAGCTGTGGGATCTCGACACGGCGCAGAAGCTGCGAGTCATAAAGGCGGGCGAGGCGGACATTATGGCTCTGCAAATGGCCTGCGGCTTTCTATGGACAGGATCTACAGACGGCCATGCGAGCGTACGTTGTAATCATATCATGTGGGCGATTATCTGGCTAACACGTTTGTTAGAAATTCAGCACCGTGCACTACGGCAAATACCAGCATCCTACGGACAAGATTGCCCAGAAATACCAATGCCTTGGCCACTGGAAAGCGCATCAAGGCAAAATTCTGGCATCTGCCGTGGTAAACTACCATAACGAGCAGTTCTACATTACCGGAGCCAACGACGACGAAATTAGCATCTGGGAGGTTACGGACTCTGACACGACGGCCCCGGAGACTGCAGAGGGTGGAGATGACCCCCTGCTGTCCACTCTGGTAGACTTTGTCTCTTACAAGACAGTCTCGTCGAAGCCGGAATTTGCAGAAGACTGCCGCAGAGGCGCGACCTTTCTCGGTGCTCTGTTTAAGCGCCTGGGCGGTGACGTCGAGATGCTCAGCACAGAAAAGGGGCACAATCCTGTTGTGTATGCCAAATTCTCTGCCAAGCAAGAGTCGGCCAAGACGCGGAAACGCATCCTGTTCTACGGCCATTATGATGTCGTCGCCGCCGACAATGAGACGGGCAAGTGGGCAACAGACCCATTCACAGTGACTGGCATCAACGGATACATCTACGGACGTGGTGTCAGCGACAACAAGGGTCCCATTGTGGCGGCACTATATGCCGTAACAGACTTGATGCAAGCCAAGCAGCTGGAGAATGACATCATCTTCCTCATCGAGGGTGAAGAAGAATATGGATCGCGAGGCTTCAAGGAGGCGGTACGACAGAACAAGGATCGCATCGGCCACATTGACTACGTTCTTCTGGCCAACAGTTACTGGTTGGACGACGAGGTACCGTGCCTTACCTATGGGCTTCGTGGTGTCTTGCACGCGACTGTGTGTGTTGATTCGCCGCGGCCTGATACTCACTCCGGGGTGGATGGGTCATTCATGATGAACGAGCCGCTATCAGACCTGACCTGTATCATTTCCAAACTCAAGGGCATCGGCAATCGAGTGCAAATTCGGGGATTCTACAGCGGGATCCCAGCATTGACTCCCGCGGAAGAAGCACGCTACGACGACATTGTGTCGATTCTGAAGCGCGGCCGTTCAGATAACATCTCGGAAGAGACTCTCAAAAAGTCCTTGATGGCGCGTTGGCGCGAGCCCAACCTGACTGTCCATAGCTACAAGGTCTCTGGCCCCGACGGCAGTCTGGTCAGCAGTCACGCCAACTCGCACATCAGTCTGCGCCTCGTGCCTGGACAAGAGGTCAACGAGGTTGCCGAGGAACTCACTCAGTTCCTGCTGCAGCAGTTTGCGACTCTAGAATCGCAGAATCAGCTGAGCATCAGCATCGACAACAAGGCCGAGCCCTGGCTTGGCGACACCAGCAACAGCATCTTTCGCACTCTCGAGCAGGCCATCATCGAAGCCTGGCCGGATTCGTTTGACACCGGCAGCTCGGGTAAGACGCCTGCGGGCTCCAAGAGCAAGGCGTCCAAGCCCCGTGGTCCCCTCTATATCAGAGAGGGTGGTTCCATCCCCGCCATTCGCTTCTTGGAGAAGGAGTTCAAAGCCCCAGCCGCGCATCTGCCGTGCGGGCGCTCGAGCGACTCGGCGCACCTGAGCAATGAGCGCATGAGCGTGGTTAATTTGCTAAAGGCGCGCGAGATTATGGCCAAGGTCTTTCGCCGGCTGTAACATTTTAAGAGAAAGTATAGAGCATGAGAGCGTACGATACCCTGCTTGGTGGCTATTGTTTCAATAGTAGAAATAGAACGGCAAAAGATGAACTTGTATCAATAGAAGAAGAATATTTCCCCAGAAATAGAATTTGAGCATTTCTCGGAAATTATTGACCATTGCGTGCCTCTGACTGTGTGTTGGATGGTGTCATTGCTTGGGTGGTGGGGATCGACTAACACTAAACACTCTACGCGTGTTTGTAGCCCCGCGACGCGTCTTCCAAATTCACACTTGCATCCAACACCACATCGGAAGAATAGCCCCTTCCAAAATGACACAGCCAAAGCCACACGAGGAACACCAGTACCTCGACCTCGTTCGCGAGATTCTAGAAAATGGAGAACATAGACCAGACCGGTAAACAGCCAACCACCCACCTATCCTACCCAACAGCGCGCGACCACGAGCTAACCGAAACCCCCCTCCTAGTACCGGCACCGGCACCGTCTCGATATTCGCCCCTCGACCGCTCAAGTTCTCCCTCAACAAGGACGGCGTGCCGATCCTGCCGCTGCTGACCACGAAGCGCGTGTTCCTGCGCGCCGTCGTCGCGGAGCTGCTGTGGTTCGTCGCGGGGAGCACCTCGTCGCTGCCGCTGAGCGCCGCGGGCGTCAAGATCTGGGACGGCAACGGCTCGCGCGAGTACCTCGACGGCGTGGGTCTCGCGCACCGCGCCGTCGGTGACCTCGGCCCCGTGTACGGCTTCCAGTGGCGGCACTTTGGCGCCGAGTACGTCGACGCGACGACCGACTACGCGGGGCAGGGCGTGGACCAGCTCGCCGACGTCATTGACAAGCTCAAGCGCACGCCGTACGACCGGCGCATCGTCCTCTCGGCGTGGAACCCAAAGGACCTGAAGCTGATGGCGCTGCCGCCGTGCCACATGTTTGCGCAGTTTTACGTGTCGTATCCGGGCGGCGACGACACGGTCAAGGGCCACCTGCACTGCCAGCTGTACCAGCGCAGCTGCGACATGGGCCTCGGGGTGCCGTTCAATATCGCGAGCTACGCGCTGCTGACGCACATGCTCGCGCACGTGTGCGACCTGGTGCCCGGGTCGCTCACGCAGGTCATGGGCGACGCGCATGTTTACAAGGACCACGTCGAGGCGCTGCGCGTGCAGCTGGAGCGCGAGCCGAGAGAGTTTCCGACGCTCGAGATTGCGAGGGAGCAGGGCGGGAGCATCGACGGCTGGAAGGCCGAGGACTTTGTGGTCAAGGGCTACGACCCACACAAGACGATTGCGATGAAGATGTCGGTTTAGGGGCGGGGGGTGCATGGGGACCCTGTTGGCAGAGGAATCGCGGGATGTGTATTATTATATTGGCATTTATGAGACTCCATCCACTGGAGGTATACCAAACTGAATTACCCGAAAAGGCAGCTGAATACTTGTATTCCTCCATCAAGGTTCGTGAAATCCCACGAAAGTGAGTTTTGCTGCCGAATTGGCCGGCTCTTGGTCTCTGGCTGCAATATACCAGATGGTGACGGATGCTCTGATGGACTGCATCGTCTTGGCAGGCTGTAACTACAAGGCAGACGTCTTTGCTTTACACGGGATGTGCCAAGTACCTTGTTACATCGAGCTGCTTGACGGATCCAGGCAAGGCAAAATTTTATTAATTTCCCATGCGCGAGAATATATATCCAACCTCTAAAGACCACATGTACAACAAGCTCAACCTCCCCCCCTTCATCTCGCCGTGCTTGTCAACAATGACCGAACCCCGAGCTCCTCATTGGCGGCGACGTGTCCTCGTGCAGCTCAAAGACGGCCGTCGTGGCGCTCCCCGGCAGCTCCGTCGGCGTTGGGCTCTGCTCTGCCACCGCGGCCGAGTACTCTGGCGGTATAGACTGGGGCCCGCCGCCCTGCTGCAACGACGCATACGACAGGTGCTTCGAGTACGCAGCCGAGCGGTCGTCAAACGTCCACGTCGAGGCCATCGCCGGCGTCTGGCACTGACCATCCGGCGCACCTCCCGGCAGCGCATAGTCGTGCCTCGCCGACGCAGCAGCGCGTCGTCTCCGCACGAGCCAAAAGATTAGCATCGCAATTATAGAAACACCAGCGGCCGTGCCAATGGCGAGTCCTGCCACGGCGCCGGGCTGCATGCCTCGAGTCCCGCCATTCGACGGTACCATTGTTGATGAGGGCGACGCTGTAGATGTCGTTGCTGTGGTGGCCGAACTCGACGCTGTAGGTGTCGTTGAGAAAGATGTGGCAGAGGACGAGACGGACGACCCGAGAAACACATTGGCGTCCTCAATGTTGCTGCTCAGCTTCGCGGGTCGCAGATCGGCCTGCGCGCAGCCCTTTTCGCAGGCGCTGGCGGCGCAGCAGCCCATGAACGGCGGCTTCGTGTACGCGCAGACGTACCACTGCGCGCTGCTGTCCTTGCCCGCGCACTCTTGTTTGGGGATGCTGGCGTACGCGGTCGGGTTGAATGTCGCCGCGCGCAGGCTGTCGTCGGGGCAGAGGCCGTCGCTGGTCGTCGCCGGGTCGACTGTGCAGCAACCGAGAAAGGCGGCCGTGGTGTTGCCGCTGTAAAAGTGGCTATTGCCGGGGCATTTGATGCCAAAGGACGATGAGACCGACATGTTGTGCTTTTATTCGAGGCGATGCTTGCGGTTTCTTGGTCAATTCGTTTGTGTGCGCAGTGGCTCATACTATTTGTGCGAGCACGGTTGAGTTGCGACGAACACCTATAATCCAGTCTTGAATAACCCCAAGGGAAAAGAGATGGAAAACTCCGGTAGCAATCTCCTTTTACCCACACACCTACACACAAAGCTACAATTAGAATATCGGGCGGTGGCTTTCTATGTTACACACAGCCCGGGCTTTGTTGCTGCAGCTACTGGTACACGGACCAAGCTCTGCACTGGGCGGAATAGCAAGCCGACAGATGTCGGCAGAAGCAGAACCCCTTGCAAATACTGTCCTGCTGGGTGGTACAGAGTCTCGTGGACAGCGACGCTTGGGACGGCGGAATCTGATCGGCTGCATGCAGGCTGAATGCAGGCCCTCGTAAAACTCTCTCAGCAGCGTATTACGGATGCGAGCAAGAATGGTCATCGAGGCCGCAGCCTTGTCCAGGGATAGACGGGGAGACAAGGCCATCACTGCCGCCAAGCCAATAAATGCCCGAAAGGCTGGGTGAGACGGCTCGTGCTTAAGCTGCAGCTGAGCACGGGGGGATACAGGCAAGGATGATTCTGTGCCGTGGTCAGATATTGACAGCAGGCGAGTACCACGGTTGCGTTACCCGATCGTTTCCGGTCAATCTCAGCCATTCAATAGGCAGAAGAAAGACTTGAATCAAGTTTACCAAGGCATAGGAAAGGAACTCGTTTGCAAAATAAATTGATCTCGAGGAATGATGATTTTTCCTTTCTACATCCGTACACAGACAACTGACCGCAGGCTGAGCATGCATCTGCAGCCCTCCACCCCAGCATGTCTCGGAGCCGTTTCCCAAAATGTATACAAATGTACAGAAAATAATCACGTACTCGTCTCGTAGCGACTGCGTTTGCGGATCCGCTCGCCATAGACCCAGAAGCACCACGGAATCGGCGCCATGGCCAGCGTCACGCAGCCCAGCAGCGTCGTCGCCCACCCGACGCCCAGCGCCTCGTACATTTGCAGCGCAAACAGCGGAAACGCCGCCGACAGCACGTAGCGGCTCATCATCATGGCGCCCGACGCCGACGCCCCGTACAGCGGCCCGTACGAGTCGAGCATGAACAGGCTCGCGCTGCTGTAGACGAGAATCGACGCGAGCATGACGCAGCCCTGCAGCGCGACCGGCACCATCCAGTGCGCGCGCCGCTCCGCCGTCCACGCGCTCGCAAAGAGGCACGCCGGGAGCAGGAGGCTGCCCGCCAGCGCGCCGACGAGGCGGTGCTCCGACGGCAGCAGCGCCTCGTCGTCGTCGCCATGCTCGGCCTGCCAGCGCCGCAGCCGCGGCTGGTAGTACCACGTGTCGATGCTGACCAGCGGCACCGCCGCCGCCAGCGTGCCGACAATGAGCCCCAGGAAGACGAGCGACGCCCGCGGCTCCTCGAAGCCGTAGTAGTGGCGAAAGATCCACGGCACCGCCACGACAAATGTGTACAGCAGCGCAAAGAGGAAGCCGCAGTACACGCTCACAAACGCGACAATCGGCTCCGTGAACAGCATGTGCAGCGGCCGCTGCACCAGCGTCGTCGCAAAGTACCGAAACGCCCGTCCGGGGGACGTGCGCTGCGACGCCGAGTCCTGCAGGCCGAGCCGCACCGCCCGCCGCTTGAGGATGATCTTCTTGTACGTCTCGCGCGTGCACAGCAGCACGGGCAGGTAAAACACGGCCGCGAGGATGAGCGCCGCCCACTGCGTCCAGCGCCACCCCCCGCGCGAGTGCACGAGGAAGCCCCCGATCAGCGGGCCGAGCGAGGCGCCAAACGACGGCACCGTGTAGTAGATGCCCAGCACCACGCCGCGGTACCGCGTCGGCGTAAAGTCGAGCATCGTCGCCGGCGCGTTGTTGATGAGCGGCGCCGCAAAGACGCCCGCGAGGAAGCGGCAGGCGGTCAGCCCGCCCATCGAGGTGCTCAGCGCGGCGCCGAGCACGAGCAGCATGAGGACGGGCGCCGTGCCGAGCACCACCGCGCGCCGGCCGTACGTCTCGGAGAGCGGCGCGCCGACGAGCGGCCCGCACGCGAGGCCCAGGTTGTACAGCGACAGCGGCAGCACCGCCACCTGGCGCGAGGTGTGCAGCGCCGAGGCGGCGGCGTCCTGCGCCGGCGCGTACATGGCGCCGACGACGGTGGCGACCATGGCGAGGAGCGTGAGGGCCGCCGCCGAACACACACGGAAGGCGAGGGAAAAGTTGCGCGGATTGTCGGGATCGGATGGGCCCGTCCAGTCGAAAGCGGCGTTCATGGCGGCCATGCCGCGATGAACCTCCACGTCGTACTGCGAGGCTTCATTCTCGGGCACGTCTTGAGACGGTGGTGTACTTTGTTTCTTCTGATGTGCTGCAATGGCGAGAGAAGAGCCGACGGGACTCGGAGTGTCTGGTGGTGGTAGCGTGCTGGTGCGCCGCTCAGCCGTGGGCGTCAAGGTCGCGGGGCTGTCCCTCGCGTGGGATATTTGTATCATTTCCGGCATGTTGGATCTTTCTGAAGCCATCTCGACTCCAGTAAGTTGCTATACAGTGCGAAAACAAAAACAAAAAAAAAGGTCGCGCCGAGGAAGGCAAAGACAGGCCGCGAAGTATGCGGTGAAAAAGGCAAGACGGCTAATAAAATGTTGGCCCGCCTCTGGCGTCAACTCTTATGCTCTCAGTCGTGCAACTGATGAGTGTCTCTGAAGATAATTACTTTGCTCTCGGCTGGATGACATCGTAGCAAGATGTTGAGCGATGATCGTAGCGGGGAAGGAGTCTTGCAGAAGGTGCGGTGCAGAAAAGCATTGCTGGTTATTGAAAAAGCGACAAAATCAAGACGCCGAATGAAAATGAGCAAGATGACGCTGACCAGTGGCATAACGGGCGCACCTAGTGCAATGTGTTAGTGCTCTCTGGGGTGGGTTCCGGGTTCCGCGCTGCTCTCGACCGACCCCGGCGTCGGTCGATAATGTCGGGAATGCTGTCACTAATTTCGTTAAGCAGGGCAAATTGAGAAATGATAAATAAAAATCAAATGGGTATGATTATTTCGCAATGGCTGCGCATACGTAAATATAGATACAGAAACATCATCCACCATAACACCCAAACCCTGCTTCATTCCATCATGTGTATTTTAGTTATTGTGCTCCAGATCGGCAGCCTTGCTGACGCCGGGCTGGTTTTGGCCAACGTATTCCGACTTCTTGAGCATGTTCCACTCATCTTCCTCAGAGTCGAGGTGGCGGAAGCAGAACCAGAAAGCAACACCTCCAACGAGAGAGATGCAAGTGATGGAAGTATAGTTCCAGACAAGAAGAGGGTCCTTGGACAGGGGCGTAAAGGCCTGGCCAATAGCAGCGGAGACGGCGCTCATGAAGAGGTTGACACTCATGACCAACGACTTCATGTTTTCGGGAGCCTTGGAGAAGGCGTACTCATACGAAGTAACATTGGTCAAGAGTTCGGAAATACCGATGAGAATGTAGGGAAGGCACTGCGCCCAGACGTTGATGTTGGCAGGAGCGCAGTTGACCTCGTCTCCGGCGTCGTTGGTAACCTGAGCATTGGCGTGCCATCCACACGGGCTCTTTTGGTAAATGTAGTACTGCATGACAGCAGAAGCAATCATGGACAGAGTAGCCATGAAGAAACCAGCAGTCATTCTCTTGATGGGGGTGAAGGGAAGTCCTACACGGCGGAGGAGAGGGTAGATGCCATGATCAAAGATGGGGATCATGATGACAATAGAGATGGGGTTGAGATTCTGGATGATATCGTTGGGCACTCCGTGCAGCATCATAGTGCTGGCCTGGGTGGTCAAGTTACCGGTCATCTGGTTGTATGCCAGGAAGAAAACAGGTAGGAAGAGGAAAACCTTGCAAGCCATCAGACCACGGCGGACCTCATCAACCCAAGCATCGTCGTAAGTCATCCAAGATGGGCGCTCGCTGATGGCAACCTTGGATGGGCGGGCGACATCCCAATTGAAGTTGAACGAGGAGGGGGAGCGCTTGCGAACGTAAAACCACATTTTGAGGAACTTCTCCAGCAGAGACCCAGTGGGTGGTGTGAGCTTGTAGTTCTTCTTCTGCGACCAGAGAACAAAAGGGGCGAGAAGGAAGAGACCGGTGGGAATGAGGAAAGCCAGCCAGAAACCAACGTATTTCTCAACGTAGACCATTCCAATCTGGCCCGTAAGGGAACCAATATTGATGCAAAGGTAGAAGTAGAGGAAGATACGGGTGTTGGTGATGGCAGGGTCAACAATGACAAGTTCACCCTTGCGTTCTTCAACGCGCATGCGTACGTCTTCATTTTGCTCGGCCAGAAGGGGGGAGACGTTTGCCTTGAAGAAGCCGGTGCCGACGCAAAGGCAGAGGAGGCCAATAATGAACGCGGCGAATGAGGAATCACGGTGAACAATGACACCAGGGGCGGAAGCAGCAACGAGGATGACGTGGGCAATGGTGGAGATACCAATGGCTAGATGGAGAGTCCAGAAGCGACCCATGCGAGCATCAGCAATCCAGGCACTGAAAGAGGGTTAGTGAACAGGAATCGAAAGAATTATTTTGTAGATAATTGGTACGTACCCAAGGAGAGGCATGATGTAGGCAAAGAACTGGTTAAACAAGCTCAAACCCTGGGCTGCCTGAGGACCCATGCCGAGGGCACCAGCCTGTGGATTGGGGTCGCTTGGGAGAGGAGCACCAGTGGTAGAGCCGTTGGGAAGCTTGTGGTTGACGAAGTTGGTGTAGAGGACAGCCGATCCGTAGTATGAGAAACGCTCACACAATTCAACAAAGGCAATCGTCCACATAGCCCACTTGATCTTGCCGGAGACACGGCGCAGAGTGCGCTGTTGCTCTGGCGTGGGCTTGTCAGGCCAATCGTTATCATCTGTAGTGATGCTGTGCTGATCAAAGTCATTTTGACGTTTCTCAGCAGTCAGGTCATGCTGGCGCTTATCATCGTCAATCGGATGGATGCCGTGATGTTCGGGGTCCACAAGACCGGCGCGCGCAATGGCGTCGTTGTCGAGGTTGACGGTAGTCGTCATGGTGAAGAACCCTCAGAACACAGAAGGGGTGTTGCTCAGTGTTATGGAGGCGCTCGACGTCTGGCTTGCAGTAGGTACAAGCTAGGTTGGGGAAGAGAAGGACGAATGAAACTCTCACACAAAGAGAAAACTACAGGAGCACGGGAAATGGAATGGGCGCAGAGATATATATATGCACAGAACGACGGGAAGCCTGCACACTCATATCCGTTCGGCCAATCCCCGTATTCGAGTGGATGGACATTGATAAGGACTCTGGGGAAGCAGGGTCCAGAGCTCGGGGGCAAGACTCTACAGGCACGGAGCATCCTGGACGTGCCGACTGCTGCAGGTCTGTCGGCCGGCAGCTCTGCGCAGCTTGTTGCTTGGCAGCTTACACTCCAGGAGAGTCAGTCGTCCGAGAGCCAAGATTGAGGCGGCGGAGGGGGCTGCCTGTTCGAGACTAGTGGCACTGATGGCTCGACAAAAGAACCTCAAGAGAATGACGGGAAGGCCTAAATAGAAGGCAAGGCCTCGAGCTGTGGGGGGCGCCGAGAACTTGAAGCGGGACCGTTCAATTTAGCAGATTTGCAAATATGCTTTTGTGGAGGAGGCGATGGTGTGCAGCCTAGTCGTGCTAGCCTGGATGTGTGGCGTTGTCACGGTTGCCCGCCGGACATTCTTTGTTGGTGGCGTGCGAATTCTTGACCTTTTTCTGTTCTGCTGCTGCTCGCTGTTGTTCTGGAGCATCGATACTCTCCATATGACTGTTAGATCTGTCTTGATGAAAAACACTCATCTTGGAGTGGTCATTGTTGGACAGCATCTTAGGTGAATATGGGGAGAAGGAGGAGAGAAGAGAGGAGAGCAGACGAGGGGAGGGTGAGAGCTGCAGGCAAGCGGGCAACTGGTCAGGCGAGGCGAGGTAGGTCGTGCGGGGCGCCGTAGCAAGTATCTAAGACTCTATCTTAGCACGCGAGATAGCGACGATAGCGCCCTTCTGGGGCCAACTGGGGCACGCTACAGCGCTGCTTCGCTGGAGCTGCAGCCTTGAGCCACTGCAACGCCGCGGCCGTTGGCTGCCTGTCTGCAAGCTGGGACTCCAATGTTGCATCCGACACGAGCAAACGGTATCGCTGCTCTGCCTTTCTGCGCTACTGGTATCGAGCACTGTGATAACAGCTGCAGCCGAGGTGACTGGTCTGCTGGCTTCATCCATCCCATACTTTTCCATTCTATTGGGCATTTAGCTACTCCGACTGCAAAATCCTGCGTCGCATCGAATGAGAAACGCTGCTGCCATGTTGGACTGGTCACTCCGTTCTGGTGAGGGGGAAGCTGAAACCTGCAGAGTAATACTGAGCTCTCGCCTCCAAAGACCTTCATCCCTTCCTTATTGCCATTATTATTAGCTAACAAAGTCGCCAGCATGTTACATAACTGCGCAGCCTGAATCCGGAGCTGAACACCCTCACGGATCCCACAAGCGCTAGCCAAACACACAGCCTGCATTGTAATTCCCCCAGACCCACGCGGGCAACGCCATCTCGCGAGCGTCTCGTGTCAGGAATCCGGCTCAATGCTGCCTATTCCTTTGCTCGTGGTGGGATTGCCGGCCGCCATCTTGTCCCGGCCACGACGAGCGAGCGCCAGAAAGTCAGAGTGCAGGCGACGATGGTGGCACTGGATCCTCGCCTTGCCTGAAGCGGCGAAGCGCCTCGTCTGTTCAATGCTCGCCAGTGGCACCTCTGTATTCCTCCGACAGCCACTGGCCAACATGTGGAACAACTAGCAGTGTTCTTTTGGGGGCGCGATGAACGTCGATTCTCTTGGCCGGCGCCACTCTGTCGAGGCATCAAAAACACGTACAGAGACCAGCGCGCTTTACCATGCTTTGGATGTCTGGATGCCGAATGTCATTACCAACCATCGTCAAGTCCATATTCACATGCGCCTGGAATATTGGTCCACCAGCATCCCATAAACCGCTCGCGAGGCTGTGCCTTCTCCCACGAGTCTCGACACAGCGGCTCTCCGTCCACCCCCACCCGGCCATTCATTCCGACGGCGGTGCTAGAACGCTTTTCTGAACGCTAACTAACCAATGGAGCCAATCTTGTAGTCAAACCGCGGTATCCACTGAACTACACACTAAACGCCAAGCTTAAAAGCTAAAATACAGGGCTGCGCTGGTGATAATTTTAGCCGTGCCCTCCTCGCCTTATCCGGTCGAGAGGCAACCGAGGCACGACTCGAGAGTTCACCGCAACATGCTTCTAAGCACCTGTCAGATTACGCGCTTCAGCCTGCTTTACATTGAGATTTTAATTTGAACGCGTTTTGGCCGCAAAGCAAATGCTCCGTAATCTGGGAATGTCATTGTGTGGGCTGCTGCTCGCACGCCATCATCCCCGCCAACTATGGGGCATATAAGACCAAAAGATATAGAGGACGTTGTGAATTGTCGAAGAATTGCCCATGACACCGAGTCTGTTCCGCGCCTAGTTCGGCGTCATGGTCGTCTGTCCGTGGCATTGTGGTCCAACATTTCATGTGCGTCGTTGTTCATGTTGACGGCGCTGTGGGCACTTATCAGACACTATGCACCACCATGTCGATACGTCTGTTTTTCTTTTCTTTTCTTTCCTTCCCTTCTTTTTCTTCCACTTTTCTACATCTTTCCTCTTTCCTGTTCTTTCTCTTCTTAAGAAGGGTCATGGCATGACGATAATTGCCAACCAGACCAGCTACAGCCCAGCCAAGACACAAGGCTGATGACCCGTCGCGGCATCTCATGGCAGCTTGGCAGGTTTGCCAGCGGCTAATATTCTCCGGCGCACATGGTTCTGCCAGCGCCTCAGACCGGAATGGCCGTGCTTGGCAAGTGTTATTTGCGCCGGAAACAAGTAAAACAGGGCGTAAAAGCAACCAACCGTACGATGCTCAGAAGAGCAGAGGCAACAGCATCCATCCTCAGCGTAATGGTCCCCGACTTGCCACCACCATTTGTTTCTCACCTTCTTCGCCACAAATGTCAGCTGGGGCGAGCCGGCCAACTTGGCAAATACTACCGTGGGGACGATAGCCGTTTCACCTTTGGGTGGTTGGGTGGGTGGTTGAGTGACATCCCGGGCGAGCAACAATGACCGGCGAAGAATTAATACTCCGTTCAGCCAACAGGGGTTGCCGCCCGATACCATCTGCCGTATTTTCGTTACTCAATGATTTTCACCAAAAGCCGTACTCCATCTTGTCCTAAGGGCCTCCCGACTCTGGGGGCCCATGGGGAACAAAGATGCTAGCCCTGTTTGGCCTACACGATCTCAGCTGTCTGCTCCTCAGCCTTTGTCGCATTCACTAGATCAAGAGTATCTATCATTCGATTCCGCCCCTCCATCAGGACTCGGGCAGCGGCGGGTAGACGAGGTCTTTGCCAGCCTCAGCTGGGCGCAATTTCGCACGCCACTTGGCCACCCGGCCCTAGGTCGGTTCGGCATCCGTGGCAGCGATCACCATCTGCTTGATGGAAAAGCCCATGGCGGCGCCTCAAAAACATGGGATTCAGCCATCAGACAGAGGAACGGGTAAAGTACCCAGCGAGAGCTTAGCGAGACACCCACGGACGCAAGAAGACTTCGTGTCGCTCACGCCAAGCAAAATAGTCACCGCCGCCAAATGGTTCAACGTGCATGTAACATGGCATTGGGCTAGCGGGCCACCAACCAAAGGCCTGGCACCAGAAAGGATGGGAAGATGGAGGCGAGGCGCTCACTAGCATAGTGGCAAGGATTGGTGCTATTGCCACGGCCTGTGAGAACTTATGATGCCGGCTTGCGACTGGCCCAATGCTGGTCCACGCCACACGCAGCCTGGGATCGTGCATCTGGGCCAAATCCACGTTTTCCTTGGACCCCGCCGGGAGAAATTATCACAAGTAGTCTTATTATCAACGTGGCGCATTTAGCAAACCCCCATGTTGCGCTAGTAACACCCGACGTTGATAAAGAAGAAGAAAGACCGAAACGCCCCCGAGCCTTGGCGCAGACACCACTCCACATGTCCATCTCTTTGATACTCCTACCCGACTTCACGTACTACCGTGTCTATTTGACAGTTTATTTTAGATTTCAACAGGTTCACTTGACCTCAATCGTGACTTTAGAGGTAACGATGCGCGCCTAGTCATCTTGAAGGTCCTGTACCAGCCGCTTGCCGCCACGAGGCCACCTAGGAGCGTCGGGGCAAGCTTTGAGCTGTATTGGTAGACATGATAGCAGTATTTATACACCTGACCGTAAAAGATGCTGCACAAAATAGACCTGTCGAGTAGGGATGTGGCATGCTGGATATGCGAAAGTGTAGATGAACCATGCTAAAGTTTGTGTAGCAAGTTATCAAGCGAGGACCCGAGATTGGCGGTCATTATTGGCGCGCTGTGCCGACTTACTGATGCGCGCCTGCCAACGCCTTGCAGTCATACCAGTTCAATGCCCGTCCAGGCGTCTCTGTCATGGCCGCCCTAGGTATTATGTTATTATTATGTTGCTTGTTCTGCCAACTACCTTAGATTTGAGATGAATCAAGACAACTAGCTGCTGGAACAGCGGCCGAATCTTGCCAGCGCGCACCGTCTGCTCCTCCATCGCCTTTGCGCGCTTCTGTACCGCGTGTTTCTGAACGCAGTTGTCCACCGAGGTCGACTTGCGCCAACGTCGCGGTCATCTTTGCCTCTGCCTCATCGTCCTGCATCCGTATCTCTGAACAGCCCAGTCCGGCTCATGTTGTTCGAGCTCCACGAGAGCATCTTTAGAGACACTTGCCGCAAACACGGCAAGAAACCGCTCTAGAATGCGCCGAATAGCAACCGACAATTAAGAAATCTGCAGGCGGTAGTACAATTTCTTGCCAAGCATAGCCTTTTTTACGTAAAAGACATTTCATGAAGCCTATGAGCGTCGCACATAGCTTTCAGGCTGTAGCTGGACGGCATCAGATTGCATTCGAGACACCAAACAGTCTTGGCAGTGCGCATCCCGAATCTGGATGTATGCTGCGCCGTCAGATGTTCCGAAGCAAATACACTTCATGTACGCGTATTCTCAATATTTCAAAAGAGCTCGAGGATGTATAAATGGCGGCTTTTGTCCGTACATTTGGTTCTTTTTTGCATCACCTTCAGCATCCCACACTGCTTGTTCATTCCTACCAAACAACTCAAGTTCTATCTTCATTATTTTCAATATGCAGCTCAGCCTTGTCACCATCATCGCTCTCTTCAGCTCAGCGACGGCTCTCACCATAGGGGAGCGTCATGAGGAGCTTGAGACGCGGGGTAGAAGCTGCAAAGAGGTCTGGGGAGATTGCAACAATTGCTTCGACAGGTTCCCCATGTGCCACATTGACAACATTCCCTCCTCCATCAGCTGGTAAGTGATTGATCTTTCTTCTGTGAAAGGGAAATGTTTTGAGCCAAGTTTACAGCCTTGCATACTGCTCTTCGTGCCCGGGCAATTGCTAAACGGCGTTTCGCAGCCTGCTGAGCACTTCCATCTACCGTGAGGTTCTTATAGGATGATGTATATATAGGTTACCTGAGTAGTTTCTGGACTTAGCTAGGTAATATATACTGATTTATTGATAAACTATTCCAGAGACTTAGAGTACCTTGGCTGTATTGCTGCCGGCTTGCTGGCGTGTGTGTCGTGGTAAACGGGTCCTCGCGAATCACTTTGATAGAGGCCGCACGTACCCAACCCGGGCTGCCACGCTCTCTCTCTGTCATTTTTTTCGATACAGAGATTCGATGCAGATGCTACCCCAAAGTAAAAGTCCAGCTCGTCGAATTGGTGCTTGCACAGCCTTACGAACGAAATGCCGACATTCCCTGCATGATGAGAATTTTTACTTGTGGGCTTGCTGCTAGCGAAAGCCTCGTTTGCCCATTTATCCCAACTGGCTCTCCTTCAAAGGCAGAAACCTCGCGCGAACCCCCGTCAGCATCGCCAGAAAGTACGTCGGGCCTTGCTTCTCCTCGGGCGGAACCACGGCGCGAATCTCGAACCGCTCGAGCAGCCGCACGACGCACTTGAGCACAATCATCTCGGCCATGTGCCGACCAGGACACGTCCGCGAGCCGCCACCCCAGTTGAGGCTGTAGCGCTCCAGCGCACGAACGCGAGCCTCGTCTTCGGCTTCGTCGCCGCCAGGCTTGTCGCCACTGATGAGCCAGCGACGAGGGTCAAAAGTGTCGGGGTCGGGGCCGCATATGTCTGGATTTCGATGGAGAGCGACGGGATTGCATCCCACGGTGGTGCCGGGTGGGATGTAGAGCCCGTGGAGCTGCAGCCCGCCGCTCTCGAGAGGCACTACGCGCGGCAGGTTCATGCTAATCACTGGGTGAAGACGCATGGCTTCTCTGATGACTGCTCGTGTGTATGCTAGCTCTGACGCGTCCGCGTAGCTTATACTACTGGCTGGTTTGTGTGGTTTTGCCGTCTTCTGGGAATGGATTTCTCGTCTTGCGATGGATTGTACTTCCGGATGAGTCCCCAGCATGGCCATGATGGCGGTCAGCGTCGACGCAAGAGTCTCATGCCCGGCACCAAAGTTTGTGACGGCCATTTTGCGTAGGTAAAGCTCTGTAAATTCGGGTTTATCCACGTGCAAGCTGATCAGATCGGTCATGAGATCCTCTCTCTGGTTATTGGTCGGGTTCGTCGCATTCTTGATTCGTCGCGCTACTTTTTTAGCCACATCCTAGCATTTCGCGTCAGTAGGCTTTTCGATGAGGGGACAGAGCATTAGGACTGCAGCCTGGAGAGACTTACCGGGAAGAACGGCCGGAAGCCCTTGGGAGTCTGATATGTGATGCCCCAAAGCGTGCCGAATATCCTTCCAATCCATTTGCAGTTGACTTCGAGCTTTACAATCCAAGGAAATAAGCCAAAGACTGACTTGCGCCGCCAGCCGAGATAGCTCTGGTAACTGGTGTGGCGGTCCGTTCCGGCTTTGAGCATCCCAGGCGACCAAGACAGAACCATGGCGCCGAGTGATTCCACTGCAACTATATGCATCCACTCTTTCAGATCAATCTCTGCTCCGCTCAGGGAGCCGAACCTCTTCGTAACAGCATCCATAACAGTGTCAATAGCGTGTTCATGGCGAGTCGCATTGGCCGTCCGGTACACTCGCCCGATGAGCCGGCGTTGTAATCTATAGCGATGCATGTCCCTTTCCGAGAGTAAGTCGAGATTGTCCTCGAATTCAGCATTCAGATGCCAATCTACGCGAGGTCTCACAAGTGCCGTGGCGACTATCAGATGTTAGTATGCGTTGATCTGCCCCTCCTTTGCTTGGGTTCACTTACGATAAAAGTCCGACTTTTCGTATCCGCGTATTCCCGTACCTGCACGACATTGGCTGTCAGTCGCTGAATGTAAACTCGCCCTCAAATATGTAGGCTCAAGGTGGTACTCACTGTAAATCTGATCGTATGCTTCTTTCGTGTTGAACCACACTTCTTCCGGCCCAACCCTCACGACCGGGCCATAACGCTGGTGCAGCCACTTCGCCAGGGCAGCAGTGGTACCATTTCTTACATGACTCGCATACCATATGTTTGATAAAGCTGCCAACCGCGGCCCTGGAATGCGAGACAGGGGCTTCAGGAATAGCCGGCGCGTGATGACTGCAACGAGAAGAGTCAGCAGCGCGACGGCTATGGCCCCCAAAGTATGGCCAAGGACGAGGAATGCCTTGGCCGCTACCGCTCCAAGCTCAATATCCATGATTTCGAATCTACATGGAGCCTGCCATGGGAGCCTTTGCCGCAGGCTCCGCGATTGCGTTGGAGACGCGAAAAGTCTGTCGCGACGACCTGCTTCCCGCACCAGCAGCTTATCATCAAAACGTAGCGCAAAAGCTTGTCATGTGAGATCTGGAGCTCTGAACGATGAAGCCTGCCGGAATTAAGCAGCTAGCGAATTGGCTCTCCAAGGTCTGACTGCACAGCAAACAAAAGCAGCAGTATTGTGTTGATGGAAAATTGGGTCGCTCACTTACTGAGCTCAGCGCTTTTAGTGCGATGGTACTCATAACTACAAGGTAAAGAAGGCCGATGCAAACGACTCCAAAATCAAGGAAAGGAACAGTTATTTCGCTTGTACTCTGGTGCTTCTACGCCAATTTTCGAATGAGACAATATTTACATCTTTTTCCTCGTTTCGGGTTCCTCACGCACCCTGTGACTTTTTCTGCATTTGCCTCCACTTCATGCCCTTCAGCGCGAGCAGTGCCAGCGGTGTAACGCAGATGAAATACAAGATGCCTACAATTGAAAATGCTTTTCCGACGCCAATTGCTCTTTCTAATGGGACGATGGCCGCCGTCGCGCCCGCACCAATTAGACACCTTGTCAGGTTATTGGCCGCAGTCGCTGTGCCTGCCTTGCCTGGATGCATGTCCACCAGGAGCACATTCATCGAGTTGAGCGTCCCAATGAGTCCAATCCCGAGAAATACCATGATGACGCACAGCACCGCAATATGCGCGTGGAAGTGTATAGCCCAGCCCCATGAGATGAGGCACGCGCCTGCAAGCAGCACGAGCGGGATGCTCATTTCCAGGCGCACTCGTTCGATGGGGAAGTTGGTCATGTCCATTTGGCGGCTGCGATCGAAAGGAAGTCCGGTCCTGGCGCAGTGGCGCTTGTAGTTCCACGTCATCAAGTGGCCGGCAGCAAAGGCTGCAATGATGGAGCCTCCCGCGATAGGCAGATACATGAGGCCGACCTGCGTCTCGTTCAGGTGATAGCGTTTGTGGAGGAGAACAGGCATGGCGGCCGTGATGCAGTAAAATCCAGCAAAGATTATGGCGCTGGACCAGAGAAGGAGGCCAGATGCGCGACGGAAGAGCATCATGATCGCTTCGAGGACATTTGGCGGCTTGAATTTGAATTTGGCTTCGCCAGCACCAGTATCCACCGCAGCAGCCCCTTCGAGATCGGACGTTTCGTTCATTTTACGGCTCTCCTTGCGCAAACGCATCGTTTGTACAAGGGAGCGATAAATAGGCGGGGGCATGATGGACCCGTCTCCGACAATTCGTCGACATGTTTCTGGAAAAAAGGCAACAATCAACAGGAGAGCAACGCCCGCCGCAATCGCCAAGACCCAGAATATCCAGCGCCAGCCGAGATACTGGGAGAGCACACCTCCCAGGACGGGACCCAGCGAAGGCGCGAGGACGGTGGGCAGAACGGTGAAGCCGACGTACTGTCCTCGTTCCGCCGACGTGACCACGTCCGCGACGACAGCCGTGCACAGCGCGACGGTGCTGCTCGACCCGGCCGACTGCAGACAGCGCAGGGCGAGCACGGCGCCGTAGTTGGGCGCGAGGGCCAGCCCAATGTTGGCGGCCAGGTAAATGACGAAGCAGACAATGTAGGCGGGGCGACGGCCGCCTGCGTCGGCGAGCGAGCCGACAAACATGGGCGTGATGCCCTGGAAGATCATGTACGTGGTGATGGTCAGGTTGACCTTGGCGGCGCTGACGTGCAGACTCTTGGCGATGGGGATCAGCGCGGGCAGGTAGATCTGGGCCGATATGGGCGAGAAGATGGCCGTGGCCGACGCGGCGAGAACCAAGAGACGTTTGACCGTCTTGGAGTGCACAGAGTAGGGTGCCCGCGAGTTGGTGCGCTGGACAGGGGCCTTTTCCTCCTCGTCGGCGCCGACAGAAGCCTGCGGCAGCACTCTTTCGATTTCTGGCTGTTCCAGCTCAGTCTTCGGACGAGTAGTGTCCCCCATGTTTGCTGTATTCTGCCCAGTGCGAAATTTGGGTCCTTACGTCGAAGTGGTTGACTGTCGATGTACTTTTTGCCACTCAGCCAACGAGTGGTGAGAAATATGAGGTAAGTGGTGCGGAACCAATCCCATGAGCACAAGTCTCTTCTGTTTCCCAGGCGATACCAGAGGTAAAACCGGAATGGCTGCAATCTCCTCTACTTATTCCATTTCAAGTCAGCGTTGTTGCTTGAAGGGGCTGTGGCGAGCTCCGTCGTGGCCAAGTGATGGCTGACCTTGACAGGGTGGTAAGCTGGCGATTGGCCAACGCGATATGTAATAGCTGGTTGCGTATAGTAGGAAAAGTAAATATGTGAGACATTTATATGTTGAAGAAGACAAAGTGTTTTGGCAAGGTTGGAAATATTCACTGGAATAAGTGGTATTGCAACAGGTTTAGTCGGCTTCCTAGCGCAGGCGGACCCAGCACCCGAATCGGCGCCGAGTTCGGCGGCCGGCAACCAGGGGTGATGCTTCGTGAAAGGCCGTTGTCGTTGCCGCAGTGCCGTTAAATTGATTAATCGATCAAGGGTTCAAGCAAATCTTTACTGCCTCTGGTCAGCGTGGGGGTTGACCAAGGTATAGGGCCTGGCTTCGGCGATTCGCAGTCTCATGGTCATTGTCATTCGGCTTCTACAGCATTTCATTGCAACAGGATAGGTGAACCCAACAATTTTAGTTCGTGAAGTTCTCTATATTAGTAAAAATGGTGGAAATCGATTTTCCTTGACGTCAGCAAATGAGCTTCAAAGTTCAGACGGCGATTGATTCTGGCAACGATCGTTCAAAGCTCACGTTTGAGCTCTGTGCAATATGTTGACGACGGAAAGCACGGAAATGCTGGTATGCTGCAGATATGTCACTAATATGCTATAAACCGGGCCGTACACTATAAGCATTACTCGGTACAATTTGAGCTTGTGCAAGTAACGTTAGTATTCTGTTTCGGAGGACCGCGGGATTCGGCATTCAAACTCGAGCAAACTCCCTACCCTGTAGATTTCATTTTATGACTGTGATATTTCTAATCGGGCGTTTTACTCGCCTATACCATCTGAATTAACTGCAGTGTGTTCTAGATGCCATGACTTCAAGTTGGGTTACGTGAAGATTGAGTGGTTTTGACGATCTTGACAAGGCGATGCATCACGTCGTTTTAGCTGATGCGCTCATATACTCATGGCGAAGCAACCCAAAATTGGAGCACTATTATCCACAACCACAACCGCAAACTTGCATGATCCGAATCACAATCCTAGCCCAATAATAAAACAATCACGGCTTAAATCTTACCAGGGAACAAAATCAAGATCTTTGCAATTGTTGTGAGCGACACGCTGGACTTGATGCTGGCAGGGAGGCGGGGTGACAATTTTCCGGCCCCGAGATACTAAGGTGGCCACAGCATGTGAAGCTCTCTAGGGAAGGAGAGCACCTTAGTCTGTCTGTAAGTCTACCAATCACCAACTTTTGAACAACAAACGCCATGGTAGGTTCTGATCGCTTCCACTGGGAAATCGAATCCTCTCTTGTGCATATCTAATTATCTCAGAATGTCGTGTACAATGCCGCCTTGCGGCAGAGCAAGGCCATCAACAGCGACCTCGCGACCTTGCAGTCCAAGGGCGAAGCGTCCGCCGCAGAAATCGGCAACGTGTCCGTGACACTGGCCACGTTCACCAAGGCCATCGACGAATACAACAGCCTAGCGCGCCAGGAAATCGTCCCCAAGAAGCAGGAGGAGGCGTTTGAGCGCGTCAAGCGGTTCCGCGACGACCTCGCGGGCTTCCGCAGCCAGGTCGACAACCTCAAACAGGCGCGCGAGGAGGCGCAGTACCAGCACAACCGCAACGAGCTCCTCGGCCGCCGACCCTACAATGCCAACTCGACGCCCGAGAACCCCTACGCCAACACCAGCGCGACCAACACCTCGTCGACGTTTCAGCCCCGACACACGTCCGGGTCCGGCGGCGGCGGGTCGCAGCTGACGACGGGCTCGCAGGACGAGATGCGCGAGTCGCACGCGTTCCGGGAGCAAAACTTTTTTTCCAACACGAACCAGGCGCTCGACGACTACATTGCGCGCGGGCAGGCGGTGCTGGGCGACCTGGGCCAGCAGCGCGAGATGCTCAAGAACACGCAGAAGCGGCTGTACAGCGTCGCCAACACGCTGGGCATCAGCGGCGAGACGATTCGCATGGTGGAGCGGCGCGCGCGCGAGGACAAGTGGATCTTTGCGGCGGGCGTCCTCGTCTTCTTTGGCTTTTGCTGGCTGGTCATGCACTACCTGCGATAGGCATTGGGAGGCAGACTGGCTGCAGGCGGAGAGCATTGACTTGGGAACATGGAGCGTGGCGTCAAAGGTCTTTATTCGGCAAAAGAAAGCATGGCATACTCACAACTCGCGGAAAGCGCATAAATTCTTTATATATATCCTGTCCATATGATTATTGATTTATTACAACAGTGGTGTCTCGAGCCTGTTTTCAACCGTCATCCTCATTGTCAACATTTCGGAGAGACACGGTAAAGAGCACATCTTTTGTCGTCTCAATCTCGATGCACCTGGTGGCAGGCAGGATGTAGTTGCTCGTGCTGAGCTTGCCGCCAATTTGGCTCAGCCAGTCGGTGACGTCCCACTCGAGGCCCTTTGTGGTGATGCGGCTCGGCTCGCGCAGGGGGATGATGCCCACGGCCTTGGCAAAGACATCCGCCTCGCCCTCCTCGCGGACGTGGATGTGGTGCTGACCCGCCTTGAGCAGAAACGTCAGGCTGGACCCGGACAGCAGGAAGATGCGGCCCTCGTCGTAGCCCGCGCCGGACTGGAAGAGGTACAGGTGGTGCAGCTGGCTGATGCCCTGGTCGACGCGGCCGCCGATGCCGCCGAGGGCGATGATGTCCATCCTGAACGAGTCGCGGATCCACTTGATGGCCTTGCCAAAGTCGCTGCTCTCCTGGTCCCGGTCGTGGATGACCTGCGCGGGCTGAGGCTGCGACGAGTAAAAGTCCCGGACGGTGGGCGTCAACGAGTCCAGGTCGCCGATGATGGCTTGGAGGTTGGACTGCGTTGCATGTTAGAATGTGCACGCGTCTGTGTCCACGGGCAGAGAAAGAAAGAGAGGGGAAGAATGGATGAATGAAAGCCTACAAATTTGCCTTGAAAGGAAGAAAGCTCATATAAGCGATTCGCACCGCCATCGGCGGCTACCCTCACGGAAGCTATATTCATGTCATGTGAGCGCAAGCCAAAGCAGGTCTGCGCTGCGTTGCATTTCCGCAAGGCAGCTGAAATGACATCTCGGTGGTTCGAGATCTACTAACTCACAGTTTTTCCATAATTTTCGCAAGTTGATGCCATTCTTCAACGGCTGATTGAGCACAAGCAAAGCAAAGTCATCTACCGGCTCACTGGTCTGCAGATACCTCGCTGGATGCCACTCAAACACCTCCGAGGTAGCCATACTTTTTTTGTTTGTTTCTTCGCGTGGTCGTAAGATAGTACGACTGGTAGCTAGCAAGTGTAGTGAAGGACAGAGATGCAAAGCCACGCCCTTTCTTACTCTTGTGCGATGCGGGTTTCTCCGCGTTCCCCTCAAGATGCAAGATGGAACTTTCTCAACTGCCGTCTCTTTCTTGTTTTAGTTATTTGCAGGCGTTTGGCTTGCATTAGTCCTAGCTCTGTTCTCTCTACAGACGCCACGCAAACAGTGGTTAATCCTCGGGCCTGGCGCGCGCTATTCGTGAGCTGTCGCTGCTACCTTTGCACGCTGTGGTGCCAACTGCAAGCCTGGTGCCAGCCTTCAGGCCTGCTGTCCGCCGTGCGGCGGACCACTACAGGCGCTCGTGGCGAGACTGTTTGGCGCTGACCAATCTAGCCCGATATTGCGCCCGACGTCTTTTCTCTCTCGCTACCCCCTCGGATCTCCATCCGTACACTCCGCGAATACGGCCTTGCTATTCCTTTGTTACGCTGGCTGAGGCTCCAATTCATCCCGGGGTAGTTTCTGTTTCCTTTTCGTTTCATTATTCCTCGTTTATTCCCTGCGAAAATGTACCGTACAGCACTGCGATCCGCCTCGCGACCGGCCGTCGCGAGCCTGCGAGCCCAAGCCCTCCGATCCGCTCCGCGCCGATTTGCGTCGACTTCGCCCGCCGATAAGTCGAGGTCATGGAAGGGCTCTGCTGTGCGATGGGCTCTGGCCGGTGGCGCCGTCTACTACTACAGCACCAGCTCCGTCTTTGCTGAAGAGGCAATTCCCGGTATGGATACATTGCATCATCGATGCGGCGACTGCCCTCCCTGCCGCCCTTTTGAGGCGCCCGCTGACAGAATCGATGTAGCTAAAAAGTTCTCTACCGCGCCATCTGCTTTCCCCGAGGCCGTCGAGTCGACACAGCTCCCGACCGTCGAATCCATAGTCGAGGAGAGAAAATCACAGGCGACCGCCAAGGCCCAAAAGGCTGCCGAGGCCACGCCGGACCAGCAGGGCAGCAAGCAAGACACGGCCGCCGAGACCACGACGGCTGTGGGATCGCCGGCCGCTCTCGAGGAGGAGGCCGATCAGCAGGGCGCGTTCAATCCAGAGACTGGCGAGATCAACTGGGACTGCCCCTGCCTGGGTGGCATGGCCGACGGCCCCTGCGGAGAAGAGTTCAAGACTGCATTCAGCTGCTTTGTGTACTCCAACGAGGAACCCAAGGGCATGGAGTGCATTGACAAGTTCCAGTATGTCCAGTCGAGCGCCACACCCGTGCGCCGAGAAGTGCTGCTAACCATGGCTTTTACAGGGGCATGCAAGAGTGCTTCCGCAAGTATCCCGAGATTTACGGCGCAGAGCTAGCCGAGGCCGACGACGCGGAGGACTTCCCCGGCGACCTCGAGTCGCCCTCCGATACGCAGTTTCTCCGCGACGACCACAAAGTTGCCGAGGGGCAGACTCTTCCCGAGGACGACAAGGCGGCTGACAGACAGGCTCCCCGCGCCGAGCCCAAGGCCGCCGATGTCCCAGGCGCTCCCAAGCAGAAAGGCGAGAAGCCTGCCGAGTCCAAGCCTGCCGAGTCCAAGCCTGCCGAGTCCAAGCCTGCCGAATCCAAGCCAGCTGATTCCAAGCCAGCTGAGCCCAAGCCTGCGTCCGTAGCCATTCTCGAGCAAAGCTCAGAGAAGCCGGCCGGACCCGAGACGACTCGGGATGGTGATGATGCGGCCACTGGCATTCCCGAGGCCAATATTGACACGACCTCTTCCACGGCTGCTTCGCACGGCCCCAAGTGGGAGGATGCCACCGACGCCAACGAGGCTACTCCCAAAGCCAAAGACGCTTAAAGGACAGAATAAAGACAAACATCGGAAATGGCGACAGCACTTCCACATTCAGGATGCGATGCTTGGGACGAAGATCCCGCAGCGATTCTTTGTACTACCTCCACCGCTCATCTACAGCTGATGGGCTCTGTACGAAAAGCAAAACAAGACGGGTTATGATGGCATATAGACAGAATTCGGAAAAAGGCAGAAATCGAAAAAAGGCACGAGGTGGGATATATTACTTTGTACAAACAACTCCACATTTACACACTTTCATTTTTAGACAGAAAAACAATTGAAACTGATAAAACATCATGCACTGCTAAAATTAGGGTGCAACTGAGAGGAAACATGAATCATTACTATAAACTGCGAATAATACAAAGTTGCTTCAAGCAAGATACAGAAAGCAGGACTTTAATAACCTGCTGCATTAGTTGGATTCCACCTGCCTCTTCCACGCATTGGCCCATCTCTTCACAGCCGCCACCACATCCATTGGCAAAACCCTCTAGTTCTTCTTTCCGCGGTAGAGATAGCTTCCCACGACCGCCTGCGCGGCGCCGACGGCGGCAAGGATGCCGACGCCCAGGCCGACGGCCTTGCCGTCGAGGTTGCCCTTCTCGTACAGCTTCCAGGCCTTGTAGCCGAGGTAGCCGCCGACGCCGACAAAGGTGGCGAGGTTGGCGGCGGCGATGCCCTCGGCGGCGCCGTCGGAGAGCTGCGACACCTGCTTGGTGAGCCACGAGTCGGCCTCCTTGGCCTTGGCGGTAGCCTCCTTGCGGGCGCGCTCGGCCTTGGCCTTGGCGGCCTGGGCCTTTTCCTCGCGCTCGATACGGTGCGCCTGCGTCTCCGTCTGCACGTCCTGCTCCAAAAAGTCGGACGGCACCGTGTGCACGCTAGGCATGTCGACGTCAATCAGGGACGAGGTCGAGGCCGACTCGTTGGGGATGATTTCAGGCAGTGGAGGCGCGGCAGCCTGAAGAGGTTTGCGACGCGCAACGTTAGCGGAGGAGTGCGATGGGCCACCCAGTGAGAATGAAGGGGTGTTGTCATGTTTACCTCGGAGGGGGACTGCTTGGGGCCCTTGGCAGCGGCGTTTGCGTACGACACTGGCGAAGCGGTCAGCAAGAGGTTTCAATGGAATTCACGACCAAGTTCGCGGCACGACACAACTTACTGTTGATGATTGGGAGGCGTAGCGTTTCAGGGACGAAGAATTTGCGCGGTTTGTTGTTGTCTCTGGTGGCTGGGCGAGAGATAAGAGATGGTGTGCCTTGGAGGATGCAAGGGCTCGAGGTAGGGTGTAGTGATTAGGTAAAACGTAAGCTTGGATGAGGAAGGGGCAGAAATATCGGGAAATCAGGAACGGACAGCAGATTTGGACGTTTTAAGACGACTGTGCAAGGTCAACAACGGCCGAGGGACAGCAGAGCTGCTGGGGTGGGAAAGCTTGCAGGTCATGACGTAACGATCGCCCCATGCCCCTGCTCCGCGACCACACATCATAACTACCTTGAATCTGCAGTTTGTCGTCGAGGGTAGCCGTTTCGGTTGAAGCTGGCGCTAATACCCTTTTTCTATAGAGGAAATAGATCAAAGTTTAGCGCAATGCCACATGTGAATGTTTTTGCTTCGCCTTGTTATCGCTGGCACGGTTCATGGTATATGACGTGGTTTGGGAGAACGACCAGCTAGCGTGCCGGGGTTCACCACTATGCTCGATTTAGTTCAACGGTCGACCAACTAATAAACCTGATTTCACGATTGACGACAAAGTACAGATTCAGAGGAAATTACTCGATGCATGTCTCGGTTTCGACGACAACTCCGCAATAGACTGCTATAAATACGACCAAGCCCCCACGGTGAGAATATTACTATATATACGGCTACCCATGAACATACTTACATCTGTCATCTCATCGCCTTTTCGGTCTTGAAACGACGCCGACCCAAAAGGTATCACGTTTCTTCCACAAGTACCGATGGTGCAGCATAACATGGTCATCCAACAAAAGCGCCGCTGAAACCCAGAGAAGAAAACAAAGAAACATGATCCCGGCCAAAGTATTACCCAGAAACCGCAGTACTCCCCCTCCCCCTGTTCATATGCAGCATTATAGAAAAGCAAACAGAAAACGACGAAAAAAAGACTTTATACCGATAATACAAATACACAATGACGCGTGGCCGAGAAAGCGTCACCTATGCATTAGCGCAAGGCGCCACGAAGGCTGCGGACCCAATGCTCTCTGACTTGGCAGGGCATTTTGCAGAACACCATGGCCGTATGCTCATTACTGAACAGTTCCTGCGGAACTTTTACCTGCAGGTCCAGCTCCTCTGCAGAAAAGTCCCGGTAGAACAGATCGACAGCCTTCTCGCGCCACGGGGCGGAATCGCTCCCCCCGGCCGCCGCCGCCGTCCCCATGCGGGACACGTCCTGCACACCACTGTGGTTGCCAGCATCACTGTCTTGCGAGCCGGAGTCGCTGTGTTTTAGTGTTCGCGGCACTGATAGGCTGGCGGATGACGCCGGGGCAGGAGGTGCTCCGTCCTCGGAGGCTGAAAAACGGATGCGCTTCTCGGGCGACCCGGTCTGGGACGCGTCGAGGCGTGACGGCGTGTTGGAGGCTGACGGCGAACCTTCCAAGTCTACGCCTGCGAGGCTGCGCTTCTTGTTCGCCACCGCAGTGTCTTCGGGGGGCGTCAGGACACTCCCCTGCGCGGTGGCCGAGGTGAGGGATGTCGGCGGTGTTGTGATGCTCGGCGGACCAGAGCTTGCGTTTAGCAAAGGCTGCGTGCTCGGGCTCTCGAGACCCGACTGCTGGCCTGTCACGGCCTGATCGACCGACAAAAGGGACGTGTTTGCCCCTGCCAGCTCAGAATCATCACCGGGCTGACCGTCTCGTCGCTTCGGCTTCATGATCCTCTTTGGGGCGCCTCCAGAGCCGATAACGTCCGGGTACAGGGTTTCCATATAGTCTTCGTGATCGAACGGCCGTCCTCTAAGTGCCCGCGACAAAGGTTCTCGCTGCGGGCAAGGAACAACGCATCAGTCAAGGTGCAACAAAGGGAAGAAAAAAAGGAAGTCGCGGCCGACATACCTCTATGTGTGCCCGCCATGCCTCCTCCGTCGCCGTCACTGTCCTGGCCTTGGAGTTGTACACAAAGTCTGGGTCCTCTCGCAAGCCCCTCCACAGCCTAAAACGCTTTCGCGCATTGTCGCTCTTGTTGATGAGGTGGTTCTTGGTCGGGGATGCGCCGTGGCTTTCCTGGAGCGCCTGGGCTGCGCGCTCCCAAGCCTCGGCCTTGAAGCTGCTGTTCTCGCGCAGGCCCAGCTGAACGCTCTCACAGAGGCTCCGGAAAAACGTCGCCTCGTATGCCGGCGTCCAGCTGAAGCGCGGCGCGCGGCGATCGCGGTCGACCCTGCCGGGGCCCTGGCCGTCGGCGGCCAGCATATCTACATCATCTTCGGACATGACAGGCAGAACGCGCGCTCAGTGGTGCGCCCCCCCCCCCGGTCTCAACGTTTGGATTTCGTAGACTTCTCTAGCTGTCGTGAGGGAATTTCTCGCTGAAGAGGGAGTGGAAGGCGAATATAAGCCTCCCCCCCTCCTTGCGCGCAAGCAGATACCGCGGGATCTTGGACGGATCTTTTTTTTTTTTTTTTTTGGTGATGGTCTGCACTCAACGCAGCAAAGGCAAGATCCCTGTGAGGCTGATTTACGTGCAGTCACTTTTTTCCCTGTGGTGGGGCGACGGTCGCAGGACTAGATGCCCGCTGGAAATCAGGTCGTTTGCTGGCGGGCCTCAGCGGCCAGTGCCAGATTCTGGCTGGCAAATGCGGCGCCGGCCCGGCGGGTTTGCAGGCTGGCAAGACGTGGCCGGTCTGTGAAGAGTCACGTGTGCCAATACTCATGGGCCGAATTGGCGTCACGCGTGGACAGTAAGTTGGACCACCCACCCACTTCCCGGTTCCTCAACTGGACAAAAGCTTCCAAATGAAACGAGATGGACGATGAAGCGGTGAATCTTACTCAAAAAGAAATACAGCCTGCTCCAACGCGTCAAGATGGAACCACTCAGCAGAGAATTATCCTCCAAAACTGTGTCACAGCAAAAGCAGCCTTACCAGACCTGTTCACCCCCGATCAAGGACAGCGCCAATGTCGGATTTGCTTCCGCATGGCGGTCGTTCAAAAAAAGACGTACAAGCGCGAAGAAGCATTCGACATCCTCGTCCTTGGAGTAGCGTGGGCCACGGCCTTGCAGCCCTATTCCACAGCTCACTCTGGCCTCCACCAAGTGCAGCAGGACATGCTTCCTAAACAGAGGGGTTACACGCCCTGGGAACAGCTGTAGTTACCATGCTTCCGTGGCCATACCCCTTGTAGCGCGCTTCATTGGCCTGAATACGTCGCGAGATACTTGTGGGTTGGTGGGAAACGGGACTGCCCGGACGAGGGCATTCCGAGTTCCAATAGTCCAGACTCCACTGCGTTAGCTTGTGTCGCAGACTGAGCGATCTGTTATCAGAATTGCAGCACATCTCCGCGCTCCTCCTGGGCTGAACATGAGTGCTTGTTATTATGTTGCATTATTCTTCTGTTTGACAATATGCAAGGTGTGCTGCACGTGTAATGCTCCATAGGCTCATCCCTGCCACTTACACGGGAGTCACCAGTTTATTGTGCGGATTGAACCTAGGTGGCGGAACGGAAACTGCTATTTTCAGGTTCCGAGTCAAAAAGTATTCTCATCTATCAGGCCTCCTTTTCTGATGAGGTATCTAGCCTGAAGCCGCCTCCTGCAATGTACCACGCTGAGACTCCAACCTGTCACATTTGCAAAGCTCGCCCCGGCCATGCGAGAGAAATCTAATGCCATAGCCAAGACGAACTCAAATATCCCTAGCTGGTCCATTGATACCAGTCGGTCTTGAATAGGATCGGTCTCTACAAAACGGCCAAGACACCGGCTAGCAGTACCGCCGCGCCGGCAATTGGACCAGCTGTTGCGGCGGCGGCCGGAGATGCCGTCGTGGACTTGGCAGTGGAGCTAGTAGAGGCCGGCGACGAAGACGCAGAGTTTGTGATGGACGCCGTGTTGTTTCCGGCCGCGCTCGAGGACTGCGCCGACGCGGTAGGAGCCGGTGTGCTGGTCGCCGCCTTGGCCGAAGCCGTGGCCGCCGCGCAAAATTTCGCAGCACCAGGAAGTACTTGCTCTGTGAAGAAACTGTCAGCAAATCAGGCGTCGAGAGAATTGAGCAAGAGTTCTGCTCCGGGCAATCGGCTTACTGATGGCCTTGTCGGATCCGCACGCGTCGAGGACGCAGGCAACTCCCTGGTTGTAAATGTCCTCGTAGTTTTTCTGGACGCACCAGCACACGGCGTCGTCGAGGGCGCAGCTCGTCACCTTTTGGGTGGCGTCGTCGAGGCACTTGAGCGAGCACTCGGGCAGGAAGTCGGCGCGGTTCTGGGCGGCGACGGACCAGATGCTAGAGGCAACGACGGCGATTGTGGCGACCTTCATTGTGATTAGGTGAAACTGAGGATCTCTTCGGATGTTGAGCTTCTAAGGGTTCGTTTCGCCGGCCAATTATTGTCTGAACTGTGTGCAAAACGAGACAGGAGTTGAAAAGTCGGCCAAAACTCTCGACATGCAGTGCCAGGGACACCGTCTTAAGTACCACGACCAATCGTGCACTGACATGCGGCGACAGAAGCCATCATTCTCAGCTGTCAGACTAGAATCACCGACGGAGTCTGAAAGTGGCGTTGGTCGAACGCCCGTTGTCCACTGCCAACCCGCAGCCACTTCAAAAACCCTTGTCGCGACTTCAAGCCTCGAGTGGGCAAAGGCGCCGAGCCAAAGGGGGCCTGGAACTCCTGGTAGAACGGGGATAGCCACTGGTGGAAGGCCCCGACGTCGCTCCGCGAGGAAGCTGAGTTTCACCGCAGGGCTGTTGACTGGGGCTCCGTTTACCTCCCGGGTTCGCGGAGTTGGGCACCACGTCCGAGATGGTTGGCGCGGTCTACGACTGCGTTCGGAACTGAGTAGCTCTGCGCCGGCAGCCCGTTCAAGCTAGTCGTTTGCTCATTTTAAATTAAAATAAAGAAGTCAAGTAGCGTTTGGTAGTCTAGCCCGTAGTTCTGGTGTGGGTGGAGGTTTGTGGCTTGCTGAGAGCGCTCACAGTGGTCGTGATCTGATAAAAAAAATTATCTGATCATCAGATAAGATGCCCTGGCCTCGGCAACCACGTCCAGTTCCTGCAACGAACCCCGAACTGCGTTTTTCTGTTTCGACTCCACTGCCCCAAACGTGTAGGCCGCTTCCACTCGGGTGGGACTATCGAAAAATGAAAATGAAATACACGAGGCATTTTCTTCGTGGCTGCTGCTGCTGCTGCTGCACAAGTCGCAGTGTAGCATACCTCAGCTGATCGATCCCGTACGAGGCTGCATGGGTTCCTTTTCAGCTTCGAGCTTCCTATTTGCTCCGGACTAAACGATGAGGGCCCCTCCCCTGCCCTGCCCTGCAGAAAGAGCGGTATGGTATGTTTGCATTGGCTTATAGCTGATGTCGCACCCAGTTTATTAATCCGTTCAGAGCCTCGTTGCCTGCATGGCTCCCGCACTTGTCCCCGCCCGTTGCCACTCTATATACAAATTATGCATACACTGTTCTTGGCAAGCTCACTGAGAAAAACTGATCAAACCAATTTTCACCCGGGCCTTGGTCTTTCCGCAGGTTTTAAAGCCGGCCGTGCCCCTCCTCACCCAGTTCGCATTCGCGCCCTGGGTCGTTCGTCTTTCTGAGTGCTGATCGCCGACTACCGATCTCCTGCCTTTTCAAAGAGTTCGACCAGTTGCTTGCAACGTTTGACCCCGTAGAGCTATCTCTTGGCGTATTCGGATCTTTGGTTACTCTTCCACGCTTTTTTTGCCCGTGGTACACGTACAAGACGCCCGTGACGATGGGCTTCTTCTCGAAAAAGTCCACGGCCGCAGAGCCAGAGATTGCGACCGTGGCACCGGAGCACGGTGCCGTTGATGAAAAGGGCATCGCCACCGAGCGATCGAGCGAGGAAGACTTTGGCACCGCCAAGCAGGCTGGTGTAAGAAAGGTCGAGGCTGCGGCCGAGGTCTGGACCAAATGGGATCTCGTTACCGCCTATGGGCTGTGAGTGTTCCGTTCACGACCGCGCTTTGGGATTTTCCAAAGTGCACAACGGTGCTAATACAATGCAGGATCTGGCTATACTACTTTGCCACTGCCACCGCCGAAGTCGTCACACGAACACTGAATCCCTTTGTGACCAGCTCGTTCGGCAAGCATTCTACTAGCGCTGCCGTCAATATTCTTTCTTCCATCATCGGCGGCCTGACCAAACTGCCGCTGGCCAAGATCTTGGATACTTGGGGCCGACCTCAGGGCCTGGCGCTGATGCTGCTGATCTGGTGTCTCGGATACATCATGACCGCCTGTGCAAAGACCATCGAGACATACGCTGCAGCGCTCGTATTCTCCGCGGTTGGGTAAGTTGATTCGCTCAATCCAACATGAAGTAAAACTCCCAACAAAAATCAGACTAACGTGAAGCTACCGTGTAGATCTCAGGGTGTCAGCTACTGCGTGACAGTCTTCATCGCCGATACTTCGTCTCTGAAGAACCGAGCTCTGATGCTGGCCTTTGCCACATCTCCATACATCATTACCACGCCCATCAGCGGCTTCATCGGCAAACGGATCTACAAAGATGCTGGTTGGCGTTGGGGATTCGGTCTCTGGGCCATTGTGATGCCTATTATTGTGCTGCCGCTGTGCTTCGTTTTCCTCTGGAACCAGCGCAAGGCCAGGAGACAGGGCGTGTTGGAATCAAGCAACACCAGAATTACCGCGCGCTCCGTCTACAACTATCTCGTTGAGATTGACATTGTTGGTCTTTTGCTCCTTGCAGGCGGCTGGGCCCTGTTCCTCTTACCATTCTCCCTCTACTCTTACCAGCCCCAGCAGTGGCGTGCACCGATTATCATCTGCTTCCTCATCTTCGGCGCTCTTCTTCTCATTGGCTTCATCACCTGGGAAAAATTCTTCGCCCCAGTCACTTTTATCCCGTACAAGCTTCTCATGAACCGCACAGTATTCTTTGGCGGCTTGATGTTTACTTTTGTCTTTGCCAACTCGGCTATTTGGGGCAGCTACTTTACCTCGATGCTTTTGGTTGTGTGGGACATGGGCTTTGACGAGACGACTTGGATCAACAATATTTACCGAATCGGCTCATGCTTTGCGTCTATTATCCTTGGTGTCCTCATGCGCTTCACAGGCCGCTTCAAGTGGGTTGCCACCTTTTACGGTATCCCTCTAATGCTTCTTGGTGTCGGCTTGATGCTCAAGTTCCGTCAGGCCAACGAGAAGATTGGATATGTCATCATGACTCAGATCTTTGTCGCTTTTGCTGGTGGCCCCATTGTTGTCGCGGGAGAAATGGCCATGATGGCTCCTTCAGATCATCAACACGTTGCTGTCGTCATCGCGATCCTTGACCTTTTTGCCAGTATTGGCTCTGCGATTGGTTCTACCATCTCCGGCGCCATTTGGACCGGCACTTTCAAGAACGAGCTAGCAAAAAGATTGCCTTCCGACGCCCCCATCGACTCCATCTACGGGAGAATTGAGGTGCAGCTTGGATACGAGGAGGGTACAGCCATCCGGGCTGGCATCGCAGACGCCTACTCTGCATCGCAACGATACATGCTGGCCACCAGTGTCTGCTTCTTGGCTGTTGCTTGGGGTTGTGTCTGGATGTGGAGGGATATCAACATCCACAAGAAGAAGCAAGTTAAAGGAAACGTAGTTTAAAGTTAGTTTTCGCATTAGATGCAAGCGGCTACGATACATCGTCTGCTCGGTACGGTCTTTCACCTTCGACGTCTCAGCATGACGAGTAAAGAAAAACACGGAAAATAAATTCACCTATGCAGATCATTTAAGACCCCGCGTCTCACGATTTGACTACTTCAGTCTAAAGGCTGGCAAACTGAGGTGTTCTGGACTGCCGTTCTCATTCTTTTCCCAGCATCATCAGCAAACTCTAACTTACCACTATCAGAATATAGACGCACTTAACGCGAGCAATGGTACTTTGATATGCTTGCAGTTGTCCCAGTAGTCGAATGAGGCGAGCTTTATAATTAATACCTGGCCTGGCTGGTCGGGCTTTTGACTTGTCTCAAGTCCATATGATGCGATTACCCGCGCTTCACAGCCATAATGAAACATGTATTCTAGGAATAGTCAATCAAATTTGATACAGAGACATTTCACGAAATGAAATTCCTGGATATGGCCCAAGAGCCTCTTACCAACAAACCAGGTGAACAAGATCAGAGACGTCGCTAGAAGGCGAGTAGATGCCATGATTTCTAATCGGCTCGGCAAAGTGCCGCATGTATACGGAGTACAGCATACTCAAACTAGTCAGAGAATGGATTTCGCATTGTGTAAGAACGCTGAAAGTAGGATGCGCTGTGGCGCCCACTGGTCGATCCTTTCGCACCCGTTTAGTAAGGTCCGACTTCTTATTACGGATTTAGTGTCCTCTTCGGAATCCCGCCGTCAAATTTCTCGTTGACATAAAAATACAATTATCGCGAAATAAAGGGCGTATTACCCACCTAGACCATCGTTGGCCGACGCGAGTTGCCGCTATCGAATGGGCACCAGTTCTTGAGAAACATCCGGGTATCACGAGGGCGACCGGAGGACGTCCGTTACTGGCGAATGGAAAGTTCGATGTCTCTTCTATGGGCGCTATCACTTTTTCCCAATGTGATACAATGGAACAATGGCTAGCGGGCCGACTTTATGCAGTGTTGCACACACGCGGACAAGGCGACAGCCTGCTCTCAGTTACCCTGTCACGACCCTTGATGTAGCTTAGTTTCGCGTGGTGTGTGATTGTGGCGGATGATCGGTCCGTTTAGGATGAACAATAGCCTGGGGTCTTATATCTTCGTCTCGGACATGGTCTTCTCAGCTTCCTGCTTCCACTCGTCACGCCATCTGGTCAGAGGCGGACGTCCGTAGACAACATCGCCCACACTCCACAGCATTCGCTTCTTGTCAGTCTCCTCAGACACGTCGTTGTCGGGGCAGATGACGTAAAATTCGTTCTTTTCCATCTTGGTGTACAAGAACTCTGCAACTTGCGCAGGCGCCCACGCGCCAGCCGGCTTTTCCTTGGTCTGCCCACCGCCAGTCTGCGAAGTGTTAAAGTCTGTACCACGGCCCGAAAAGACATCACGAGACAAATATGAAAAAGCTCACCATTCCTGTGAATGTCCAGCCCGGTACCAAGAGGTGGACGCTAGTGCTAGTATCGCGGAGGTCCCAGCTCAGATGCTCAGCGAGCGTCTTGACCGCCGACTTTGAAGCATTGTACGCCGCGTTCCCGGGCGGATTTGTGATTCCCTGCTTGCTTCCAGTAATTACAATGGCGGTTCGCTTCGCCTTGGAGGCTTCTTGTACAACAGGCAGGAACGCATTGACTCCATTAATGACGCCAAAGAGGTTGGTCTCGAGAATCTACGGCACGGTTAGCAAGCCGCAGAATCGCAGCCGGTGGGCGACGGCCAAGACAATACCCTGCGGAAGTAGTCGTTGTCGCCCCATGTGCCCTTGCCCCCAACACCGGCGTTGAGCGCCAGAAATTCGATGGAGCCAAACTTGGCCACCGCAGAATCCTTGAGCGCAGCCCAGTCCTCGGCCAGGCTCACATCAGCGACCGAGGTAGCCACGCGCGGGCCAGAAGCGTCCACACCCTCGCCTGCAATCTCCAGTCTAGCTTGTTCTAGAGCTTCGGCATTGCGGTCGACAAGGAGGACGTTCATACCCTTGGCGTTACACAGCTTCGCGACCGCGAGGCCAACACCAGACGCTCCGCCGGTAATGAGGGCGGTGGAGCCGGGGGCGAACACTGCGGCGGCTCCTGACATGTTCCTTTTCTTCGATATTTCGGATACAGACAGCTTGAACGGACGGTCCTCAAGATGCGACTGACTCTGGTACGGTGGGCAGAGCTGAATTCAGAGTCGGGTGCTGATAGATTACAGGACTCCTGTTCAGTGTGAGTGGCTGAAGCAAGATGAGAGCAAGGGATGGGCTGGGCAGCTAGTTCTAGCTCCGCGGGGAGCTTCGCAACCAATGGTGACGTTGATGCGACTTCCCGGCGGGGTAGAGTCAAACAGATGGAGTCGCTGCCAATTCGATCTGGGATCAATCAGAGCGCAGCATTGCCCTGTCGCCTTGCACACCAAAGTGGATGATCTGCGGAGAAGCCGCTCTAGAACATGGTTTATGTGCAGAAAGCACCGGAGAATTTGACCCTTTCCTCGGAACCGAAACTTCAAAGCAGGCACGATCAGACTGTCGCTCATGCAGACGAAAAGTCTATCTTGAAAGGAGAAAAGAGGAAATAGACGGGCAGAGAGGCACAGCCAATGGCCACTGAGTTTAGCCTACAACGCAACTTTAGGGCTGCGAAGCTAAAATGTATGCCAAGCTGTCAGTAGCTATGAAGGAAGTAGAGCAAGGCCCCTCACTCGTCCACGCGACCGACAGAACAATGGAAGCGGTCCGCTCCGGGCCTAAGCCCATTGTTCATGAGCGTCTTTGCCCGCGTGGCATGTCAGAGGGATCAATGCAGCATGCATGCAAGGAGCACGTAGCTCGTCAGCGTTTCGGCTCCGGCTCTAAATAGAGTCAGTTTTCGCAGGGTTCTACTCCCGCGAACAGCCTGCTGCATGATTTCCTGCCATGACCAGCCTAGCACGTACCGACCACGGAACTTGCGCCGGCAATGGATTAGCGTGGCCGGACGCACTACTGGATTAAGCAAATGCCTTGGGGTCGGCTTTCTGACGACTTTCCGGTGCCCATGCGGGTCAGGCTCGAGGTCACACTGAACGGCCGGTGTGCCTGCAAAGGAGCGGGCGCCGGACTGTGCGGCGTGGCCACCAAACACGTTGTCGGAAGCGTCTGTGTATCTTGCCCCAGGACAGTCGGCTCAACTATATTTGAACGATCCACCAGGATGGGCTCCCCCTTCGCTGCGGAGAAACCTTCAAGCAAGCCTTCAACGACATCCAGTAGCACAGCGTCGTGGTACCTGCGTGGCGGTGTGCAGCAAGGACGAACGTGTCAACCTGATGGCTTTGTGGACCAGCTCGAACGTGTAACCAAATAATCCAGGTCATCTCGGTCTTGTCCGGCATGTCGCTGGTGGTCTTTGGGGTAAGCGTCTCGCCTGCGCTGTAATAGTTGCGTAGTGTCTTTGCCCCCGCCGAGCAATTGTATTGTCGCGCAACATTCTCGACGCCTGCTTGCCCTCCATTTCGGCGCCCTTTCTCGTGCGACTTGGTGGACGGCTTCCGTGCTCGGCAGTGTCACGTTTCAACGACGGACGGAGGACTGGCCGTGTCGGGAACAGCGACGTGATCCCCAGCGTGCGGTAGCCGACGCCAGCGATGCAAGCCGCCATGCGCCGCCATGCACCTGCGCGCGCTGGTGTTAGTGCCCTGGCGGCGTCGCACGGGATCGATCTACCATGCTGAAGAGCAGCAGGCACCCAAATCACCGGCCCCCTGGTACACTAATTAGGGCCGCTGGAATGGTGGGAGCCCCGGTCGCGCATCCCTGTCAGGTAGTCGCTGCGCCTCATGGTTGGCTCAATCAGAGATGGCAGATCCCAAAGCAGAAATCACCTGTCGCAACTCGCCTCGAATGACTCGAAAAGAAGGTTTTCAAAAGAAAATTGGGCAAATTTCCGGTGCGGACGCTAAGCAACGCGGTTCTCGAGTACCAGTATGAAATGAGAATACAGGAAAAGTACAACAATATTTTGCCTGTGATTAGTGACACAAGACGTGGCTACACAAACCAGAAGGGGCATTCTTCCCACCTCACCACCAGTAAGCTTCACAAGCCATATGGCCTCCTTCGGTGCCGACACAAAGAGCGTTCCCGAGCCTTGAAGAGCCACGCGAACAAGCAACGAGCCAAGCTTATCACTGTGGCTTTTGCTGCGAAGCGAGAAACAATAAGCCAAAATCTATGGCGCAAAGCCCCCATGGCAAAAGAACGCCGCCGCCGAAAGAATCACCGAACCCAAACCACGCCTCTTCTCTTTTGGCAGAATCTCTACAACTGGGTACCCCGGACGGCATAAGCAAGCCACATTAACCACTTGCCTAGCCTGGACATGTCCGCTCTGTTAGCTGCACGCGTTTGCTGAGCTACTGTACTTGCGCCAGGGGCCCTTTGGTTTTGTGACAGGGCCGGGCGCTTCCTCCCAACGCTAGCGAGCCTCGTAGTTGACCAGGGAAGATCTGGCAGCTTGCGAATGCTGGTAGGACGTCTTCTGTTGGTGGCGTATTGCGAGTTCTTTTTGCCAACAGCAAACACGAATTCAATCAATGAACTCGTGGTATATGCTTTGAGCCTCTGTCAAGAGGCTGCGAATGCGCCAAATGTAATGTACGTGTGAGCCGGGCCCTGCATAAGCCAAAATGCTTGTGTGGGAGCCGCGCCGACTAACAGCACGTGTGCACACAGCTCGCTATCGGCCCGTCCATCAGGAGGATGGCCATTAGTTCCTACAACGACGTAGCATTCACAACGAGTCTAGACATTTCACAGCGTCCTCTTTCTTTCTTTTTCTTTGACAGCCAGTCCCATTGAATGTCGCGCCCCACCGGCGCAGAGAGAGAACCATGAGTTTCTGCCAACACCCCCCTCCCCCCTTGGGGGGAATTGGTGCAGTCATCTGTGGTCTGTCCGTTGACACCCTGGTGCGCGCGCTGACCCCATGCGACGTTTCGCAAGGGCACCGAGCTGGTGGTGCTGGCGAATAGATTCCCAAGGACGCCTTGTCTTCGGCTCGCTACCCATCAAGGGGGGGGTGTGAGCTCTACTGAATAATCCATCGGACCTTGCACCAAGTGTCGCTTTTGACCTTCCCAAATGACTGCAGCGCGAGTGAGAGAAGAACGGAGGAGGGTCACGCAAGGTGGGCTCAGGGACACTTGTAACAGACGGTTATATACTGGACGAGATCCTCAGATATATTTATGCGACCCCTCTCCGTTCATCCTGTATCCGACATTTGAAATCACACTTGTATATAACTGTTGAGCTTCAACTTTGATTTCAATATTCCATTCCTTTCTGCTACTTTCAAATAGCACTTTTGCTCAGCGTGTGCCGGTTTCTTTCCTCACCACCAATTCCACATATACCCTGGGCCCGGAATCATATTAGCTACATCTAGATCTGGCAAAGATGGTCAAGGCTAGTTTCATCTCTTCTCTCCTGTCCCTGGCGGCTCTCACCAGCGCCTGGGACGCTCCCAACTACGGCGGCTTCAACCGAGTCTGGCAGGACAACTTTGGCGGCAACGGCGGCCAGCTGCCCAACGAGGGCAACTGGAACATCATCAGCGGCTACCTGGGCGTCAACAACGAGCTCGAGGTCTACCAGCGCGACACGCGCAACCTGCAGCTGAGCGGCGGCAACACGCTGCAGATTGTGCCCTGGCGAAACGGCAACGGCTGGACGTCGGGCCGCATCGAGTCCAAGTACGTCTTCACGCCCCCCGGCGGCAAGCTCACCCGCGTCGAGGCCGTCCTCCGCTTCGGCGGCAACAGCATCAACAACAAGCAGGGCATCTGGCCCGCGTGGTGGATGCTCGGCGACGGCATCCGCCACGGCGTGCAGTGGCCCGGCTGCGGCGAGCTCGACATTCTCGAGACGGTCAACGGGCAGCTCACCGGCCACGGCACCATGCACTGCGACACGTTCCCCGGCGGCATCTGCAACGAGGGCAACGGCATCGGCTCGGCCATCAACTTCCCCAACCAGGACTGGCACACCTGGCGCCTGGAGATTGACCTCCGCCCCGGCAACTGGGTCGACCAGAGCATCACTTGGTACCTGGACGGCCAGCAGTTCCAGCGCATCACCGGCGGCCGCATCAACAATTACAATGTGTGGCGCTCCGTCGCGCAGAGCCCGCTCTTCTTCATCCTCAACGTCGCTGTTGGTGGCAACTGGGTAAGCATCTGCCCGACAACTGTGAATTCGAAACTTGAAGCTAACCATGTGACAGCCCGGTAACCCCAACGGAAACACCCAGGACGGCTACGGCAGCATGATGGAAGTCGGCTACACTGCTCAATATGTTAGCCAGTAAGCACTTTCGCCATTGCTGACCGTCACGGTTAACGTGCGAGACCGTCTTGGTCTGGTACGCGCAAACGCGGATTACCGCTTTTGCGATTTTTCTTTGCTGTTCTCTTCACTGTCTATATTTTTACGGCCGTCTCGACACGCCATTGTCTATACTCTCGCTCGCTGATGCTAAGCTCGTACATACACTATCATGAGAAATACAACCTGTATATATTCTAGACTCCTCTATTCACTACGCGTGCGAAAACTCCACACCTGTTTTCTCAGACTTTCTAAACTTCCAACTGTTCCATGGACTGAAGAAGCTCTTGAACCTTTTGCTCAGTCTGGTGGCGTCGCTGATCTTGCAACTCGTACATGGCCTGCATTTCCTCCACCATGAACGGCTTGAGGGGCGCCTTCTTCGCCGCTCGATAATCGTACACTGCAATGTCTTCGAAGAACCGAGCAGCAGGTCGTTTATGTTTGTGTGAATATGCGACTGCTTCCATCAAGACCTTGTCGGACGTGCCGTCGGGCTTGGTTACCAGCTTGTGTAGCACCGTCACCTGGTCCGGAAACGTCATCGGCTGCGAGGTGGCAAGAGGAGATCAACGAGTTAAATGTGGCGCAAAGTTAAGACCAGATGAAGTCTTCAGGTACTCACAAATTTATAGTCGGTGCGGATGCTCGCAAGAATTAGGCCAATGCCTCGTGGCGACATTAGCTCTGTAAACTCTTTTCGGTTTTCGGGCGCGACGTGAGCAGCGACGTTCATCATCCAGTTGACGCGACCCGATTCAGCAAATCTGTTGTACATGACATTGTTTACATGACCTGTGTATATGAAATTTAGTCATTATCACCGTGTGGTTGGCATAGAAATCATACCCTAGTGCGTGGTTAGCTGACACAAGGACAGCGCTCATGCTCGTTTCAGTTTCTTACCATTGAATCCTGTTTGCGTGAATTGTCAGTATTGCGTTGATTATCATCCAAAGTCGCAAGATCTGCATGAGACTCACCATGTCTCCCCATGCAATGTTATGCTTGTCCAGACCCCTCCATTGAGGCTCAATGAGGAAGCCTTCGCGGCCGGCAGATAGATTGAGCCAATGCTGGTCCAGATAGCTCATGTGGTGCTTGAGCTGCGCGACAACCTTTGGCTCATCCGCCCGGTTGGAAATCCCTGCAGAAAGTCGATTGCGCATATCTGAAAGCCATCTTGAGTTGGGCGCCGTCTCTGTCGGTGCCGCGGGCGCTCCGTTGTGCCTCTGAACACTGGTGCTGCTCAAGGCGCGTCGCGTTGCGCCGGTGGTCCTGCCGACGACGCGCAAGCGTAGTAATTGCTGTCTGGGGATCATTGTATCGAGTTTGTGAGCGAATGACTGTTGAGATTTGTGTATAGAAAGAATTGGCCGTCTCAAACAGATGGTCAAGGAGATGCTTAGTCTTGAAAGGGAGCGGTCTTCCGGCCGGCCGGCCACCGGTTCGTGTCGGCTCTAGTTGCTTCAGGGCCCACCGACGTCACTGGCGCCCTCCGGTATCCTCGGCGGCTTTGCCGCATCCATCGTGATATAGCCGTGGAAAAGACAAACTGTGGAATGTATTGACTACTACGAAAAAAGACATGTTACATTGCTCTTCAGATCCATCAAATCAGGTTCCTTGTTAATGTGGTCTTGAGAAACATGCCGCAATCGCCGCGAAGGCTCTGCTCGGTCGGCTAGATGCCCGCTTCCACGGCATCTTTCATGGCTTTTCCAAGTCCGACTTTGCCACGAACTATGTCCACATTCTCAACCCCATCGGAGCCCGGCGCAGCTATACCACCGGGGAGAAATGAGCAGGACATCTCTACCCAAGCTCTTACAAGATTTGGCGGGATAAAGGTGCTGAAAAAGCCGGCCATTTGATCCTTTTCAATGCCTTTCAGTGGAATCTGCTTTCCCATTGCTTCAGAAAACGCGACTTGTACATCATTGGGCGAATATTCTTTGGGGCCGTACAAGGCAAATACGTAGGGCTTGCTCGGCGGCGCATAGCTCGAGAGCAATCCAGTCGCGAATGTAAATCCAATATCCTCGACAGCTACCATGGGCAGCTGGAAGTCAAGCGGCGTGATTAGTGAGTTCAAGTACGGATCATTGCCTCGCAGCTGCTGAGAGTTGAACATGGACCAATTTTCCATGAAATAACCGCATCGAACAAAGAGGAGCTCAGGAACATTGGTGTTTCGAAACACCTTCTCTGCAATGTGGTTGGTTTTAATTTCGCCCTGTCATTGCCGATGAGCCAACGCACTGTTGCTCCGCAGACGTCGACACTTACAACGCCTTCGGCAAACTCGGCACCCATACTACTGAGTAGCATGAGTCGCTTGACCCCGCCGGCTCTTTCAACGGCATCTTTGACATTGTTCGACACTTCCTCTGCCTTTACGAAAGGATCTTCTCCGCTGAAGAATGGGGGCGTGCTTGTCATCACGGCATCGGAGCCGCCAAGGTCCAGAGAAGATGCATCCTCAATGTCGCCGCACACGGCATGGAAGTTTTCATGAGACAGGAACTCTGCGGGAGCTTTGGAAATGTTTCGATAGACGCCATACACATCAACGCTGACTGGTGCCCTGCTGAGCAACTGCCGAATAGTTGCCGCGGATGTCTTGGGGCCTGCTGGAACAATTGTGATGCGCATTCTTGATACTGCTAGTCCAGTTGCGAAAGGGTCTGCGGGCAAAGCATTGCTAACGAGAACTCTTCAGGAAGCTGGGGAAGAGCCTCGTTTTATCAGCAGCCAGAAATACGAACAGCATAGCCGCCACGTCCCGTTTATCGTTGATCTGCAATCTGGTTTCAGCTGCTAGCGTCCCATCACACCCTCACTCGGATGCAGTCTAGTAATGATAGTGCACCATCGCCAGTTACCGAAACTCTTTTTCAGCTTCACGTCGCAGTTCATTTTAGCTGATAATCAAACGAAGAATACGAGTAAATGCATATTGCCAATGGTGATATACGAGAAAAGAAACTAAAAAGGTATCATACGGACTATGCAAGCCGAGCATCTATCTCGGCGCGGCCTCATCATCAATCAATTCGCCCTGTCCACATCCCCGCATGAGCGCGTCTAGTTGACGAAGTGCGCATTCAAATCAAATCATCACCGCACGAGTAAATACATGCTTACTTGGCGTGAGCGTGCGCAACACTGGGTCTGCGACTTGCCGACGGGGTACCGCGGGGAGTCTGGCGAGGGGTGACGCGGCTCTCGCCAAAGAAGCGGTGCTGTTGGCTGTATCGTCGCTCGGCGCCGGGTCGCTGCTGCGCACCAGAAGCCGTAGAAGCTGCAGAGATTGTTAGTGATTGTCCAGGCCCAAGTAGAAATCATGCCAGGTACGTACCTCGGCGACTGTCGTGGATGACGCTATTGCGGCGTCCAGGGTGTTCATCACGAGCAGAGGCGAGCTGCTGGGCAAAGGGAGAGCGGTGTCGCAGTGTAGGTCCCTTCCAGTAAATGACGTACACCGCAATGACAAGGATGAAGGAGATGCAGAAAAGGATAGTCGAAGCGTATTCCAAGTTTTTGCCACTCGAGGCTCCGATGTTGCTGAAGAAAGGAACGGCGGGGAGGGTCAAAACACCAGCCAGGAAGTCACGCTGTAAAGAGTTGTCAGCAACCAATTCAGGGCAGGCATAGAATGAATGAAACTTACAGCCCAGCCATTACCACCTGTAGCGGAAGCGGAATAAGGACCATATGCGCAAATCATGTAATCAATGGTGGCCATGTAAATGGCATAGTTTGCGATACCGACAATGGCAGCGAAGATCATGGAGCCAATCCAGTGAATGGGAGGACCCTGAATGGTCCAAGCGAAACCTATCAGGCCAATAGGCAGGCAAGGAGCCGTCCAAAGCAAAAATCGGAGGCGCGACTCATACTGGGCACGCTCCTCGTCGGGGTTTTCCCGACGCTCCTTGATGTTGCGCTTGATGGCAGGGATAAAGAGTAGCCATGCGAGGAGATAGCCTACACCAATAGGAATGAACGCAAGGCCGATCTGAACCTTGCTAAAGTGCCATTGGTCGTAGACGAGACCAAACGACTGGATGAACATGAAGATGAGGGCATCGGAGAAACCAGAGAGCAGCGACAGAACCAAGACAATGGGCTCCGTGAGGAACATCTTGAAAGGTCGTCCCCAAGTCGAGAGGATCTCCTTGGCGGAGAAGCGATCGCGGTACGGGACCAGCTCGTCGGGTCCCCAGATGTTCTCTCCGTTCTTTGTGCGGCGGCGCTTCGCAATGCGATTCATCATGATGGTGCTGCGGGTCTCGGGAACTGTGAAGAAGTGGACGAGCTGAACGAAGCCACCGAGGATGAGCTGCACCCACATGGCCCATCTGGATCAGAAGTTAGCATGACAATTGAAAGATGCTAGGAGTTTTTTTTTTTTTTTTTAAAAAAAAAAAGAAGACATCGGATAAGGTGAGCCTACCTCCAGTGAAGATATTGCTCGATGAAGCCACCGACAATGGGGCCGAGGACGGAACCTCCGACCGAGGAGAAGACGACGTAAGCGACGGCGTACTGCTGGTGGTCCGCCTCCCACATGTCGGCAATCATGCCGAGCGTGACGGAGCCGCCGGCCGAGGACAGGCCGCCGAGGGCGCGGCCGACCATGAGGGTGGCAAAGTTGGGCGCGAGCGCGACGGGCAGCTGCCAGACGTTGACGAGGAAGAGCGAGAGCTGCAGGACGGGCCAGCGGCCAAACTCCTCGGACCAGGGCGCCCAGAGCTCGCAGCCAAAGGCGTAGAGGACGAGGAAGATCATGGCGCCGCAGCGCGCGGCCTGCAGGCTGACGCCAAACTCGTGCTTGATGCCCTCGAGGCCGTTGGAGTAGAGCGACGTGTTGAAGTTCATCGACACCTGCACCCAGAAGATGACGGTGAGGATGTACCACTTCTTCCACGAGGGGAACGAGAAGCCGAGCTCCTCGTAGCAGTCGTCCTCGGTGATTTCGTACTTGTCGTACGTGCCGACCTTTTCGAGCTTCTGCGTCCCGTTGCCGTTGGCGGCCGCGCCATTGGTCGTGGCAGCGGCGGCGGCGGCGTCGTTGGAGTCGCTGCTCGCTGCGCCGTTGCCGGCTGCCTTTTCAGCGTCGGGCGCAGTGTTGTCGCGATCAGAGGCGCTTCTGAGCAGCTCGTTGGCGCGCTCGAGATCCTCCTGGTTCATGACCTGCGGAGGGTCTTCTGAAAAGTGTGTTGTCGGCATCTTGACGAGGGGCTGATGCGACAGGTCTGACTCTCTTTGCTGCTTTATTCTCCGTGTAAGCCGCTGTCGCGTCCAAAGACTGGAGGTGTATGGAGAAGAGAAGAAACAGGTCTTTGTAGCACTCCTCTCCGAAAGAAAGAAAGCAGTCACGGCAAGGCTAGGAGAAAGTGCCCCGGGAAAAGAAAGGAATTGTCGCGGCCAGGCGAGCTTAATATTATTCTTTCGGAACTAGACCCGGCCTTGTTTAGCTTTTGGGGCGGACCGGTTCTCCACCGGCCCATCAAGCACACATTGCGAGGTGACATCATGTTCTCTCATCGAAGATCGCTACGGCGTATTGGGTCTAGCAAGAAAGCACGGCTGCCTCACCTCAGCGGCACACGGCGATGGCATTGTTAGTGTTTCATGGGACCAGTAAGCATATTAGTTGGAACGGCCTTGCGCCAACTCCCCACACCGAAGCTTCGGCGGGAATACTGGAGAATGGCACGAATGGGCCATGGGAAATGGCAGAGAGAGACACGAGGGGCGAAAGCGCCGTGGGAAGGTTTCCTAGGGTCCGCATTGTTCCTGTGCAAAGGAATGCTGCATGCTGGAACCACGGCAACGCGGTGGTCTAATAGCCGCCCAAACTAAGTGTTCCATCTGCTATTCCCGGCTCATTGTCTTGACCGTATTGTAAGAAATGGCTACGGACGGACGACTTGAAAAGCACCCAGCACAAAGACAAGCGCTCCGAGCGGCGGCGGCCAAGCCGGCAAGTACGGCACTTTACCAAATGGCGTCGACTAGCAAGGTTCATCAACTTAGTGGCCATCGCAGCCGGACGTGGCGCCCATCACTATAACCAAAAAACGCCACTGAATCTACTTGGCGTCAGCGCCGGAAAATTAGCACCTACAGGCTTTGGTTCTGTGGTTCTCAGGCTAGAGTCAGGCGAAGGAAGTTTTCGAGGGAGAATTGAGGACAGGAGAAAGTGTTGCTGCCGATCTCGCGCGAGTTTGTATTGCAATGTGTTGCCCATCTTCGGGCGCTCCGAAGCCAAACTCGAGTAATGTGCGTCTCTGCTCGAGGCAAGCACCTACTAGGCACTGTAATCATTTGGAAGTTGGATCGATGGTACTGCCAGCCAGCGCATTCAGTGTGCGCCCAGCAGGTCTGGCGATCCCCAAGAACGCCAGCCCCGTGGCTCCGCAGTCGCCAATTGCCTGAGTGCCTGATCAAGGGAGACACGGAGAGTGATAAACTATGGAAACATGATTGTGGAAACGTGCGGCCGGTCGGTTCGTGTCCTCCCCACAACAATCGCCCTCTCGTACGCCAATGAGAAAAGTTTTTATATTGTTGCCTGTTTGGAGGGCTGATCCGTGCCAAAAGAAAAATGCTGAACCTGTAGGACAACGGCGCGGCACTTGGTCGGAGTGTCTCAATTAACTTACTGGATGGCGTGAGCGGTTTGGCAGTCTTCTTCCTCTTGGCACAAAATCATCGGTTCTCCAAGCTGGTGTGACCGCCCGCTCCCCCCGGCAACTGAAGGGGCGGAGGGGGACTCGATGGCAGTCCACCGTTGCACCGCACTTGGAGTTTTACCTTTGGCTACAACTAAGGAACACGGAGACCCTTACTCAGTAGTTGGTCACAAGACCAGTAAGCCTCTACTCTAGGTTCTTACAAATTTTCGTCAAAAATAAAAAAGGCACACGGCTGCCATTTGCGCTCAATGGACATGGTCAATGGCTTGGAGCGCTTTGTCGCAACTCTCTACTCGGTACGGATACATTGTTCACATTCCCCGTGTGGTAATCTCGTGTCGCAGATACGTGGAACACGCAGGGCAGCAGACTCCATAGCCGTTTCCTACAAAGCCAGATGGTGAAGAGTCGCGCCCTGCTCCGTCACAGATTCTGCTTCCTCTCATTGCTAGCCGAGTCGACGTCATGGGCATCTCCGGTGGCGCGCCCGGGCGGGCAGCCACAGCCTCGTCAAGCAGGGATTAGAGCGCCACGGGTCTCCCTCCGCACGCCAAACTATTTTATTACCGAGAGATGACGCAGGACGCTGAAGCCGCCGGCCCATGTCTGTCTTTTCATCGTGCTCACCGAGAAAAGACTGCCATTACTCTCGTCCACACTGACTGATCGCCAAAACTAGTGCTGAGGGATAAGAGAAGCAGAAAGTCGCCGACGGTTTTGAACAGTAGCAATATCCTCATCATCCCTGGCCAAAAGTTCATGCATGCCTGTGCATGTGCACACTGCCACTGCTTGTCAGTGCTCGTGTGAGCAGCTTTTGTTTTTTCTTCGGTCTGTAGCGTCATGGCCTCTTCTCCTCTACGTCATAGTTGCCGAGGAGGATTTGCCAGCATGCAGCAACGGCTGGCGCAGCCCTGATGGGGGAGATTGATGACTTGTCTTTTTTAGATTGCTTTTTATCTGGGGTGCATAATTCCTTCGTCTCGAATCCTAAACAGGCAATGCTTGAATGCACGAGGCTCAGCCGCATCCGTGAGGCAGGGCAACGCCAGTCTTGGAGGAGCAAATGTCCTGGCCAAGTCGGTCGGAAATCCCGAGCGCGCCAAGCTGCAGCCAAATCTCATCGCCAAGAACCAAATTATTGCCAAGGACTAGTTGTTCAAGTCGCAACGGCTCCCTCGTGTTTTTTGAAGCGGCGGAAATAAATAAAAACATCAACGTTGGCAGCGTGGCAGCGTGGCAGCGCACCAGGCGGCGCACTGCCTCTGGCCGCAATGGCCGTCCGGGCACCATCCGCAGGTTCCGTAAGGCGACCTGACTCAAGCCGTTTTTGTTCTTCTCTTTCTTGTTCTTTTTTGGCCAAATAGTACGCTTGGTCCCCAGCATTTTTCCGCGCGATTTCTGTCGGACGGGCTCCTCGGATGGCCAGCCGTTGCATCTTTTGACGGCAACCCGAGCGCGCCGGATCCCGAAAGCGGCGGCGCCGGAAGAGAAGCCCCGGGCGCGCAGCCGCAGATTTCGGCAAGCCTACCCGGCACCAAACAGCAGCGGGCGCACTCTGTGGACTGCTATTCCTTTCGAACTGTATTATTGTTAAAGAAATTGGTGCTTCTTTTTCCAAAAAAAAATATTGCTTTAACTATTTATCAAGTTCAGTCATGTACATCATCAACCAGATTGGTCCAAGTCGCTCTGCGCTATCTGTTTACAGCTTGTTCAAAAAGTAACGTCCTTGCCCGACTTGGCGCTCTCCTGGATCGCTTCAATGATGCGAAGGACATCACGGGCCTCGGTGGGCTTGACCGGCACATCCTCCTCCTTTCCGCTCTCGACCGCCTTGCCAAAGGCATTGTAAAAAGTCATGTACGTCTCGGGCTTTAGATCCGGCACGGCAGCGATGGACGACCTGCCATCCGCATCGACCACCGTCAGGCGCATGCTCTCCGGCTTGTCCTTGCCAAAACCCTCGGCCGTGGGCTTGACGCCGGCCTTGAGCTGGTCCTCCTGTAGGTCGAGGCCGACCTTGTGGAAGCTGCCCTTGATGCCGCGGACCCAGAAGCGCTGCTGTTCCACCTCGGCGCTGAGGGAGCTGATGCGGACGTGGACGAGCTTGCCGTCGGGGTACGTGAGCTCGGCGGTCACAGCGTCGGGGTTGAAGAACTCGGGCTTGCCCTCGCGCTGGGACAGCAGACGGCCGTGGACCGACTGCGGCAAGCCAAAGAGCACGTAGACCTGGTCGATGAGGTGGGTGCCGAGGTCAAAGAGCGCGCTGCCGCCCTGGGGGATGCCCAGCTCGCCCTTCCAGTTGGTGGCGGCAACGGCCTTGTAGCGGTCAAAGTGCGTGTTGAACTCGAGGACGCGGCCGAGGGCGCCCTGGGCGAGCAGGTGGCGGACGGTCAGAAAGTCCGAGTCCCAGCGGCGGTTCTGGTACACGCAGATGAGGCGGCCGGCGGCGCGCGCAATCGAGATGAGCTGGTCGGCCTCGGCCGAGGTGGGCACAAAGGGCTTCTCGGTCAGGACGTGCTTGCCCGACTCGAGCGCGGCCTTTGTCAGCGCAAAGTGGTTGTCGGGCGGGGTGGTGACGACGACGACGTCGACGGCGGCGTCGGCGAGGAGGTCCTGCACGTCGGTGTAGTGCTTGGCCTCGGGGTGGTCGGCGGGCGCAGAGTTGCCGTCCTTGGGGCTGCGCTGGACAATGGCGTGGAGCTTGAACTGAGGGGTGGTGGCGATGAAGGGGATGTGGAAGATCTTGGCAGACATGCTGGAGGGTCAAGGTTAGCCATTGCCGCTTCTTGGTGTCTGCGCCGAAGCATTGACAAGTAATTTCTTGCTCGGCCGAGTTTTGTAGAAGAATTGGCCAGCTGTTGCCGAATTGTTCACGCGAGTTGTCATCCATGGCGGGGGAGGGGGAGGGGTCAACGTGGGAAGCTGCTTCAGAGGAGAACTCACCCATATCCAATCACGCCGACGTTGAAGGTCTTGCTGGCCATTGTGTTTGTGTCGATGCTTTGAGTCGAATGGTGCTGATGTTTGAAAGAAATGCAGAGAGACGCGACAGATGTCTTTCCTATATACGAAGCTCCAGACCAGCAGGGAGAAAAGAAAAGCTTGTCGAGACCCTGATCCGCTTAATAATGTTGCGAGATGGAGGACTGACGGCGGAAACGTCACCGCTGTAGCGCATCCGGAAGCGTTCCAGGCGAGCGCCAGGCCGCTGCTCAGCTGCTGCTCTAGCGGGCTTCTAGATGTCGCAGGGCCCACGCATTGTGGGTGACGAAACAGGACGCTTTGGCGAATGAGAAGGGATTGAGGAATGATGAGTTGTTGGCCAAGTAGTCGAGTTGGATAATGTCAGAAAGGTTTCTTTTTTCTTTCGCTCCTCTTTTTTTGTTTGTTTTTCCTTGCCATACGTTCGCGACAGCCGAAGAGGAGAGAGAACAGTAAATAGAAAGGCAACAGCAGCGTCTGCTTCAGCGACGGTGACCCCAATAGGCGCCCCCACTGTAGCGCCTTGCTCGCTGTGACAGCCCCATCCAGGTGGCAGCTGGAAATTCTCGCTAGCATCATCCAAAGGCCCCTGTAATGTGGACAGCAAAACTGGCCCAACACCGCTGTGAGCTGAGCGGGAAAAGGGCCGACTTTTCGACAGTGCAGACCCGCCGCCGCTCTCGCGACGTGCACAGTGTTTGCGACTTGGACAAAGTTGATTTCCAATCTTCGAGCTTTTCATGCTGGAATTTTGGCTTGGTCTTTTCTTCCCACGTGCCATCGTTGCAATACGGAGTCGCCTGTCTTTGAGTCACTCGCCGGTCTGGTCCACGATTGCCGAAGCGATTGCATGGTCCACGACGGGACAAACACCGCTCCAGCGCAACTTCCTATTCTGTGCCCTCCGCAGATCGCGAAACCAAAGCGCCCATCGGCCAGCTTTAATTGATCGCCTATCGCCGAGTAACTGACTGCCGATCATTTCTCCGGTATTAGTAAATGCGTGGCTGGGTTGGGCAAGCTTCGGTCTGCTGTCCACTGTACACCAAGTTGCGCGTTTGGCTTCTGGCAATCGCCGCCGGAGCGAGCAAGACGTAAACTAAGGTCATTCTCTGATTTTACTATCAAAAACAAAGTGCCAAAGGAGATGGGCAATGTTGATGTAGCATCATATCACTCCCTCCGTTGTAGCCAGAGGATTGCTAGATTGGCTGGCTTATTAGTATGCTCACCTTACGGGCGCAAGCCTCGCATGCATCAAAAGCACCTTTCATTGTGCAGCTGTGAATTAATGCGGTGAATCAACGCTAAGATCAGGCGTGGTTCAACATTCGATCAGGTTAAGGAATTAAATATATCCGGGCATTGACCTCGGGGTTACAAACTAATATCAGGAATCTAGGTCGCAGGACATTTGTCTCAACTATCCCAACATGTAATCCTGACCTGTACTCTATTCCATGCACCTTCGTCACGTAGTAAGACCAGTGTTGCTAGCAGAAAATAGTTCAATACCAAATCTCGAGGTCCATCGCCCAATGACGACATAGGCCTGTTCTCGTTATTGTATAGCGAGGCTGTGTCAAGGCAATCGTATTTCGCATTGTCCGGTCCGGCCGAAGCATGCTCAGCCTTACAGCACCACTGCCGAAATGGGCACCCAAGGCTGAGTTTCATAAAACCCAATCGATATCCACCAGAGCTGGGAGACACAGCTTTCGCAGCCAATAGACGCCTATCCGGGACTTTTTGGTAGACAGCATGGCGCAGGGCGCTCAGCCTCGCTCCACGGGCCGTGACGGAAATTGCACCACACACACATACACACTCCCTTTTTATACGCTGCTGGCTGTTGCAATCCATCACAAACTCTGCAAACATGTAACTCCATCTTGCGACAGGTCCCGAACAGACGAAACATCATGGTTCAAAAGGGCAAAGAGGCAGCGGCGGACAGGTCGCAGCATTGCCATACGTGCCGGCGCCAACGGCTGCGCTGCGACGGCGTCCGTCCGACATGCAACAAGTGCCTCGCCCGTGGCGTCGACTGCCTCGGCTACGGCACGCAGGCGCTGCTATGGGTGCAGCCGCAGTCGAAGCCGACGAGCGCGCACGCGGACCAGCAAAAGCAGCAGCAGCAGCAGCAGCAGCAGCAGCAAGTGGCCCCGACAGAGGCACGACAAGGTCGGAAAAAGGGCCGTCCAAAGCTGGTGCTGATGCAGCGCACGACGACTGAGCTTGCCCTGCCCGACGGCGAGGGGCTGGAGCTGACGAGGAAGCCGAAAGCGACGCATCTGAATGCGTACCGCAAGTACATGAAGATGCGCGGCTTCCGCGACGAGTACCTGCAGCGGCGCAAGATTGTGCTGAGCCCGGGCCTGGATCCCGAAGGCTACCAGAGGCAGCGACTGATAATCGATTCGCTCCGTTACTGTAAAGCTGCGCCAAACCCCTAACCCATGAGACAGCAGACATCGCTTTGCTAACGTGAGTTTACAAACTTGCTATAGATGACGATCATGTGTGCTCGGATCTGGTCCTCTTCGACACCCCCGCGAATCCGTTCCGTGTTCTCGTCGAGTTTTGGAGCTACCTCCCCGACATTGTCTCGGACCCTCTCGTCTCCGTCTCGGCCGTCCACCGCATCAGCAGGACGCAGTCGGCGCTCGAGGTTGCCGCCTACGTGCCGGGGTACAAGTACGAGCTCCGGCGCAGCAGGCTGCTCTCGGTCAAGCACCCGCTGGTGCCCGTCGTGTTTCGGCACCAGCAGCGCATGGCTGGCGCACTGGCTGCCATGGTGGCTGACGCAGAACAGTGTGAGCATCGTGGTCTTCTCGAGGCCATCACCACTCTGATTCTGTGCGAGGTAAGTAGCGCAGACAAGTCTCGTGGGGCACTCAGTCTGCTCTCCTGTATACCCAATGCTCATAGCTAGAATGACACCAGGTCCAACAATCGCTCTTTGGCAACTGGGACAAGCATCTCCTCGGAGCCCAGGCCATCATTGCCGCTCGAGGAGGAATCGAGACGTTTGTGTCGGAAAAGCTGAATCCAGTCAACTTTGATCTGTGCACAGTCATGCAGTAAGTGTTCCATCCAACCCCCGGCGACGAGGGATACAGACTAGCCAACACACGAGCAGAGTGGAAGTGATGCGAGACGTGGGGTCACCATCATGTCTTTTGCGCGCCGAGTCAATAGCCGTGCTTGCGGACTACCTGGAGCATGTCATACCCGTGTACCAAGAAGGGTGGCTCTCGGGATTTCCCTGCACAGAATTTCTAATGAGCTCTCTCATACGCATCAACGTGGCGCGCTGCGAAGACCATCAAGATGGCAGCGGTAGCGTCCTAGCCAAGCTGGATCTACGACGCAAGCTTCTCGAGGAAATAGTTACTTTTTCTCCAGCAGAGTGGCTGGCTTCGCGCACGGAGCAGCTCAAGAAGGTATTCGGGGCACGCGCAAAAGAGGTGGAACAAAAGAGCACCCGATCCGCTCTCTTGGACCTCATACAGTCATTCCAACTATCCACCATGCTGTACGCCATTCGGACACTATTCCTGGACAATGGCATACATGCCTTGATGGGGCCCGCCGCCGCGAAAGAGGTTGCGCTGGCACAGGACCACTTCTCGCAAGGCACCGCCAGCGGCACCAGCAGCATCATCGACCTTGGACGGGCCGAGGCGGCGACGCTCGAGGCGCTGCGGGCCTCGCTGCGGCGCGTCTGGGCGACGGAGCCGGCGGCGCCGGACTGGTTCGGCAAGTTTACCGTCTGGCCGCTGTTCATGCTCGGCATGAGCATGCACCCCGGCGCCGAGCCGGACGGGACAAAGGACTTTGAGTGCCGGTCGCTGCTGCGGCTCGGCCACCACATGGGGAGCCTGGCCTACAAGGACGCGATATGGGCCATGCAGCACACCTGGGAGCAGGCGGAGAGGTCGGAGGAGCGCTCGCGCTGGCTCGGCGAGCTTCCTCTGGACGTCCTGCCGGGGCTCTTTTTCATGTAAAGAAGCATTGCCGCAAGTGACGTCACACCGCACCGTAACACGAGCAATTTTACTTCGTAAAAGAAGAGTTCAAATATGAATATAAGTTATATTCGTCGTAAGGTCTAATGTGAAAAAAAAAACAGACATGTCCCAATGTTCTGATCTAACGCCTCGTTACGCCGTTTAATGTGTCTTCCGCTGCTGTCGTCCCCTGCGGGTGGCATGGGCCCTCGGTTCGCAGTCGCGAGCTTGCCGCTCCGCACCGTCGAGATCATGTACTGATGCCAGGAATCGGTTTCGGAACATCGAGCCCCATGTTCATGATTAAATGTACAGTCGTTAAAGGAAATGGGGGGGGCGGTATCTTCTCTATACCATAAAAGACTCGCCGCAGCCGCACTCTTCCTCTGTGGAAACTGTTAGCATGGAGTTGCCAATGTTTGAGCAGACAAGGGCCGCGGTAGTACGTACTGATATTTGGGTTTCTAAAGACGAATCGCTGGCTCAGCTTGTCTTCTGCCCAGTCCATCTCGCTGCCGATGATGCTAAACAGCGCCTTGCTGTCGATGAGGACGCGGACGCCGTCCTGCTCGACCGTCTCGTCAAAGGCGCCCGGCTTGTCGACGTACTCGAGGTGGTACGCCAGCCCGCTGCAGCCGCGGTTGCGCACGCCGACCTTGATGAGCTTGGGCTCGGGCTGGTCCAGCATGTTGCGCAGCTGCTCGACGGCGGCGGGCGTCAGCTTCATGGCGGCCTTGCGCGCCCGGAGCTTCGACCGCGGCCGCGTCGTGGGCTTGGCCTTTTGCGGCTCCTTGTCGGCGGCGGCCACGGCGGCGGGCTGCTGCGTCAGTGATGGCGCGGGCGAGGCGGCGGCAGCCTGTGCTGGCGCTTGTGATGATGGTGTCGTGGTGGCGGGGGCCGGCGGCGCAGGAGAGGAGGACGGCGGCGGGCGTGTCTCGTGGACCTTGGGCAGAGGTTCGGGATAGGCAATCGACGTCTCGGCAAGGTCTTCGCCGCCGCCGCCACCGCGCGCATCGGTCGAGGAGCGCGACGGCAGAGCGTAGGATTGGTAGGCGGCGCACACGGGTCTCGAGGTTGAGAATTGTCGAATGGCCAGGCGGGAGGCACAGTGGTGGATGGCGGCAAGACGGCCGATGTAGAGGTGGGCGTTCATGGTGGCGGAAGCATGGGAGGGATGGGCTTCTCCGGATAGAAGGGGGAGTTGGGATGTAGCCTATGAGCAAGACTGGCGCATGTCGTTTGATCGCAGGATATGTTGATGATGGAAATTGGTTGGAGCTTTGTCGGGGAGAGTAGTAGCGGTTTAGTAATGAGAACCAAGCGCCGTGCTCCGGTGCGTGTTACAGTGCATGTATACAGTGGCTCAGCGCTGTTTTTTAGTGCTCGGCTCAGCGAGGTGGCCTGACTCTGTATCCCGTCTTCCGCCGAGCAAGATGTGGAATCGGTTTCTGAAGGCCGCAACACCAATCACAGCCCGTACATTAGTCACAGTTGGCTGTTTTTGTGGCGACTCGCGAATTGGCCACCAGCCAGACTGGCAGACTTGATGGCCTGTATGTCCGTAGAGGTGTCTATCAATTTACAGCAATAATCACCAATCGCATCAACAAGAAAAAATTGTTTGCAGTACCGAGAAAATCCAATGCAATCGCGTCATGTTCCAGGAACTCCGATCCTTTTGTCCGTGCAGTGCTGCAGGCCTTGCAAGCTTGTCCCCACAGCGTCCCTCTCAGCCAAGCGATGCCTCTGTGGTGGCCTGCAGACCACTTCTCACAGGCCCCGTGATCCATCCATACCTTGTACCTCTTTCTCTGTGTATCGATTCATATCGCCGTTCGTCCTACGAGTCTCGCTTTTTGGCCTCCCCATCACTACCGTTTCCGGCTTCGATGCTGCTGGTCGATGCAACATCATCGGCAGGAGCCAAAACGTTGGCACCGTAGTCATGATGGCCGTCGCTGCGTCGCGGCGGCGGAATCAGGATGTCAAACCAGCGCGGTACAATCAGGCCGGCTCCGATGAGAATCAGAGCAATGTGGCCAACTGCAAATCCAAAAATATGGAGCGGATCGTTTCGCAGCTCATAGAATGATGGATATGAGAAGCTGTACACTATCGACAGCGTCGGCGCCGCAATGTAACGAACCAGCGGCGCCCAGAATGCAGGGATCTTCCAGTTCTTGCCTTGGCCGACAATCTCATTCAAGTCGCGGCGAAGCTGATTACCCTGGATCTTGTATTAGCTTTGTCAGAGAGGTTCGCCAAGGGCGTACGCACCGAGTAAAAAGCAACAAACCAAACACGTGAGCCAAACACGCTCTTGTTCCACCACTTGGGGGCTACCGCATCAGGCGTTCTTGCTAGCAGTACAGAACCAACCAAGCCGACAATGAAGATTCCAAATCCTACACATGCGCCAGCAACTGGCGACACAGCCTGGGCAATCGTGACGCCAAGCACCATGCCTCCAAAGAAGCCACCATTAAAGGTCAAGAAAGCCGGCAGTCCGACTTGCCCAACGACATCGCGCCAGCGATACAGTGTTGTTGACGTGACGCACTCAGCCCAGACGACAAATACCAGGCCTACATCGTTGATCCAGCGATCCACGCCGTTCAGCAGATAGAAGCCAAATTCTGTGCAGTACGGCAGTGTCAAGCAAAAGAACGCAACCACGACCGCGGTCACTACCCATGGCCGACTAAATCGCGGGTGGGCATCCATGATCAGGGTGACAATGGCATCAACCATTGCAAAAGCCGAGCTATATCCAAGAACCATCAGAGTAAAGAACAGCATGACAGCCCAGAAGTTGGCACCAGGCATCTGTGTGACGGCTGTGGGCAGTGTGATGAAGCCCACCACAAAACTGCCCAGTCGCTCGCCACTGCCAGGCACGATGCCGAGAAAGCCGATGACACCATAAACAATGAACGCCGCAACATTTTCAAACAAGACGTTGCTACTCACAATCATGATTGAGTCCATGACCGCATTAGAGTACTTTTGATTGTAAGATGCATACGACGTGAAATAGCCGAAACCGACACCCGTGGAGAAGAAGACCTGCCCACATGCCGTCTGCCAGATGGTGCCTTTTGCCAGCTGGCTGCCGTTCCAAGTGGCCCAGAAGTATCGAACGCCGCGGGCGGCATTCTCGAGCGAGAGGGATCGACCGATGAGGACAAAGGTAATGACAATAGGAAGACCCATGGTAAAGTACACGACGCGGCCCGTAAGACCGACGCCGCGAAAGATGGAAATCCAAACCAGAAACCACGTGAAAATAGCCCAGCCGACCGTCTCACCAATGACTGCCACGCCAGGGTACTGGATATATTTCGTGACCGATGACCCGTCGGCGGAAAAACTTCCTGGAATCGGGTCGACATTGGCAACGACATCCTGCATGTAAAAACTTTCACTTCGGCCCGTCCAGGGGAGGGGGCTTTTGAAGGAGTTTCGAAAGTAAATCATGATCCACGCCAAGTTGACCACAAAATACGGACTAACCACCGTCCCGACATAGATGAGCGAGAGGCCGGTGCCCTTGAGGCGGTGGTTGATGTTGTTGTAGGCGACGACGCAACCCCCGCGGTAGGCCTGCCCGATTGCGATTTCGAGAACCAGAACCGGTATGGCGATGAGGAAAACGCATAGCAGATAAGGAATGAACCACTGCAATCCGTGGTTGTTGAATGTCTGGCTGGGGTAGCGCAGCAGGTTTCCCATGCCCGCGCAGCCGCCCATGGAGGCGAGCAGGAAAGCAGCCCGCGACGGCCATTGATCGCGGCCGTCGGGAGACTTGCTGCTCTTGGGCGCAACAATGTTTGCGAATTTTGCAAGCGCACCCATGTTGAAGGATGCTGCTATTGGAGCAGGAGTTGATATCTGAGAAACGCCGTCATATAGTGTCGGCAAGGCGATTCGGTGTCGGCTAAGAATAAGTGATCAAAGATACAATCGCATGTCAATCTGTAATAGAGATGTTTCGCGGGGCGTGCAACTTTTTATAGAGGCAGCATGGCTATCTAGACGAGGCCGTCTTGGCGGATGATGACATCGAAGCCTGCGAGGAGGGAGCGGAGAAGCGTTCTTGGCAAAGGTACATGCGCTGTCTAGCAGCCCTTTTCATTTGATCACTGAACCGTTCGACATGTTGACATTGCCCGCCCCTTTTTTACGAAAAACTTCAATCTCCATGATGGTGCTTGGCGTACCTGGTGGCTGGCCAGCCTACCAAGCTTACCAGCTTACACTAGTTACACGTGCAAAAACCTAAAAAGCTGTGAATGCCGCATCTCACTTCTGCTGAGACACAACGCGGATTCTGTTGCGCGCAAGGAGATGATGCTCGCTGCCGTTCGTCTGGGAATAGAGCCCAGCCAGCTCCGGTGTTTTGGTAGGATCTGCAGCCACCTCCGCGGGACAAGCCAAGGCGCTTGTGTGGGTAAGCATAAAACAACGTTTGAACGACGAATGGCTGTGATTCGCACAGAGACGGAATGCTTCTCCAGCGCCGAGGCACTAACTACACCCGAGCAGGACTGCGCAGCGTCTTGGCCTGATCCTTTGTGCGGATGAGCTGGATGCGAGCGGTTCGGCGACGCCGCCCAACTGTTCTCAGTAGAACAGTAACCAGCGGAACGGCCGTTGTCCGGCAAAAAAACGACGTTGTAAATTCTGCGCGGCGCAGGCCAGTCTGGCGAGTCGCTTCGTCTACGAGTTTGCGCTGCTTTGGCAATTATTCTGACTCGTTGGATCACTTGCGGCGACAATGCTCCGTGGCGGCGCCATGGTGATGTCTGCCAAGAACGCCGTCCTCTCCACTTCAACGAGACTATTCAGCTCTAAAGTGAGTACCAACAACGAGAGTTGACGACTTTAAAGAGCAGAAATTCGGGTTACAAAATACGAAAAGGCACAAGATCACATGGTAAATGGAGATTGGGCAAATCAATCTCCAAGCAGGTCAACCCGTCCATCGCGTCCCATTCCTTTTCGTTCCCAATCGCTGCGTCACTGCTCCCCAAGGAGTAGTGGAAAGAAAATGGAGATTTTGAAAGAATTTGATCAGAACACAGATCAAATATGACAGCATATAAGAGCGTCATTGGCCTACCGGATGACACACTGTACAGCCAAAAGTCATTTTGAATATCGTCTCGCATCCCGGCTGTTGTGTCCTGGTGCAAGGCCCATTCTCCGCCCGGACTCGTGGTAAATACAACGCGTCGAGCGCGGTCACAGATTCGGCCCTCTTTAATGCCGTTCCCGATATCAGTCAGTCATTCAATAGCGTGTCAATCAAAGAATGAGGTAAACCACAGGTATGGAATTGCTATAGATATCCTCAAGATGCATTCTATGCAGAACGTATCCTGAGGGCTCTGCGCCGTGGTATTTGTATGGTGTTTCGGACGCTAGTCGGACGTTTTATATAACTGATGTTGAGGCTAGGAAATTACATCAATAAGTGCTTAATACTCCAGTATCAAAGCTTAATCCTGTGAGGATACATTGCGACGAAAAAGCAATTGCTACATTATGGCGTTGCGGCAAACCGCCCGTTCAATTAGACACCGACACGCCGTCGTCCACGACACGCAAGTCAGGCTACAAGACATAGCTGCTTCACGCAGATCTCGTCACAGGATCCACGCAGCCGTGCCTGAGAGCCGAGGTGGCGCTTGAGTGCCCTATGCATGGCCGTTTCTGTCTGCGCTTCCCTTTACTGCCTCATTCCCGTTTCGAGAAAGTCGCTTTCCCGACAAGGTCCTTGCTTCGACAGTTGGGGGTGACCAACCCTGACAGGACGATACTGTTCTCTCTATACGATGAGAGAGAAATTAATTTGTCTGGTGGCTCCGCGGCTGTATCGAGGAGGTCAAATGGCGCACATCGAGAAAGTAGCCATGACGAGCGAAGTCTGCGTCTCCTCCCCATAACAACATCGGCGTCCAATGGGCCGCCTCAACAACGCCACCAACTCAATCTGCCAACTTTAATGCAAGACAATTCCGACGCCAACGTGGGGAATTCAAGTTAAAATGCTACCCTTGGTGCTCACAAGGCTCTCTGAGAAACCAATCAGACGCTCCGGAGGCGACCGACTGTTCCCCCCGTAAGCGGCGCGGCCCATAGAGCTCCTTCCGGACTGTCTTGCGGGGATCTACGCCATCCCTTTGCCTTGTAGGGTTACACTTATTTATTTTATACGAATGTTCCATGAGAGGATTTGCAGACGTATCGTATCTACCCGACGTAGTTGCCAGCACCTTGACGAAGTACCTCAAGTACGGTGCACTACCGCGCTTCAGTGATTATTTACAGTAGGGTGTAGGCCTTCCGCAAGCAAAAGAATAGCGCATCGAAGAAATAGCAGTACCAATGTTGAATTGACCTGATATACTCAGCTATCTAAAATACACAAGTTCCAGGGACTGGGTAGTGTGACGGTGCCAGCAACGCGTTCGGCTTGCCACCGGTATAGTTTTGGCTTACACAGAAGTGTGCAGGCTTTCCAAAACTGAGGAAAAAACATCGCAAGATAAACAGACGTCTTTATCTAAGCTATGGAAACATGTGCGATATAAGTATCACTTTAGCAGCCACCGCATCCATCGCAGAAAGCAATGCTGTTTCCTTGTTAGTGCAATCATGTACAACTGTCAACAAAACACCGGGTTCCATCCATACCAGTTGATCGAGGACGGAATGCTGTCCTGCTGACAGGCAAAATATCTGTCATAGCAATCCTGACAGTCAATATAGCGCTCTTTGCAGCCACGCAACATGACGCTGGCGTCGTCGCTGGCAGACGTCTCCTGACGGTTCGCAACGACGGCAGCCGTGGCAAAGCCAAGGAGCGTGGTAATGGCAAGAATGTTTAGCTTCATATTGGGAGCAAAGAAGATGAAGAGGTAGATATAACTGGGCAATGGGTTTTCTGGATAGAGTCCAAGGTTGTTCTCTGCGGCAAGTGACGCGGGCAACAGCTTGTTTAAATAGTTGGCATGGCCGACAGCTGCTACATCATTCGGCAGCCTGACTCTTGTAACGTCGATGATGTACATTGTCAGCTGCTGCATCACTCGTCAGCCTGATTTTTGCGACGTCGAGAAAGTACATGGCCAGCTGCTCCATCACTCGCCAGCCTGATTCTTGAAGCGTTGAGAAAGTTTATGCATACTGGCAAGCTAGTGGATCTTTGAGTCGGAGCTTGCCCTTTTGGAAGTGTGGCTGCAGATGAAGGGTTGGCGGCGCGCCGGATCATCGCACACAGGGTAAAGCCGCTCCGCTCAGTTCACTGTGCGCTCGAGTGCAGTGGCGAATGGGTAGATTATGATTCTTTGACAATCCTAGTAGAGAATACAGCGATCAAACAATTACAAGGCTTCACGTCTACAAGCGTCTGTGTATTTGTTGGCACTTCCGCCTCTGTCCGTGCTGTTGACTTGGTGTTGAGTACTCAGCATGCCAGCCGTGGCAGATCAGACACAAAACTTATCCTATGAAGCACAACTCGACCTCAACACTATGACTTGAAAGCACTGCAATTGACAAGTCAAAGTATTATCGTCCGACAGCATACTCAACAACATCGCCCTCTCGAGAGCAGGGTCCTTATGTTGGCCAAGATGATACGGGCGGCTTGAGCTACAGCTACCATTTTGGTGGTGTTGTTTTCCGAATCGCACCATTACCCCTACTTGATATTCAATAGGCTTGTTCTTACGTAAAAATCAAGCGTGGTAGCTAAAGAACTTAGGAACGCGAGGCCGCAACTGGGGCTGGGTATTGCACCTGGCACGTGTCCCGAATGGCTGCGCAAATGGGCGTCTTCAGCCTCAGCTGGCGTTCCAACCTCTTCATGTACAGCCTCCGCAGCTGCTCGCCTGTCAAGGTCATTTCCCTCGGATATAAACAATTGGTCAATTCAAAGTCGCCATGTCGGAGCACGAAAGCATGCGCGCCTGGGTCTTTACCGAACGCGGCGATCCCTCGCAGGTCCTGACATTTACGACCCTCGACAAGCCGTCTCTGCCACCGCGCACACCTCTGCCCCGCGATGCGCCGACGCCGGAGGAATGGGTGCTCATCAAGACGGCCTTTGTCGGGCTCAACGTTGGCGCCATTTTCCAAATGACGCTCATTCCGCAGATGGTGCGCACCAAGACCTGCGTGCCCGAAATGGACCTCTCTGGCGTCGTCGAGGAGGTGTGGCATCCGGAACGCGAGGCCGACAGCAGCGGCGCAGCGGCGCCTTTCCGCTTCCGCAAGGGCGACAAGGTCGTGGCGATGCTACCAGCGAGCCACTCGCTCGCCACGGGGACTGGCGCGCTGGCAGAGTACGTCGCGATCCCGGCCAAGTATGTGGCGCGGAAGCCGGACAATGTCAGCTTCGGGAACGCGGCAGGGTGTCTGCTGGCGGGCATGACTGCGTGGCAGCAGGTTCAGGGGTCTGGTGCCAAGAAGGGCGACAGGGTCCTTGTAAACGCAGCCAGCGGCGGCATCGGGACCATGGTTGTGCAAATGGTGCGCAACATCGTGGGCAGTTCTGGGCATGTGGTTGGTATATGTAGCGGCAAGAATATCGAACTGGTCAAAACTCTTGGAGCGGACGAGGTAAGCGTTTGCAAAGCCGCAGCGCTCGGCATGTTCTTCAAGTTACTGCGTTAACACTGCACAAGGTCATTGACTACACAAAGCATGACAGTGTATCCGCCCACGTCAAAGATGTTTTCGAGAGCACGCCCTTTGACGCCATCATTGACACACTGGGACATCAGGCTCTCTATCTCGGCTCGCCCGCGTACCTTGTACCCGGCGGGATATATTCTTCGGCGGGCATCAAACCGCCCAACTTTGCCGTTCCCAACTTTCTGCGCGCTGTCCTGCAGATGAAGCTCAACGAGTGGTGGCCCGTGAGCACGTGGCTGGGCGGCGTCGGCCGTCTCTGGCGGGGCGTCTCCATGATGGCGCCTACGTTAGAGGACCGGCAGCGCATAGTCGACATGCTGGGATCCGGAGATGTGCGGGTTGTGCGCGACAGTGTGTGGAAGTTTGAGGATGCGCAAAAGGCGTATGCACATTTGGGTGGGCTGCATGCACGAGGCAAGGTCCTTGTCAAGGTAAATTCGGAGCTCGGTGACGACGAGACTTAGTGAAGCCCAGGGAACCGGAAACATGTCACTGTATTAGTATTAATAGCATAATTCACTACTCTTGATTAAATCTGGTTAGATCGGCGCAGCCGGTTATGAGGTGTTATTCCTGGAACCCAACACATGACAATCCATCCCACACAGCTGTGTTCTGTAGAGATGACTGCAGGGAGAGAAGATAAACCCAATTTCATCTCTTCCTATTCATCATTTGCGTGACAGCTTGTTCTTGATCCAGCTGCTAAAGCCGAGGCGACCAATGACACCACTCTGGGGGTGGCTTTGATCGATGGCTTTCAGGTCTACATCTTCAATGGCCAAAGACATCAAGAAAGAAACGACCATAAAAGCGATGGAGGCAACGAGGAGAATGTGAATGACTTCGGCATAGCTATCGTTGATGGCAACGCGCTCGGGGCTTCCCGCTGCAAAAGACGTGGCGATCGTGAAGGAGTTTTGTATGTCACCGGCTTGCGACTTGGACGCCTCTGGAAGATGTGCTTGCAACTTGACCAGCAGCAGCCTGGTCCAGATGGAGCCCGATATAGCGTTCCCAATTGTACCACCAATAGCTCGCGCTGCTTCGTATAGCGTCGTGACATTGGCCACATCTCAGGCTTGTAAGTCAATTTGAAAGGCGTTGCCAGAATTGGAAGAAACTCACCTTGGTGGCTGGCAACAGATTGCACCGCCGTCTGCACAACGATGCTAATCATGCCGGAACCGCCGCCCGCAATGATTTGTCCCATGACGATCTGCGCCAGCGTGGCGTTGGTGTTGGAGTATCTGATCATGAGCCCCCCGCCAATCGTTTTGACGAGCGTGCCCGCGACAATCATCCACTTGCAGTTGCCAGTGTACTTGACCACAAACGCAGCTGCGAGGCCAACAGCGGCGGCGGACACGCCCTGTGCCATCACGACGTTGGTGGCGGTCTTGGGTGACAGGCCATTGACGACGACCAGGAACGAGTAAAAGTACGGCTGCCATAGGTAGTAGCTCAGGGAGAAAAGGGCCTGGGTCAGGCAGCCGGCGGCAACGGTCCTGCTCTTGGCGAGGCGTAGAGGTAGGATGGGACAGCGAGCAATGTAGAGCTCGTACAGAACAAAGCCGGTGAAGCTGATGGTGCCGGCGACTACCATGGCGAGGATCTGCGGCGAGGCCCATCCGTCGTGGAAGCGGACGCTGAGAGTCATGGGCAGCAGCAGCAACACCAGACCGGCGACAAAGAGGAGTAAGCCGGGGACGTCTGCTTGTGTCCATTTCGAAATAAATACGTCCGTAACCCTGCCTTTACATGTCTTGTCTCTCGGCCACTGGTAGCCCCAGATCGAGACGAGAAACGGAATCGAGACAACGGGCACAATTATCGCCCTAGAACAGGTTAATGACTGCGGCACCCCGTCGTTGCTGATAAACATCTCTTACCACATGCCATAGCCCCTATTAAGTATACATTTTTAGCTCAACGACTTGCGCAAGTCTTCAAGTCTGAACTTACCACCGCCAGTGCGTCGGCACGAGCGCCTCGACCATGGGCCCGCCGATCCATGCCGTCACAATGGGCGGCGCGTACAGCAACGAGCCAAACACGGCTCGGTTCGCCAGCGTCGTCGTGTCCGCCGCCAGAATCTGCTGCAGAAACACGACGCCCGCCTGTCCGGCCGAGTAAAAGACCTGGCCGGCCGCCATGGCGCCGAGGTTCCGCGACGCTGCGTTGACGACGAAGCCGAGCACAAGCGACGCGAGAGAGACGCTCAAGGCCTCGGCGCGGCCCGGTGCATCGGCAATCTTGGCCACGATGGGCTTTGTCGCCGCGTTTCTGTTTGGGCGTGTGAGATTAGGACAAGGCAACGCCGGTGGCAGAGGGCGGTACCCGGAAGAGAGACTAGAGGAAGAGAAAAGCTCACAGAATGCTTTGCAAGGTGCTAATGACGGGTAGCATGGAATGGGAGTTGAACTCTGAGAGCGCATAGGGCTGGTAGGATAAGACGGTGAGGCTGTCGAGACTGAGAGCCATGGCGAGCAGCATCATGCCAGTCCAGGCGACGAGCACAGCGGTCGGCGTCCACAAGCGGGTGACTTGTTCAATCTTCTGAACGCCGGTAGGCATGCTCTGCCGCAAAGCAGCTGGCGTGCGCTTTGGATCCTCTGGCGCATTTTTTTCGAGTTCGTCAAAGCTAACATCGTCGCTGTCGCTGCCGCTGTCGTCATCGTCGTAGAATCTTTTTGCGCAGGGCTGGGCACTCAGCGGCACTGGTGTGATGACATCTTCTGCCGGACGACTCGTTTCTCGCTGCTTCTTCTGTTTCTTCTCCTTTTGCTTCTTCTGACGCGGCGGCTGGCGGCGGGTCTGCAAGGATACATCGGCTGGCGGTGACACCAGAAACGGCGCCGGCGACGCAAAAGGCACCATCTGCGAGTAATTCATCTTGTAGATTCGTGCTCGTGAGACTAGAGAGACATTGCAAGAAACACAAAATCGTGCGCCAGGCAAGACCCAGCAAATACGAAGAAAGAAGGCTACGTGCCTGATCCTTTACCCCCGCTCGCCCAGAGGTAGTCTGCAGCACGGCATTCTGACACCTTGAGAGGGGCTGGGTACTGTCGCCGGGCTGTACCATTTAAATCCGGCTTGGTGGGTGTCGTTCCCAGGTAATGGTATAGTGTACAATGGGTGGCCACCACAACTGCCAAGACGCACTGGGGCCTCAGCTCATAGTCACGACTCAACAAGGTACAGGGACCATCTAAATGGCTCGTTTTTATTAGACCCAGCTACAAAGAAACATAGCAAGTCATTTCTGGGTGCTGTGGCACCCTGTCCGTTGAGTGAACGAATCATGCAGAGGCGGGGGAGAAGTGGGTGACGGGCGTCAACGTGAATGCATCTTATCAGATCATCTGATAAGCACTAGCTTGGCGTTCGACGAGCTTTCTCTCGCCGCTAGCGACGAGCCTACCTTTTTCTCTCCCCTTTTCAGGGCCGTTGCAATCCCTGCCAGCGCTGTGGATGTGCGGAACTTTTGCTTTCGGCCCCTGTCTTCATTGGGGCAAGCTCAACGAAGCCCCTTGGGGAATTCGTGCTCGGCTTGGGCCGGAGAACCGACCATTCGCCAGGCAAGACTGGCGAGTGGTGGGTGCGCGTAAACTGCCACATTGGGCCGACTCAAGTAGTGTGTGTGTTCACACTTCCAAAGCAACAGCTCAGCTGTGTGAGTGTGGCATTTCGGGAGTTGGGTTTGTATCCGAGGCCGGCCCTCTGCTCGCTGGTGATTCACACCACCACCCCGCATCGGCTTATTCGTCCCCCGGCCGGCCTCGTCCTAGTTTTATGTCCGATTGTGCCCGGGCCGGTCGACAGAAGGGCGTGCAGTTCACGCTCGACGCACGGCAGACTCGACGGCAGAGGCGACTTTGGAAACTGAGCGCGCATGCAATTCCGCTCTCTGAAAACAGTCACACCCTCGGCTTTGCCACATTCATCTGCAAATGTCGGTCTCAGCCGCAAACCACTCACAGAAGTTGTGCCCGTGTATAAGTAGCGTCGCCAGTCTGACGAGGAACCCCGCTCACTTCTCTATGAATCCCGACTTCCACTTATACACATCATCAACAAGAATAATCTCGAATTACATCCAAAAGCCCCTTTAGAAAAAAAGACGGCAAAGAAGAAAAACATGACATCCGCCCGCCCCCCGCAGAACCCCATGGAGGGCACGCCGCCGCACATCCTCGCCCTGCTCGACCGGCTGCACGCCGAGTCGCTCGCGCAGGAGAAGCTGCTGGACCGCTCCGTCTTTGCGGGCGCCACCTCGGAGGCGGCCAAGCGGGCGGCCGTGCGCGACAAGTTCATCGCGCTGGACCGGGACAAGAGCCAGTACGTGTACGCGCTGGCCCGCGCCGCCGACGCGCGCACCATTGTCGAGGCCGGCACGTCGTTTGGCGTCAGCACAATCTACCTGGCCCTCGCGGCGAGCGCCAACGCGGCCGCCGGCTCGGGAAAAAGGGCCAACGTGATTGCCACCGAGTACGAGCCGAGCAAGGCCGCGAGGGCGCGCGGGTACTGGGCCGAGTGCGGCGACGTGGTGACGGGGGCGATTGACCTGCGCGAGGGGGACTTGAGGGAGACGCTCAGGGAGAATCTGGAAGAGGTTGACCTCTTGCTTCTTGACAGTACGAAGAGACATGCCCATGCCTCGGATTGAAGCGGACGAGGCTTTGCTAACTTGAAGATCTAGTCTGGACGGAAATGGCGCTCCCGACGCTCAAGATTGTGCAGCAAAAGATGCGGCGCGGGGCGATTGTCATTGCCGACAACACCGCCGTGTCGGAAGGATACGATGAGATGCTGACGTATATGCGTAATCCGGAGAGCGGCTTCATCACCATGACCTTGCCGTTTAACCAGGGTCTTGAATTCTGCGTCTATCTGCCCAAGAACTAGGCTGTCCAGGACAGACTAATCAATTTGCAAGATTAGATTCAAACCCGTTGCAAAGGATGTTTAAAGTACATTGTCCATGTCTATGCGAAAGTGACTAAGCTAACCAACAAGAGTCATTACATATATATGTGTACATATATATATATATATACAACATTGCACTGCATTATTTTCCTGGTATCATTTCACATCTCATCATCAATCCAAATCGCACTGCATTAGTGTCCCGAAATCACATCCACATTAGCTCTTTGCTTTGGCGCTTGCCTTGTCATCCAAGCGAATGCCCGAGCCGCCCGTCCAGTCCGCCATTGTCGCGCCGCGACGAAAGTGCGAGGCGAGATGCTGCGCCCTCTCGTCCCAGCTGTCCATCGACACGTTGCAGAAGCCGCACCGGCTCTGGAGCCTGTCCTGCTTGTGCTGGAGCAGCGCCAGGTCCGGCTTCCACCCGTCCCACTTGCTGCAGTGGTGGAACTTGTGCAGGTGCTGCCAGAGGTGGTCCTTGCGCGTAAAGGTGCGCTCCGAGGCGGGCCGCTCCGCGCACGTCTGGAACTCGTGCGACTGGATGTGGTCGTGCGTGGGCGACGGCTCGCCGCAAAAGATGCACTCCGGGTGCGTCTGGTTGACGCGCCACACCAGAAAGGACTGGTCCGGCGGCAGCGGGACCCGGCAGACCCACGAGTCGAGCCCCGGGAGGTGAATGGAGCGCTCGTGCCGCACCCAGTCGTACCTTTTGCGGAAGCTCTGCAGGCAGAATGTGCATTGAAAGGCCGTGTGCTTGGCTCGCGTGCCGACGGTCGGGCTCTTGTTGCTGACGGAATCGCCGTCGACGGAATTGTTCGCAGAGTAGGGAACAAAGGTGAAATCTGCCGATTGGTAGGAGTGCGCGGAGCCGCCAAAGCTGGTGGATGACGCCCTGTTAAAAGACCTTCGACGGTAGTGGCTAGATTCGCCACTGGCCGAGGACACTGAGCCATCTCTCCCGCTACCGTAGCTGCCAAAGTATTCGGACGCTGATTGTGGCGACCGATTCAGAGCCCGTTCAATCGCCGAGGCGGACGCCGCCTCGTCATCTGGGGGCGAGTTTCGCCAGCGCTCCATGGGCGACATGCTGTCGAGCATGGACCGCGGCATAGGCGACCCTTGGCGATGGACCTTGGCGCTGTTGCTGAAGAGCGATTGGGCCGAGAGCCTATGCCGCCGACGAGCGTTGGCGAACCAGTTGATGACCTGGGTGCGGCTGAGGCCGCACTGGCTGGCCAGGTCCGCCTTGTCGTCCTCGGAGGGGTAGGGGTGGTCCAGGTGGCACGCGAACCAGTGCGACAGGGGCCGCGTCTTCTTGGCCGTGCGCGTGCTGGCTCGCTTCGAGGTGACAATCTTGAGGGGGACGGACCCGTTGCCGCGGGGCTCCTCCTCGAGGCTGCCGAGATGAGTCTCCTCGCTGACGCCGTGGAGATGGCCGATGACGGGCCGGGACGTCTCGAAGCTGGACGCCTGCCGCTTGCCGCGCTCCGCCAGGCTGCAGTCGCGGAACAGCGCGACGCAGCTCGAGCAAGAGGTGATGGGGTTGGGGTTGGCATCGGTGGTCTGGAGAATCAGACACTGCAGACGCTGACGCTTGCACTGCAGACAGGGCTCCGGCGGGCGATAGGCGCCGTTCTTGACAAAGAATTCGTCAATGATGGCGGCGTTTTCGACGCCAGAAAACGGGCGCGGCGGAATCGTCTCAGCAGCAGTGCCGGTAGAGATTGTCCAATCCAAATCAGCAGCATCGGGCAGGAAGCCAGCGTCGTCATCGTCGTCGTTGAGCTGGAGAGCCGGGTCCGCGGCGAAGAAGACGTTGTCAAAGTTGTGGCTCAGATCCGTCGTGGTGATGAAGGAGGGGTCCAGAAACATGGAATCCAGGTCATCGTGGGCATCAGGCAGTGGCGGCATCAGACTGTCGTTGTCGAGGGAGGCAAAGGCGTGGTGATGCCGCTGCTGCTGCTGCTGCCCGGCCGTGTCCGGCGCGGCGCCGGCATCGCTAAGCGGGAAGAAGAGGTCGGTATCTGCGTGTAGACGGTCCATTCCGGAGAGGCGGCGCGAGGCACAACGGCTGGGACCGGGGCAGAGTTCGAGACCAGCAAAGGTACGGACTCGTAGTAAGTAGAGTTGAAAGACGTGAATGGAGAACGAAAATGCCTACATGGTCACCAAGTAGAGTGTGTAGGAGGGAAAAAGATGTGAGCCTGAGCCCCGGTGCCGGCCCGGAATGATTGCTGACCAAAAAGGTTGTTACAGCGCTCTTCAGGCACCTGCTAGCGGTGTCTTGGCGGGCTTGCAAGGTACCTGCAGTGGGTAACTACACCCACTGTAGGTAGGTACCTAGGTATACCGATAGCGACGGGAGTTGGCAGCCCAAACGGCTTCTTGGTGGGTTGATGCGCCGCAGCCTGCGTACAGCTCCTCGCTTTGTCGTCTCAGATGGCGCAAGATAAATACTGAAGAATACTTGCAATCAATATAGGCCCTGCAGGAATGTCCCTGTATTTTTTTCTTCTTTTTCTCTCGTAACCTCGTCTTGTGCACAAGCACACTTGGATGTCTGTCACTACAGTAGCTCGTCCTGCAGCTGCCCGCCTGACCTGGTGCGTTGCAGAGCTGGTGGCTGTTTACAGTGGACTGCATGCTGTTAGCAGCGGGTCACAGTCGGCGCACCTCCCCAACTCCCCTGTAGCCGGTGGGCCGAGACCGCTAAACCTTGATGTGAGGCTACCAGTAGCATTGTTCCACGGAAGTAACACGGAAGTCAGCCAGGCGGCGCTGGCAGCTCCGACATGCATTGAATCGGCGACAGTGGTTTGGCTCCGGCGTCCACTACAAGGCGCATGGTGAATCCTGATGTCTCTCGTAGCTGACCCTGCCCAGAGCGAGCCAAGTTGGACCGCTTATAGGATTGTCCTGCTCGACCCAACACAGTGGCGACAATCTGCAATCTCCATCTAACTTACATTTATCTTGCGATCAACCGCATGATAACACAAGGCGTGATAAGCAATCGAGCCGTGGGTCCAATCATCTGCCGCTCGGCATATCAGCAACATCAACCAAGGACGATAGCAACCCTGCCAAGCCTCGTTCAATGCTCAAGTCCAAGTAAGCTGTACAAACGTCCACGATCGAGGCCCAGAGATTACGTTGCTCGCTGCTTGGATGACTAGTCACGGCTGAGTTTTGCGTGGCGGCTGGTCTGTATTGTCTCACTGTCGCCGAGCCGACACTTCAAGGACAACTTGAAACTCGGCGACGCGCGGGAAGCCGTCATCGCATAACTTGTTCCAATGACTTGCAATCGCCGAGATTTTGTCAAGTGACGGCGAGGCTTGCTGCCTTGTGCTGGCCGTGCTGGAAAATACCAGCCTGCCAGTCACTTGGTCACCAGAGAATCTCAGTCGGCTCGGTTCCGCAAGATCCGCGTAGTTACATGCCAAGTCGCTGCGGTTTCAGGCATCCTTCTTTTGGCGAATGGCGATTTGCCTATTGAGCCAATGACCCCGGATTTTGTTTCAACGGCTAGCTAGTCTGCTTTCAAGGTTTTTGCATTCCAGTGTTCCGAGTTTCCGCTCTATAAGTTAGTTTGTCGTTGTACTCGGTGAAGAATCGCAATTCGTCCTCCTGCGCCAATCAATTTCGTTTCTCGCCTTATTACCCTTTTTAGTCGACCTTGCACCGCATTTCAGCCACAATCCCCTACGGCGGCGGCGTCGTTGTCGTGACTCATGTGTCAACGCCCCCAGCAAATGGCCCATCCCACACACACACACACACACACACACACACGCATCTGCCCTGGCTTAGCTTCGCCTTAGTAATTCGCTGAATCGGGGCAATGAAACGCAGCTTCTCCAACGGTTGTCCGCGGGGTGCGAACGCCAGCCGACTAAAAACAAGCGTGCGAATCAACGACGAGAAGCTAAAAGACCAGGGGTCCGATGCGCCGGCCGTAAGCATCGCGAACCATGAGCAAGACAAAGATGTAGAGGCGCGGGTTTGGGACATGCACCGAAATTGAAAGAGACAGAAAAGGCGTGGGCTCGCCCTCTATATAGATAAAGCGCTCAGACTAGCATTGCGACCCAGCAGAGGGCGCGAAACAACCTGTAACAAGAGGGCGCTACTCCAGAAACGCAGCGAAGCTTTGCAAAACGACAAGCTGGAGGGCGCGCGCAGAGTGTCTTGTTGACAAGATAAAAAATGCTGAAAAATGTAGCCATGGTGTCTCTGTGAGACAAGTTCATTGTCGTCTCAATTGATGTCGCCGTAATAAATGCTCTCTCGACGACAGCCCGTGCAGCTCAACCCGACGACACCCCCAAAATCATGCCGCCCTCTTCCCCGCAGCGACGGCCGCTGCACTTAAACGCCCTCGCAGAGGATTGGGTGGCGCCGCCGAGCCAGCATCTCCCAGACGTTGTGCGCTTCCACCAGCGGTTCCCGGGCTACGCGCCGACGGCCCTCGTCGGCCTGCCCGCCCTCGCGCGCGACGCGGGCGTCGGCGCCGTCTACGTCAAGAACGAGTCGGACCGCTGCGGCCTGCCGGCCTTTAAGATACTCGGCGCCTCGTGGGGCACCTACCGGGCGGTCACGAAGCGTCTCGACCTGCCGCTCGGCACCACGCTCGACGCCCTTCACCAGGCGCTGTCGGCCTCGCCGCTGACGCTGCACGCCGCGACCGACGGGAACCACGGCCGAGCGGTAGCGCGCATGGCGGCGCTGTTTGGCATTACTGCGGAGATTTATGTGCCGTGCTGCATGAGGACAGACATTATCGAGCTGATTCGCCAGGAAGGCGCCAAGGTCGTCGTGTCGAAACGAGGCTACGATGCTGCTGTGCAAGAGGCCTTTGCTGCCTCGCAGCACTCGCAGGGCCTGTACATCCAGGACTGTGCGTTTGGTGACTATACGCAAGTACCTCGGGTCAGTAGCTGCCAACCTCGTCTCTCGACGCTCGTCGCTTTTACTAAGTGCCTGTAATAGTGGATTGTCGAAGGGTACGAAACCATGATGCATGAAATCGACGGGCAACTGGGTGAAAAGTCACCAAGTCTGGTCATTGCACCCGTCGGTGTCGGCTCTTTTGCGCAGTCTGTTGTGACGCATTACAAGACGCAGCACGGTCCAAGGCCCAAGGTCATGTCCGTGGAGCCGGACACGGCGGCCTGCCTGTGGAAGCGACTCGTCCGAGGCGAAGAAACCTCTGCTCAAAGCGCACCTACCATCATGGCGGGCTTGGAATGCTCAACCGTGTCGGAGTCGTCCTGGCCCGTCTTGCAGCAAGGCATTGATGTCAGCGCCACGGTTTCCGACTACGAGGCTCATGAAGCTTGCGAAACGCTGCATGAGCTGGGTGTCGCCGCTGGACCTTGCGGAGCTGCCTCGTTGGCGGCGCTGCGACGTCTGGGCCCCGACGACAAGTCGGCTCTGGGCCTGAATGAAGACTCTGTCGTCGTCCTGCTCTCGACAGAAGGACTACGGTCGTATGACGTTCCTCGCAATGTTTCCGACGACGACCCCGTGGCTCTAACGCAAGCCCTGGTCCGGATAAACTCCTCAAATCCAGCCCTAGGCTCGACACCTGGCCCCGGCGAAACAGAGATTGCCAAGTTCATCTGCTCGTGGCTGGAACATCGCGACATCGATGCTCACTGGGTAGAGCCCGTCAAGGGCCGGCCATCTGTCGTCGGTGTGGTAAAGGGCAGCGGAGGCGGCAAGCGCCTTTTGCTAAACGGGCACACCGACACAGTCACCCTTCTGGGATACGACGGAAATGCTCTCGATCCCAAAATTGAAAATGGCAAACTGCATGGGCGTGGCTCTGCGGACATGAAGTCTGGCCTGGCGGCGCAAATGGTCACCGCGGCCAACGTCAAAAGGCTGCAGCTGGCCGGCGACGTCGTTCTCACAGCCGTTGCCGACGAGGAGCTCGAGAGCCTGGGGACGGTCAACGTCCTCGAGGCCGGCTGGCGCGCCGACGCCGCCATTGTGAGCGAGTGCACCGACATGGCCATAATCCGCGCCCACAAGGGCTTCGTGTGGCTGGACATTGACGTCCACGGCGTGGCGGCCCACGGCTCGCGGCCCGACCTGGGATACGACGCCATTGCAAAGTCGGGATACGTCCTGGTCGCGCTCGATCGCTACGCGGCAGAGCTGCGGCGGAGAGAAGCCGACCCGGCCGTCGGGCCGCCGAGCGCGCACGCCTCCCTCATCCGCGGCGGCGAGGAGGAGTGCTCGTACCCGGCCAGGTGCACCATCACGCTCGAGCGAAGAACCGTTGCCGGCGAGAGCCCGGCGACTGTGGAGCGTGAGCTGCGGCACATGCTGGATGAGATTGCGGCTGCCACGCCGGGCTTCAGATACGACCTCCGGGTCACTTTTAGTCGCCCGCCGTTTCACATGGCAGAAGACGCCGCGCTCACACGGCTCGTCAGGAAGCATGCCGAAAGAGTCACGCACGGCGAGACGAGGGTAACCGGGGCTGCATACTGGACAGACTCGGCGCTGCTGCTTGAGGCTGGCATTCCGGCCATCCTTTTCGGGCCGCGCGGCGAGGGGTTTCATGCCAAGGACGAGTTTGTTTACACCGATTCTATCGTGCAGACGACGCAAATCCTCACGCAAGTTGCCAAAGAATTTTGTGCTTGACTGCACTATATATGTCAGAGGGCTCAACTATAGATAGATCATGAATCACGTTGCCTAAATCTGTACAATTCGAGAACGGATACTCAAACCCTTGGGGTGCCATTCCAACTCGTTCTCCATCTTTGTCGCGCGTTTCACGCATACTCACGAGCGTCGGCCGTCGCGTCGTCAATCTTGTCCAGCGTCGGCAGCGGAGCAGTCAGCCCCAGCGACGCTGCAATGTTAAACAGCCTCTGCTTCTCCTCGTGCGCCGCCGTGTCCCCAAAGATCTGGTCCATGTCCTCCAGGCTCTTGCCCTTTGTCTCTGGCACGCAAAAGTACGTAAACAGAAGCGCGAGCAGGCAAAAGGCCGCAAAGAAAATGTACGTGCCCCAGCCAAACGACTCGAGCATGTCCGGCGTCACCAGCCCAATGACAAAGTTGCACATCCACGTGCAGCTCGTCGTTATGGCCATGGCCTTGGAGCGATTGCCCAGATTGAAGATTTCAGACGGCAGGACCCAGCCAATGGGCGCAAAGGAGTAGGAAAAGTTGACGTCGTAGATGTAGATGAAGGCGATGCCCACCCAGCCGGCCGCCGGGTGAGCAGGTAGGTTGTCCCCGTAGGCGCCGAGCATTGCGCCGACAATCACCAGAGATATAAACGTGCCGGCGGCGCCGCACATGAGGAGGGGTCGACGTCCGACCCTGTCGATGAGGAACAAGGCAGGGAGCGTCGACAGTGTATTGACGATGCCGTAGACGCCAGTCGCCAGCAGCGACGTCGTGCCGCCAGTCAGCCCCAGCTGTCCAAAGATGGTCGGCGCAAAATATATCAAGGCGTTGCAGCCCATGAACTGCTGGAAGAACCCAATCAAGCAGCCAATCGCTAGGCGCCGAAACGCAGGCTTCGTAGAGACCAGGCTCCCGTACTGCGCAAAGTACAGCGCCGCCCCCGTCTTGCCTGGGAACCGGTCCCGCGCAATGGACTCGTCGAATAGCACCTCGGCCTTGATTGCGAGGTACTCGTCCCGCAGGCACTCCGAGTCGGGATGCTCGGCGCGGCGCAGCTGCGCGAGGGCACGCAGCGCCGCGTCCTCTTGGTGGTGCATGAGGTGGTAGCGAGGCGACTCCGGGTAGAAGAGCATTCCGATGCCCAGGACCAGCGCCGGCACAATCTGCAGCGCAAACGGCACGCGCCAGGCCGCCTGGCTCTGGCCGCCAGGACAGCGGTGTCCCGGAGGGCCGACGTCGTACCGCGGGTCAAACGTGGGCTTGCTGGGGGTGCCGCCTGTGTACGGGATGCCCGGGGCGCAACGGGTGCCGCCAATGTACTGCGTACCGTACTCGAGCCAGTAGCTGACCAGAATTCCGAGCGTGATGCTCACTGTTTACCCAAGCATCAGCTCGCAGTCCTCACTCATCTGGTAGCCCACACGAAACTTACACTGTTGGAGCACGACCAGTGTTCCACGGATGCCCGCCGTCGACACCTCGGACATGTACATGGGCACAATCATGGTCAGCATGCCCACGGCGAACCCGGCCACCGCGCGCCCGCCAAACAATAGACCCGTCGTCGAGGCTGCTGCCTGCAGCGCCGACCCGAGCGTAAACACGGCCACGGCCGCCAGCATGGACCCCTTGCGGCCGAAGCGGTCCGCGATGGGCCCGTTGACGAGGGACCCGAGCCACGCCGCCAGCAGCAGCGTCGACACGAACCAGCCCTTGAAGCCGCTGTCGAGGTAGACACGCGGGAACAGCGCCGCAAACGACTCCATCTCCAGCACGCCCGAGACGACACCCTGGTCATAGCCGAAGAGAAATCCGCCCAGGGATGCAAACTACAAAGAAATACCGCAAGTCAGCTTCTTTTTTCAGTAGTACGGCAAAGGATAGTTTGTGTGAGACGGGGAGATGGGGATTGTCACGGCTCGGGTATTGGGGCACACATACTGCTGAAAGGCCGAAAATGTACGGGTTGTCGAGGAGCTGCCTCCAGACGCCTGGGGGCTTCGATGGGGAGGTTGCGCTAGAGTTCATGGTGAAGCTAACAATGAAGAAGTCCGTGATTGACCTCGTCTTTGCAGACTAAGTGCAAGAGGGGAGGGAAAACTCCCAAAGGTCGCTCGCTGCACGCGACACAAACTCGCGGGGCAAACCCCGTCCTGACGACGACTAAGACGGGCCAAGATCAGCTTAGCTTCTACTGGCGCCCCAGCCGGCCGCCGATGGGCGGAGCCAAAGCGTGGGGGTTCCGATGAGATTCAATCATGGCGAATAGGCCTGCTTTCGTTGACGGCCTATTCATCCATTTGTTGGCATGACAGAGGCTTCTTCCTTGCCGCATCTGTTTCAAATGCGACAACGGCCATTGCTTTCCTGATGTGTAAATTGATGTATAACCTATACACGGGCCTGCTATGCTTCCAGATTGACAATCCCTGTTGCAAGCAGCCGCTGGCTGCCGTCTATTCTTGCCCTTCACATCGGACAGGGTATGCCTGACCGAAGTCTCACTACAGAACGCGCATCCATACAGAGCATAAACAAATTGTGCCATCTACAGGCTGCATCAAGTGCAGATCTTCTCTACCTGACAAACATCAAGACCTCGGAGCCAGTGTCGCATGGAGCTCATTATTCTCCTCACGCAAGCCCTTCAGTTGAGGCTTAAAATCCTTGTTGACCCACTCCCAATAGTTTGTCCAGCCAGCTGCCACGCCGGCATTGCTCGTTGCAGCACCGGCATTGCCTGTAAGCGCCTTCATCTTCTCTCCCAGGAGAAGAGTGACGCGGAGGATGCTCTTGTTCGCTTCTTCCTGCTTCTCAATGTCTTGCTTCACAGAGTTTTCTTTGAGTTTTGTCGATAGCACATTTCTGTAAGCTTCCGCAATCGCGTCCAGTCGTCGTGCAGTCTCATCTGGATCAATGACGATAAGTTTTGTTACCATCAGGTTGCAAAGCTGTCGAATGTCGTTGTCGTCCTTGAGTCCGGCGACAATGCGATCGTAAAAGTCAATGTTGTTGATTCGACTGAAAGCCGTCTCCATGAGAGCATACAGCGTTTCATAGGCACTCTGATAAAATTTGTTAGCCAAATCTCGCTCACTGAATATGTTGCAGCGAAACCGCACCTTTCGAACCTCTAGACCGTCATCCACCATGTGTTTGAACGGTCCCAGCTGGACTTCGCGAACCAACTCTGGCTTCACGATCGATTCTTGCAAGACAAATGGCATAAGTTGGCCGAGATGCGGCAAGATGAAGTCGGGTTTGTTGTGCGCCGCAGAGTTGAGCGTCGACATTGCCAGGCGACGAATTTCCATGTCTTTATCTTGCAGCATGATAAGCAGCATATCAATCAACATGTTTCGCAGCACAGCATCAAACGCCTCGTCACACTCGGGAAGCGTATAGCGCACCGCCTGTACAGCCATTCCACGGACACCTATCGATTTATCCTTGAGCAGTGTCTACCCATGGTACTATTAGCAGATGCATATATACACGAAATATGATGATTTCTTACCTGAAGTTTGGGCATGAATCTGGTCGGGTCTAGCGTGGCCAAGCGGCCTGCACACTCTGCGCAGACCACCCTGTTATCCGCATTGTCCGATGCCTGAAGTAATTGGTCCCAAATGGCAACGGCTTGGTCTCGGAGGTCAGTCGTTTGATCCGAAACAGACTGTAGGATCTCTTTGATCGACTGAATCAACAAGTACTGCGTGTTTCCACCTTTCTGCATCCCTTGGAGAATAGTCGGTAGGAACTTTTGTACGTTTCCAGAGCCAGCGCGACCTAGCGCTATGGCCGCGGCCAAGGACACCTTGTCCGGTTCAGAACCGAACTGGCCAAGAAACAGGTCTGACTGCAGTGGCGAGTTAGCACCCAGTCTCATGCCAGCCTCGCCGAGAACTGCAAGCGCAAGACAGATGCGGGCCGCATCACCATCTTGCGAGCTGGTCTGTAGCTCCGAAACGAAGCTGTCAACAGACACTCCAGATGAATCTCCACCGGTCACGAGAAGAGTTCCTATCACTTTTCCGACGACTGCGGGATCACCTGCAATGCTCACGTTCTGCAAGAGCCCTGTCATTAAGGAGCCGCCTGCACTACTTTCGCCAACAGCACTAATGAGAATCAGGAGTTGGTCGAGGACGATTCCAGCCAAGTGCGACTTCAAAAGCTCGCAAAGAGCAGACACAGTCTCCTGGGTCATAACCAGCTGCGCGTCGGTCCTGACAAGATGTGCCAAGATGAGTAGCGACGGGCCAAGAAGGTGCGCGTCAGCATTTCTAATGGCTGGCATGAGCTCTGACACGATTCCTTCAATGGTGCTAGCTTCCAGTTGGCCCTCAGCAGCTTTGCACAAAACAAGGTGTTTGAGTGCAGCGATGCTGGAGCCGCGGAGCGGCCGATTTGCCTTGCGAAGCTGCGCTGCAAGTTCGAGAGCCACATCTTGAATCCAACCCTTTTCTAATTGGCCAGAGTTGTTGGCAAATGCCGTAATATTGTCAACAGCACGCACGGCAGCAAGCCGAGTAGTTTCATTCTTGAGACGTTCTTGAAGAACAGACAGCGCAGCTTCGCGCTTGTCCTTCGACAATAGTGCCTCGTTGCTTTCGGCAGATGTGCGAGAGATCAAGACACCAAGACCGTGAATAGAGCGTTGCCGAACCTCAGCGTCTGCGTCATTCGCGGAAGCTCTCTCCATGATCACAGTGAACAGCTTGTCGAGCTCTCCTTTGTATTTGATTGCGGATCCTCGCGATCGGGGTGGCGTAATAGCTTTGATCAGTTCTTCGGAGGTCCGAATAGCCTCGCTCGAGATTTTATAAAATTTGTCGTGCACCGCAGCAGTGACGCCGCTGACAATCTGGGATAGATAGGGCTGTAGAATAGCAGATGAGTGGGTTTTCGAGATGTCGCTAATCAGCTTCAGGGCTGTCACTCTAAGCGAGCTGGGCGTGGCAGATGCAGTACCACCACCTGTCGTGAGCGAAGACGAAGTGGCACCAGAACCGGCCGGTTTGACGGCGTCAAGAACGAGGGTAATCAGGGTTCCGAAGTGGTCAGCAAGGCCACCTCGCAGTACAGACACAACATCGTCAATCAATCCGATGATGGCTTGCTTTGTCGGAATGGTTTTGCCCTTGAGCTGTTTAGTCGACATTTTGACAATACTGGGAATAAGAGTTGTGAGTTCGGCGCGGGGCCCATGCAGAGGCGCCTTTTCAAGAATGGGAGAGACAAGGCCAGTGCCAGCCATTGACCTCGACATGTTTGAACCACCTCCACTGCTTTGGCGTCTGCGTTTGCGATTAACGGGCATCTGGATTACCAAATCGGTTTCGAGTTCGTCAAAAGCAATGCTTTCAGTATGAAGACCCTCGCCTGTCTTGCGTACGAGAAGGGAGAGAGCTGAGATGACCTCCAGACGAACGTTTTCTTCACGCTCGTCCATGCGCTTCACCAGGGTCGGCGCGGCCGTGTTGTACAAAACTCCGTTTTCCAGCAGATCGCCACTGCCGCGGGTGGCAACCAAAGTATAAATTGCTTTTGCAGCACATCTTCGCACTTTCCAGCTTGCGTCATCATCGTCGTCTTCGAAGCCATCGTCAGCATCGAATTCTTCGTCGTCGTCATCCTCTTCCTCTTCTTCCTCGTCCTCTTCCATCTCTTCGTCCTCATCAACCGCGTAGTTGGGGTCAAACTTCAAATAGCGAAGGCAAGAAGAGATGACAAGATCTGTGTAAGGTCGCATTTCTTGGGGGCAGGCAGCTAAGAAGGCCTCGAGAGCCACCAAGGCTGCTTCTCTCACCTCGTTGAACTCTAGGCCAAGATCGTCGCCGTCGCTCATCTTTTGCACGTGAGACTCGAGCTCGTCCTCTGCTAGTTCATTGAAGATGAAGTTGGCAGTCTGTGGTAGGTGCGTTCCAAAGCGGGCAGGAATCGAACGAGCCATACTACCGAGAATGGAGATGTATAGGCGGCGAGAAGCAGGCGTGGCGTCAGGGCGTGCCAGTCTCTCCGTCAGTACTTTTACCACATCGTCCAACTGCTTGTCGGATAAATAAACAGCAAGCATCGAGGCTGCAACAACTGCTCGCTTCTTGACGACGGAGGTTCCCTGCTCGCCCTCGAGGAGACGCATTACAACCTTGAGCATGTCCTCCACTTTGTCCTGTTCGAGGAGAGGGCCGAAACAGCGAACAACTTCGATCAATACATCAACAGCTTCGACGCTGATTTCCTTGCTGTCTTGCAGCAGCCCTATGGGGCCGTCGGGGAGGCTTATTTTATCGGTGGCGGAAGCGCCGGTCTGGCCGCCTGAGCCGATCAGACGTGGTATCAGCACACGGTGAACGGCGGCGTACGCGTTATTGACTTCGTTGGAAACTTGGGTGCCAGGAAGAGGTCGGGGCAGTGCGACGATGACTTGGCGTAGAGCCATTGATGTAACCGCATTGTCCACAGAGTTCTTCAGTTGCAGCGAGGATAGCTTGTCGACCATGGGGGCAATGATCGTGGGGGGTACTTTTCCGACGAGAGGTCCTAGACTGTAACTCATGTTAGCTCAATGACACTATTGTTAGCAGCGTTTGGCGTCCAGTAGCATCACTAACCATTTGATGGCCAGGTTTTGCACTTCGCCGTTTTGGTCGTCAAGCGCCTTGATGATATTATCAACGGTGCGGGCGGCGATATTATAATCATGCTGCAGGAAATCGGATCTAGCAAAGTTGAGCAGATGTAGGATATCATTGAGTGCCATGAAGCGAAAGTCCGGATCGGCGTCGCTAAGCTTCTGCACATGGCTCATAACCGCCTGGGGCGTGCATGCAGCAGGATTGATGGTGGCCATGTTTGCTACCACCACGGACGCTTGAGCTGGTAGATTGTAGGGTAGACGTCATGCACTTTTACTTTTATCTGCAGAGACGTTGCGCTCTCTTTCTTGCCAGGAGCCTATAGGCCAGTCGTCTGATGGGTGTGTTGAACGTGAAGGTTGGTGAAGGAGGCAAACAGGCTGGAGGTGGAGGTGGGGCAGAGAGCTCGAGGTAGCAGAGCTCTGGTGAGGCGCCGTCGACCGTTGAGTGGACAACTTACGCGGCAAATCGGCGCGATTCTTTTATTCTTCTTTGGTCTTCTGGAAGCACATCCATGGCAAGGATTTCTCATTATTTTCAAGTTATTTGCTCCATCTGTGTCATTCACTGTCGCCTCTCCGTACGCAAGTCCCCCTCAATTCGCATCGTGACGAAGTGGCCAGGCAGCTCTTGGACCCGCTCAGCGGGTCAACTCTGTCGGTCGCCGCGTCACAACTTCACAACCTGACTACAGCTGTCGGCCGTCTCGTCGGAGCACGCGTCAAAGCCATCGCCTCTTATGGGAATCGGCTGAGGACAGGCGCGGAAGTGGCACGATTCGCACTTGATCTTATCATCGCCCAGACCCCAGACTCCAACGATTTACTCATCACTGCGCCTGTGTACTGGCCGATGCCAATACTCGCCAGCTAACTAGGTGGCACTCTCACGCATATCGGCAGCTCTTTTCCAGTCAGCTCTTCTCAGAAGCCGGCTATATTGAGCAGCATCCGGGCGCCTCGCTACTACGACAATACCGATCATCACATTCAGCGTCGATTCAGCTCGCCTTATTACAGAGCGTTCTTGGATTTGCTTACTGGTAGACCGTTGTCAATAACTCTTTTTTTTTTCCTATTCGGAGTTGGGGCTGGGTAGCTTCAAAGCCATTGCTGCCGACCACAACCTAGAGTCCCACGGGGCAGAGAGCCTTGGCATTGGTTGCACAGATAGGCGTCAGCAGTCAACAATTGGTTCCGTCTGCTTGTCCTCCATTGCAGACGCCGCCACGCGGTGCCAAACATTCCTTTCACCAAAATCTGTCAGCCGGGAACGAGGCTAATCGCAGAAGAAAGTCACACCAAAATCCGGCTTCAGTCAGCTACTGTGCTGAGCAGCGTTATGGACCGGAGCTGGGTACTGGGAGAGACCGAAGCAATCGTGCACGCTTCAGGCTTGCAACGGGCCCTGCCGCCGCTGAGACTTCAGGTGCCGACTTCAGGTGCGATGAATGCAGTTTTCGTTAGACTGTGGTCAAAGGGTGTCTGGGTACAAACTTTCGATCGGTCATACCAGATATCTGCCATGAAGCGGTTCAGGACACCGGCACGCCCAAAAAGTTGGCGAGGGGTGTTCTGTAAAGACGAGCCTGAATCCGTCGTCTACAGTAGATGTTACGGTTCCATTGGCCTCACATCCACCGTTCCTCGCGTGTACGCCAGGCTATTCAAGCGCGTCTAGAAGGACCCTTCCGGAACAGAGCATAGATCGTAGAGCTGTTCAGGTGACGGACGGATGAATCAAAGAGCAATCACGCACGGACAAGAGTCTGGCTCAACGTCTGCCGACGCAATTTTCGGGTGGCTGCGTGGCTGTCTATTGACCCCACACGACCTATTCACAGCCTTAGTTGCCGAGTTTCCTAGTCTGTGCTTGCCACGAGGGAGTCGGAAATCTGCCGGATAGCCAACGTCGCCCTGCTGGTGCGAATGCAGCTCATGCGAGGCAACCGATGCGTGGCTTGCCTATCCATTTGCAATCACTCTTGGCTTACTTGAAAGTGCAGGAGTCTGCGGGGCTACTTGAGCGCTCTGCGACACCTATTTTCAGCTCTTCATTTCCTGTGCCGCCACTGCTACACGCGAGGGGCATGCTGGTGGCCGATCCACTGCAACACTGTCACTTGTCTACCAGTAGTTAGAAAGCTGGAGCCACCGTTTATGGGGCTGGTCTGGGGCTTGGCCGCGATCAGTATCATTAGGCAAGTGTAGATGGCATTAGCCGTTGGAACCGGGCATGGCGGGTAATGGCGCACTCAATTACGCTGCCGTCATCGTGTATAATGGTCAGACTATGATGACAATTGCTGTACAACCAATGAGGCAGACTCTTCGAGCAGCTCGGTTGCCTGATTTCCCAATATTGAGGCGCGACACCCAGCAGCCAACTCCAAGCCCCTGGTAGATCATTCCCTGGCCATGGCGGGCGGCACGGTGCTAGCCGGTCCCTGCAAACATCGCCTGAGGGCTTTTTTTATTCTCCAGCTTGCTTGCTTGCCTGGCCAATGATCCGCGACTCCATCTCTGGCTCTGGCGTGGCTTTTAATAGTGGTACCGAGGCGTCCGCGCTGGTGTGTCTCCCCGACGTCGTCCGAACTGGGTCTCGCCCAAAGCCTAGGCCATTGATGACTCGGGCCTTCTTCCGCCTCGATTGTGGAGTGAAGGGGAAATGGGCTTGGTGAAAGCTGAACAGCCTGCCGTTTTGCCACAGACCCAGTACATGTGCTTCTTGTTGGCCCTTGTTTGGATATTATTGCTCTTCCATATCACAAAGTGTCGAAATAACAGCTTCGAATCTACTCGGTGTTGTTTTGGTGCTGCCGAATCGACTTATACGCGACAGCGCTTGTCTGATCGCCATACCGCTAGCATCGATTTTCGTTCTCAATATTGCTCGCGTGAGCTGTAGCCCGTTCGGCTGACTTGTCCGCTCCCCGTTCCACCAGATATCTTGATAGTTGGTATGGATCTCCCCGCACCTGCGGAAAGGGATCATATACGGTGCGCATCCATCTTTCATGCGACCGCGCGTCGCTGATCCAGCTGATTGACTGTGTATCTAGACATGGACTCGGACTGCTGAGTCTCGATGCCCATGACGTGGACTGGTTCGAAATCGCCGTGGCCGGCACACGGCCACAACGGCGGCCCAGTACTGAGAGCGCCGAGAGTGTCGGCAGCGCTGTTCTGGGCATGCGCATGCCGCCGCAGAGCAGCGCCGATGTGAGAGCATTTCCACTCAGCAATGGAAGAACAGCGTCCTGGTCAACAGACGGCTATGCGTCGTCGACGATTTCTACGCACAACGCCTCGCGCAGCCTCACCCGGTCCTACGCTTCCAGAGACCAACGGCCGTCTACAGGTCGATCGCTGCGCGCTGCCATGGCCTCCAACGGATCTCAATACAGTCTTTATCCTGCGCCTACAAAGCCTCTTCCTCCACTTCCGCCGCCTAGAGATCCTACAAAACGACTGTCTTCTGCCGATTCCAACAGCCGATCATCTATCAGCACTCGCTCCTCGCGGTCAACCGTTCCCGGAAGTTACAGTGCATCATTTCTACCGAGCCCTGCCACAACTGCATCACCGAATTTTGGAAAAGTCAAAAATGAATATTGCACATTTTCAGACCGAATCGGTGCACCCATGCCGAGGCCCCTTAGTCAAAGATCAGTACCAAAAGCTTTGAGTCTTCATTTCTGGAAAGACATTGTCTCCGACGAGAAGAAAATCAACAACAGCGTACACTATCTTGATATATCACCCGCCGGGACGATTCTTGCGAGCAAGCATGGAAACAATTTGATAAAGATGTGGTCCATGGCCAGTGGGGAGCTGCACAGTGCCGTCAAGTTCTCATCCTACACGGAAGCGAGATCACGCTCTAGGGAATACATGATTCGCAGCCACGCCATCCTGTCCGAATCATCCACATTGATTGCCATCGCTACGCGCTTCGGTCGCTCTATCGAAATATTCAACTGGGCAAAAAGAAAGTCGATTCAAACTATTGGAGACGCTGACCGTTGGACCGCCGGTCGCTTTGAATTATTCGATGGGGGGAGATGCCCTCTTGCGGTTTACCGGCAAGAGGCCGCGGCAATCGATATTTTCCTGGCAGCGAAAGAGAGCAAGAAACCGCTCTACAAGCATTGCAGCATCGAGCTGGCAAAGGCCGGGCTCCCTTTTGTTCCCATACTCCCCGAGTTGGCAATTTCGGCGACAAGCCCACTTGTAGTTGCCGCAGCAGGACCGAGGCCACCGATGCCTGGTCATCCTCCCCCAAAAAGGGAGACCCTTCTTGTCGCATGGGAAACATCGGATGATGGCAACACCTCAAATAAGCCCTATCGAGTTGCACGGCCATGGCAGCACGAGGAGCTCGACACCGCCGTCCCAGTGGATCTGGTGACGTACGGCAGCGTAGTTGTATCCATCTGGATACCAGCCAGCTTCCGCGCCGTGCCCGTTCCTGCGTCACGGAAGGGATCAGGGTACAATTTACTTTCAGTCAAAGTGCCACTTCGCTACGTGCTCGTCTGGGATCTATCTGCAAACTCGACCCGAACATTCGCCATTCCGAACTGCATTTCTTGTATATCTCCAGACTGCCGATTAGTGGCGTACTGCGACGCTTCTGGCTCTGAGATCGGTGCCAGAGGCTCGCTTGCCATTCTGGATGTAATCAGCGGGGAAGAGGTATGGTGTTGGCCAGACAAGAATGCCATGAGCATGCAAGGTGGTTTTGAACCTGGTTTTGAGCAGTTCCAAGACCTGGGTAGCGTTGCAGAGCTCTCCTTCTCGGCTGATGCTCGTTTCTTGATTGTGGGAGATGCTCAAGGGCGCATGGGAGTTTACGATGTGCGGACATGATACCGACGTGAGATTTTGTGAACTTTGCTTGTATTTATGATATCCTAGCGTTCAATTTAGCGCGCGCACTAATAGACGTATCTGAATTCTGCAATCTCTTTGTCCGTCAAATCAGCCTGGTTGATAGCTTCGGTATCGACTAACTGCACTGTACCGCCTGCTGCCTTGTCGCGACGACGGTTCTCCCATATGAGGTAGAACCGAAGTACCATGCACAAAGCTATGCCTGCCGCGTAGCACACCAACATAGCTAGGAAGCCAGATGTGTATTTCGGAGACTCTTTTGCGAAGAAAAGCTGTGGTCCAATGATATTTCCAACGCAATACGCGATGAAGATCATGGAATTCATGGTCATCTTCTTCGTGAATCCTCCCGTGTTGCTTGTTATCATGGAAATATTGAGCGGGAAGGAGCAGACATATCCGAGCAAAAAGGAATATCCGATGAACCGAGACCACCTTTGCGATGGATCAAGAACACGGACCATGATTGCGCCGGCGAGCGACATCGAGAACCCCCAGGCTATCCAGAGTGTTCGGGTGTTGCGCAGGTACGTGCTGCCGATTGTCGCAGTCAGAACAAAGGCGGCTTGGAAAACATAGCTTAAACTGTTGAGAAGCAGTGTCGAAAAAGTGCTAAATCCCATGCCTTTGATGATGATTGGACCAAACTAGACAGCATGTGTCAGCGCAGGCAGCGAGCAATTAGCAGGGTCCGGGACTTACACTGGCAACACCGCCGTTCGGGATGTTGGAGCAGAGTTGAATCAGAACCAGGATCCACGCCTTTGGGTCGGTAAGAGCCTCGCGCACTTGCGGCCACTTGATGTTATTGTTTTTGATACCTGTCATGTTCTCCTGCACACGAAGGATGGCCTTCTCGCGGTCCTCCTTACTCAGGAAGAACGCCTTGTTTGGGACGTCGGGCAGAACCATGACCATGGCAATCCCCCATGCGACTGTCGCGGCTCCAAAGATGGCGAAGACGGCCTCAAATCCCACGTTAGACTTAGAAACGCAAGTGTCAGAAAGATGGAGCTCACCTTCCATGACGCGATGGAGTGAATGTGGCCGATTCCATAGCCCATCAAATTTCCGACCATGCCCGCAAATGTATTACCGAGAAACCATGCGGCGTGTCGAAGAGGTTGCTCAGAACGCTTATACCACATTGAAACCAGAACGCCCAGCCCCGGCGCGATGGCAGCCTCCGTTGCGCCCAGGAAGAAGCGGTTCGCGAGGAGGCCAGCACTGTTGAAGCAGAGCGGTGTCATAATCAGGATACAGCCCCAGATCAAGCTAAAGTGATATCAGAATAACAGATCAGCACAAAAGTCCGAATCCCGTTCAACAGCATACTTTGCGCATCGTCAACGCTGGGTTCGACATACATTGATGCTGCAATTGTCTTTCCAGTTGGCAGACGAACCATGAGGGCCGCAGCCGGATAAGATGCAATGAGGTACCCGAAATAGTAAACGCTATTTGCCCACGAGTATGCGCTACCAGATACACCAAGATCCTCTTGTATACCCAAGATGGCTGTCAGGCTCAATGCTGACTTGTCAAGATACTGAAACATGTACGACACGGCCAAGATAGGCAGCAAGCTAAGTTTAAATTATCAGTATAAACATTGGAGCACAAGTGCTGATTCGTACCAGATATCAATCTTTCGTAGAAGTCTTTTGTCTTCCTCGGGAGACAGCATGGTGCTTGTCGTTGCTATCGTGGCCGAAACCGTCTTTTCGATGACATCGCCATCGGTTGCAGCGCTCTCTCTGTATTCGGCCATGGCTGCTTTCAGTGTGATACCGAACGGCGGCCTTGCTGGATCTGAACCGATGCTGCGCAGCTGTATGCGAGAGAATTGAGCAGTTTGTCTCACCGGTCTAGACAGGATGCAGAACAAAATCTGGGCCACGCGGGTGGCGGAGTCGTAGAGACAAAGTTATATAATGCGGTCCTCGGACTGGCCCAGTCCGTTAACGGCTTCCAGGGATATTCTGGGGCGTTAAATCCTTATCGCGGGGTTCCGCTTCCTCTGCCCTGTGGATTGGTGCTAGTTCCGAAGTCGTGGAAGATTGTCCAGCGCGGGGAGAAGAGCGCCTGCTTGCTCGACGAGGCGAGAGCCAGACCAATACACGTGGGAATCTTACAGGTTTTGCAGTATACTGCAAGGCGTGGATGACGCTTCTCAAACCCGTGATTCTCACCGAGTAAAATGTTGCAGTTGGGAGAAGGAATTTGCACAACTGGTACATGTCTGGGGTGCAAAGGCGGGTTCAACAGACGATCATACCCAACTTTGGACTTGTACATGTATGTTCTTGGGGCCAGAGAGACGTGAGATTTTTATTGTGAATTTCTGCCAAAAAAAAACTGAAATCAGTAGGACTGTCTGTGGTCAAACAGTATCGAATCCAAGATTAGCTTGAGACACAGTACGCGAGATCAGATCAACAGAGCCAACGACGAAGCTCGACATTCGTCCTATCTGCTGCGTATGCATCATCTAGCGTACTATCGAATTGCCAATGCCGGGAACCGCTACCGGTTGAGCGGAGTGGCGTCGCCGCGTTGTGCCAAGAAGCCACGTCTCTATGCCGCGCACATTCCGAGAATACCGGTCGTATTTCTCCGGGACCAAGAAAAAATATAATCAAACTTGTCAACCCGCGCCCGATAACTCTTGTCGGTTTCCGGCCGTTAGAAGGCATGGCGGTGCGCCAATACTCGCAGCATCAAAGACGAGTGTCTAAAACGACACCACTGATCCAAAATTGTTCCGTCAAGCTTCCCCGCAAGACTTTGCGGGGAAGTTTTGCAAGCATAATCCAGGCAATCCATAGTTCTGGCTTTGCCCATTTGGTTACATAACTTGCATTAATTGCGGTTCTGTGGTCGAATTGTGATTTGCACTGAACGACGCTCGTTTCCGCTTTGGCTCAGGCGGACTTGGCCCTCCGTGGTATATCTTCGCCGAAGACTCTATGCCGCAATCGCTCTTGGGCACACAAAACGGACAGGATTCGTACCAACAAGGGTACGCAAATAATCGCGGTCGGTATGTGAACATTACTGTGGTCTATGCTGTCTGTGACAATAAGGCACACGCTGCGCTTCTGACTGCTGCATGGGGGTCTCAGCGAGGGCATCAGCGCACTCGGTACGTAGTAGATCACAGTCATTTTTTGCACTCTGCCAAGCCTCGGCTTGCTAGGTGCTAGCTTAAAATCGTAGCAGGAGCCAGCTTATTGCTGCTTCAAACATATAGGGGCCGTGCCGAGTAGCAGATGAAACAGGAAACTTTCATGCACAACAGAAAAACTAGGGCGGGGTTGGCGGTTTAGTGGATGAAATTATTTGCTCAACTGCCGTACACGACGGTAAGCTACAGGTTCCTGGCAAAAAAGATCAGCACAGTATCAGCGACATTGTCGCCGCTCCCTTCTGTTTCATCGTACCTCGCCAACTCGGCAGCGCAGCTTTCCTTTTCAAGGAATAAATTCACCCCCCTGTCTTGCAGAGTGCAACGTCAGGACAGTCCAAATACGAGCACAGCGCATTCGTCCGGCCTTTAGCGTCGCATTAGACGATGCGACCCCGTAGTGTTGCAATTGCAACTGCACCACGAATACCACCCGCACCGATGCAAACCAGATGTTTCTTACTACTTTTCACAACTGGGATGCGTCCTACTCTTGGCGGCCATAGCAATCGCTTGAGATCTCAATCACTTGAGCAAACGAGTTAATTGATGAGCGAATGAAGCGCAGACAGGCGTAGAGCAAACAGTTCAATGCAGGCAATACTTTATTTAAAGTCGTTTACTTGATGTCACACATTTAAATATGCAAGCGATTCACAGAAGGATAGGCGAAGTTCGGATATAAATATCTCCCATTACTGGCTAAGCCAACCTATATTAAAAGTTTCCATCCAACCAACATTAAAGCCGTATGCCGACATTCGTTCATCCAGCCATGCGTCGATGTAGAATCAAATATGAAACAGAGGCTTGGGTACTATACAATTTTCGCCAAGGAACTCGAAAGAGCAGCGAACAATCCCATCACAGCCAAGTCATCGCGTCGTTTCTCAGAGAGAAAGCCACTTACAGAACAAGGGCAGCGGCGACGGCGGCGAGGACACCGGCAGGGGCGTAGGCAGCGGCAGCACCGCTGGGGACGGTGACCTGGCTGCTGGTGGCAGTGGGCTTGACGCCGCCGGTGCCGGTAGCAGAGCCGGTGGGGGGGCAGCTGGTGGTGGCAGCACCGGAGCTGTGGGTGGCAGTGCCGGTAGCAGTGCCGGTGGCAGAGCTGGAGCTGCCGGTGGCAGAGCCGGTGCCGGTGGCGGAGCTGGTGCCGGTGGCGGTGCCGGTGGCAGAGCCGGTGGAGGAAGAACCGCCGTTGCCGGAGTTGGTGCAGTCCTTGTAGGACTCCTCAGCCTTGGCGAGGACAGCGGTCAGCTGGCTGGAGAGGGACTCGGCGATGGAGCGAGCAGCCTCGGGGACCTTGGCGGTGACGGCATCGATGAGGCTCTTGGAGTTCTCGGAGATGGCGGCAATCTGGTCCTGGACAGTCTTGCACTCGCCGGCCTTCTCGACCTCGGACTTGCGGGAGGTCAGGGACTCGGTCAGGGCAGTGCCGGACTTGGTGAGGCCCTGGACGGCGGTGCCGAGGTCGACGGCGTCGTTGAGGGTCAGGTCAGGGCCGGCCTCGACCTTGGTCTTGCCATCCTTGAGGTCGGAGACGAGCTTGTCGGAGGCCGAGACGAGGTCGGTCTTGTCGCCAGTGTAGGCATCGGCAGCGGTCTTGACGCTGTCAATGTCGGTCTGGACAGTGCTGATGACAGCCTTGACAACGGTGGCGTCGCGAGCGACAATGCCAGCCATGGCAGTGGAGGCGAGGGTGAGAGCAACAGCGAACTTCATGTTGACGGTTTGTTGAAAGACTGTGTCTTGAAAAGGAAGAGTTGCAAGTAACGAGTGTTGTATAGACTCAAAAGCGAAGGTGAGTGATGGGGATGAAGAGAGAAGAAACAAACCCAAGAGGGGCGAGAGATGCAACGATTATATAGGTAAATAGCTAGACCTCTTGGTCTGGGGAGCCAAGAGTGGTGACATTGGAGGAGGATGGCCTGGCTGGGCAATGGAGGGGCGTGTGCTGGGCAACCCCCAAACCCGTTAATTGGCTGAGGGGTGCTTCACTTCCTCTCTCGAGTACTTTGTCCTCGTAAGCAGCTTCCAATAGCCATTGGTACCTCGAACGAGGAGGGGGAGGGTGTGTGGCCTGTGAAAGAGCTTATTACCGAGGCAGCCGATGCAGCTAGTCAATGCAACAAGACGACTCACAACAAGGGAGTGGATCAGATGGATTCAGACAGGTACTGCAGCCAGGTTGCCAGGTTGCCAGGCCGCCATGGGGATGTTTGGTGGTCAGCCATCACGGGGAGGCAGTGCGGTGGATGGGCGATGGGTGGCAGCTGCAGGGCCAAGTTCTTCATGTTGCATGTACTTACATGTACACAGCGAGCCAAGCAGCTAGTGGGCACCCGCGTACTCGTAGATCTATTAGTATGAAGAGGTGCGTGTGGAGAGCGACGGCCAAAATGGTCACCATATTTGCCTCTTCTGGTGCGGACGCCGGGCATTGGCTCGACGCCACGGCAAGGTCCAGGAAGACTTTTTTTATTTAGTCCCAGCTACCATGCGGAGGCATGGTAGGTTCTCGGCCAGACAAGGCTCTGAGGCTCGTCTTGGGATCCAGTTTGGTGCTGCAATAGATCCATCGATTGGTGCGTTGGTTTGAAGCATTTCATTGCGCCACTTGCACCTGTTCATTTACACGAGAACCCAGGCCATCACATGGGATTCGAGCAGTGTCTGTCTCTGAGTTGATTTGCGTTGAAGAGGCTATAGCAAGCTGCCAGCTCAAGGGTTTCGCTGGCTGGCGAGCTACCCGCTCTGTTACAGAGTGGCATGATGTGTGTGACAACCACAACAGGAGCCCCCAAAAGGTTCTCCGCAAAAGCTGTCGTTTCTCTGTCTGGGGCATACCTGGCCCACCTCCGCGCTGCCCCTTGTGCACAGATGATTTCTCTCCCCGCATACTCATTTGTGTTAGCGTGGTTTGGCCTTGAGAGCTCCGTGTGCATGGCTGTACAGCAATAAGCATCTGCTTTATGCAGTCCAAGTATGGATGGTGAAAGCAGTTGCTCAGAGACCACCGAGGTTGCAATAACAGTGAAGTGAAAGACTAGCGTTGCCGCGGCCAACCAGAGCAGCCCAGACGCTGCTTCTTTCATCCCCCATGCAGCCACTCGGCGCTTGTTGAGCAGGCACCAGAACAGAGGAGAGATTTAGCTCGGGCTAACAGAGGCAGCGAGCTGAGAAGATGGTGCGGCTGGTGGGCACAAGCAATGTACCTAGTACACTTTGCAAGCACGCCGGTGGCTGACTGACTTGGACAAGACTGTACTTACTCAGGAGAGAGAGCTGTGCGAGTTGGCGAGCACGGGCGAGTAAGTCCCCACCTGCGCAATACGGAGTGCTCGTTCGAGTTCTTTCCATTCTTGTGTTCTTGCCACACCTGCGAGTCAACTGAATCGAGACACAGCTCCGGGGGTGGCTTACAAGCCAACCAATCAGTGCTCAGAGCTGCGAACGGGGAGTCGCCCACCACGGCTAGCCATTGCGAATTAGAAACATGCACGGTAGACTCCGCGGACGCAATATTTGTTTTGTTCAGTCCTCTACTTGCTGATTCTAGCCATCGGTGAGCTCAATTGGCCGTGTGTTGGTGCAGAGGCTTTCCATCAGTCCATGCAAGCTATAATGCCGCAGTGCCAGCATAGTACATGACGTGCTCCCAATTCAGCATTGCGCCGATGTGGCAAAATGAGCGAAACTACTGACTGGTACAAGTAGGCCAAGGCCGGACTCGAGGGGACCGCTTTGCCTCTCAAACTATTAACTAGGTGCAGGCTCCACGCCCATTATCCACCTGGACTCCTGATGCGGACAAGTTCGCGGCCGAGCCTAACTACTTGGTGGAGGAGGGTCGGCGACACGATCCAGAGCACGAAGAAAAGCTGCTTTTGCCCCCTAAGCACCAAGGTCCCCTCCCCCCCTCAGCTGCCAACGGCCGGCCCTGCGGCCGCAGAATGTGGGTAGCTTGGTCCTTGCGAAGATATTTACCCTTATCCACGGCGGGCGGGCGTTTGGTGCCCGCCTGTCGAGCTTCTGGGGAAGCTTCGGGGCACATTTGCCCATTAGAGATGAAGGGACTTTGAGCAGTGTTGCAGAGTCCCAATTACAGCCGCGTACCCAGCGAATAGCCTATGTCGATCGACTGTCGCTCGTGCCAGGTAAAGAATACCAATGAAATACGATCGTCTGGTATCAGGTACTTAATTTCCCTGTTTGTTTGAGAGAGCTCAACCGCGTTGCTTACAGGCAGGATGCATGACTACCAACACCAAAGTCCCGGTCGTCGGGCACACGAGCCCCAAGTGGCTGATGAATGGTCACCTTTTCGTGCAGCCCTTACGAAGGGGTCTCCGCCGGAGTGCGCGCAAAACCTTGCTGGCAGCCTCTGGTCTATTCCAACTATTGGAGGGCCGACTGGGAAGCTAGTGAAGGATGGTGTGGGGAGGCGTCCTGCGAAATGACCAGGGCCTTCCATGGCAACAGGCCTTTTGCATGGCGCCAGCTTTGCGTAGCGGTGGGCATATTGCCTCAGCTTTCCTACAGAGGGCTCTTGGCGCGCTCCCATAAAGGGGGCGCTCATAACAAGTATAGATGCAGCATGCCTGTCCACTGTACTCCGTACGGGCAGCCCTTGCCCACGCATGACTGACCTATTTTTATACAGTGGCACAAGCATGTGCTCGGTGGCAGCTTGTTCTTACCCCGCACAAAACATCGCGTAGAAACATGCCATGGGGCTGCTCAAACAGGAATCGACATCGACAATCCATCAATTGGCCATGCTTCGACTGGGGTCAGAAATTGCATGATCACCCCCTGCTGCGCTATGGCTCCCCTCGGTATGCCTGTCGACGTCGCGTTTCTACAGAAGAGCAAAGAAGATCTTTCCTGCACCATTTTTCAAAGAGGTCGTCGCAGGGACAGCCATAATAAGGTCGTCTAGTGCTAAGTAGCGCCACCTAAGAGCCAACTGCACGTACAAGTGACAGCTTCCACACCAGCGCGCAGCCCAAATCTTTTGTGGCGCTGAAAACATTCCCATAATAAACAAGATTTATAGGTGACGCATCGCTAGAAAATTCTGCACAAGCACGATATAGGTTGAGAAGCCACCATTGTTCTCGGCCGTGTAAGCCCCGGAGGACTCTCCCGCTCCCTGAAAATATCCGCTCTCAGCCTGCCGAGTAAGCCATCTGAACTCAACTTGCCCTGGGAAAAAAAGGAGAAACTTGCTGGGGAACATCCACCTGTAGCTCCGGGCCAATCAGCCGAGGCCGCTGACCTACAATGGCCTTCAACGGCCAATTGTGTGGAGATGAGATGTCAGCTCATGGAGGGATGCTAATCTTACTGACTTGCGGGGAAGAGGGAGAAATTTGGGGGGGTGTATGCTGATGGTGACCAATTCGGTGGAAACACTTGCATTGCGGAAATTGCAATTCAAGCCTCTTTATTCTGCAGCTTGTGCCTTGCTTTCTTGCCCAGAGAGTTCCATCCCCGGGCGGGACGGACGAAAGTAGCGGCGCCCCTCCCGCGATGAAGATCTTGGGCGTGCAAGGCCGAAGCACATGAAGAAGAAGCCCGTGCAGATTTTTGAGCCGCCACGGTAGCTGCATTCATGCCAGTGCTTGTTCCTGGTTTGCAACGCCCACTGTTGGGCGGAAGAGAACGAGAGTGTACCTTGGGGAAGCATCGGATCGAGCCGGCGTCCCTTGATCCTGCCTTGCTCATTTTCCAATAACCAGGCAGGCCGATCTGGAATGAATCGGAATCACATGATTTGCTCTTTAATATTCTGAAGCGAGGTATCTGCTGAATGTCAGGGGCCGCCACCTAATAACTGCCGTCTCCGAAATCCTGGATAGCAGTGCTTTGTCCCGCTTCCGCCTCCGGATTCTGAAGCCGGCAAGTGTAAACATCTGCAGGCCCAGCAGTGCAAACCAGCTACAGCAATGTGCACGGGTCTCCGATCTGAGCATTTTCGATGTCGTGCTGGGACATTGAGTTTGCGAACAAGCTGTTCCTGAAATTAGTGCTGTAAGCCAACCCCGCACAACGAGATGTCTATAGCAGCTGGGTAGTATCGCTCTGCTGTCAAATCTCGCCACCGATTTCCTAATCTTACCTGGGTGCAAATTTCAAAGTCTCCTCTGAGGTGCAGCTCCAGACAGAGCTGCGTTCGAGATTTACCCCTATCTGAAATGGGGCGACTTTACTGACTCTGTGCCAAATTCAACTACACAGCTTTCCGTTCTGGGAAGTGAGGCCCGGGTTTGCCTGCAGCAACCTGCGGAAGGCTCGGCGCTACTTCTTTCGCCATTGAATCCTTCTTTGCGCCCCAACGCAGAAGAGTGAATGCAGGCCCCGCCATCGTTGGACGGACTGTCGAGAGAATTCTGCCAGGCCAGGCCATCCACGAGCCGCCAGCCGCGACGAGGCCTTCCCGGAGCCTTGTCTCGGAGCTTGGTCTGATTTTTAAAAATAGTCACCAGAAGGGCATACTTTTACTGGTACAATGGACCGTCGGGGAAGGCTCGTCTTTTCTCTTTAGCGTCTCACTAGCACTCGTTCATCTTGGCTTTTGGAACCGGCCAGACCCTAATGTGCGTAGCTACCGCGCCTCGCACTCAATGCATACATGGGCCGGTACTAGCCAGCGCTACTGTAAGCCACAGTGCTGCAATGCGAAATTTCTTCTTCTTCTTTCTACTCCGTACACTACTTACTGGTAAGTAGTCATGGGCGAGCCAAGGGGGGGTTTCCGAGGTCCCCGTCAATTTCGACCAGGAGCCGCCGTTCACCATACCAGTAACGTGGCGTACCCTTCAAGGACTACATTTCTACAAGTAGTTATGGTTTGCGCTCGTCTGTCTGCATGGGCATCCGGCCGTCAAAGAGCTTGCTTTTCCCTCTTTCGCACTTTGTGACCTTTCGACGAAGAAGCCAGCTCGCCCCTGCCCACTGCGATGTGCGCGTTTCCCGCTCAGCTGGAGCCGAACCAAAGTTCGACAGCTAGGGCAGGCCTGATACACGCATTCGCCATTACGAGAAACGACTTTAGTAGAGCTATTTCATTCAATATGATCCATCAATCTGTGTCATGCACAGCTCCCATTTGTTGTAGAGGCAGGTTCGTCTGCATTTCCTGTCACAGTGATCTTGCGGTGTTTCGGGACAGAGCGAGTTCCCGATATGCTCGATGGCCCGGCTTCCAATCACACACGGATGAGACATCGAGGCTGAGTGCGCCAATTGTGTTCGAGTCCCTCGGTACTCCGTAGAGATTTACGGATATCGAGCCTCGGCTAGTCCGAAACCATGTTGTACTCGATGTAACATGCAAGGAGCTTGTAAATTGTACGTCCGAGACCTCCGAGCTATCACTCATCACTCAGTTGCAGGACTGTCTCCAAAGCGAGACATTCGGGTGAAAGTATTTAAGTCACGCAATACTCCAATCGAGCGTTGCAACTCTGCCGCATTGATTGATCGACGTCGATGAAGTATTGGGTTTGTTACCATTTTCAGTGCTGAAGCGGGACCTAGTGATTGCAATATCCAGGTGGCTCCTTCAGGCAACAGCAAATGACTGAGATGTGAAACTCTCTTAGCATGTCTAGCAAGTCTGTACATGTAGTACTTGTACTTATATCGTTGCGCGATAAGTTTAGTTTAGCTAGTGTTCTGTCTGGGCGTCATTGATATCGTGACATGGAATCACAGAGTGACCTTCAGGTCAACCCTGCTTGTGAATATTGCGTCTTCCATGTCAGCAACTCAGTGATATCCTATATTTGAAGTAGTACCAAATGATGAGGTAACGCATCATAGCAGATGCATATTTCTACCCTCGTTATACCGGCGTTCTCGACGGTGTTGCAGGGTAGCTGTAGAACGTCTGGCACCCATCCTATCGTGATGGCCGCTATTGGACTTTGGTCAGTGCTTTTCTCGATTTTTCTCTGTCCTCTCTAAAACATGAAATCCATGGATTCTTAATGGTATTAATCTGAGAAATATTTCAAGTTCTTGTTGACCAGCTGCGGATCATATTCTACGCCCGTCGATTGTCCTGTTCCTGGTACTCCACACAGGAAAGCGTGCGATGGCGCTATCTGCGTCATGTACGAACATTCTAGACATGATGCAGCAATTTTTTTCTCATTAGCTCTCCAAGCTCATGATTCCCCCTGGATCACAAAATCTCGTCAAATTACTTGTAGGTTGTTTTAAACGGCTGCCTGTCGCCAGTATCGCAACTCCCCCACGTGATGGCCTTTGACGTCAGCCCCTCTCTGTCCCGCCAAGGATGTCCAGCTGCACCTCCAAGCTCTGGGCACAATAGCTGCATGACGAAATCTCAATCACCTGCGAACCTGAAATATTCTCTATCATAGAGGTGAAATCAAGGCGAGGGTAGAAACCACGCTGCAACGCCACCATGGTTGAGCCTCTCCCCGCCGCGCTCAAGATCCCCGAGATCAGCCGATTTATCAACCGTGCGAACCAGCTCCGCGCCGTCAAGCCCGCCATTGCCTACTGGTGCGAGTACCACGCCGTCAACCAGATTGTCGGCAAGACTCTTCATAATACCGACGACGACTGCTTCAATTTTACGCGGACGCTGCTGGAGCGCCTCGAGACGACCAAGACCGAGCGCGCAGACGATGATGCCATCACTGACAACACGGCGGGGCAAGCATACGTGGAGATGTTTGCCCAGGAGACGTTTGACCGCGCGGAGAGGACTATGCGCGCCAACAAGGTGACAAGGTATGGAGAGTCGCTGCCCAAAGACGAGCGCCGCGACGCAGAAAGCTAACGAGGGGCACCCTTTGCAAGGCAAACCGCCGACACGTTTGACGCTGCAGCGACGTTTTTCGATCTTACCCGAGAATGGGGCGTGCCAGATGCAGAGACACTGCAGAAGATCAAATTCGCCAAGTGGAACGCTGCGCGCATCCTCAAGGCCATTCGCCAGGGCGAGGATCCCAACGAGTCCAATCCAAAGGCCCCCGAGCCCGAACCCGAAGACCCGGCCGAGGTCGAGCTCGATCCTCAAGCGAACGAGATATTAAACCCGCAGCCGTCGGTGCCGCCAGTCTCGTTGGAGGAGGTTCCCGATGCGGGTGAACCACTGCCCTCCGTCCCCGACATGGCCGCAACTGCTGCAGGCGCGGAGGGCTTTCCGCCCACAGCACCGACCGGGACAACGACAGAGCCGCCGTTTGTGCCATCCCCCATCACCTCGCCGCCGCCGCAAGCAGCATCGAACCTGCAGCCGACACCCCCTGCCGCGCCGCCCTCGTCACGGCCGCCAGTGCCTCGCCAGTCCTCGCCTCAGATACCTACCAAGATAACTCCAGATCTCGTATCTCCGCCCGAGTTTCTGCCCCAACAGCCGAGGGAAGCACCTACACCCGTTGCTCCTCCTCCGACGGCCTCCGCGCCGGCTCCTAGCCCGTCAGCGAACCAAGCACATGTACCGGCCACGAATATACATCACAAGGATCTCAACCAAGCCCAGAAGCACGCAAAATGGGCCATTTCGGCTCTGAACTTTGATGATGTGCCGACGGCGGTGAAGGAATTGCGGAATGCACTAGCCATGCTGGGTGCTTAGTAGGTGACTGAGAGAGTAAACAATTATGCGTGAATCCTACGAGTCGAAAGGGAAAAACGACAATGAGGGAGTAAGGGAAGTTTGGTTATTAGCAAGTCTATCCAATAAGTAATTATATAATGTATAGACAAGGAGAGTTATTGTTCTATAAGGAAGTATGCGCCCCAATAGTCGTTATGCATTCCACAGACCCCAAATGCGGATACTCTGTCGTGAATTCATCGTGAGTGTAGCATCACGTATTGCCAATCTTGCGGTGGCCACTTCCGCAAGAAGACGAGACGTGAAGCTGTAGAGGTGTATAAGTTATGCAACAGCTACGAAGCTTTGCGCTGTGAAACCGGTAATGGGCACGCTGTCCAAGTATCTGTTGGGGACGCCATTCCTGGTAGGCGGCTCCGGATCCTCGGGCGCGCCGAACCATCCGCGCTCGGGGCCCCAAGTGATTACTCTGTCAGACTTTGTGGCGATGCTGAAGAGAGATCGCATCATGGCCCCCCTCTTCTGCACACTTTCGTATGCATCGAATTCGATGGCGTGAACTGATGGCAGGCCATCCAGCGTATTTGCCAATAGCTTGCGACTGAACTCCTCGTAAAATCCGTCCGCGCGACGAAAATTGTTGAAAATATTGTCGCTAGGGTCAACCTCGACAAAGATGGCTAGAGTGTGGACGTGAGTGCAGTCTTTCAGTCCAAGGGCGTCATTGACGACCCAGCCCGCAGGCGGCGCGCTCCAGCCTGGCCCGAGGCGCATCTCAACCTTGGTGAGGCATCGTCGCTGTCTGGCAGACAGACGGGCCAGCAAAGGCTTCTTTGTCTTGAAGAAGCGGCCGGGTGTTGTGGGGAAAAGTCGAAACGTTCTTGTGCTGTAAAAGAAATGAGTCGCTTCGTTGCTGATGAGCCTGCATGTCCGCATCAGACCCAGCCTCTTGTGTATTCGCTTGTGGTTCTCTCGCGTCAAGTCTAAAACCTCGGTGATGTCGGCAAAGAAGTATTCGTAGATCTTGATCCGTAGCTCGGACGGCAGTGACAGAAGCGGGAAGGGCGGCTCGACGGGCTTCGGCTTTCGCTTCTGAAATGGTCGAAGAGGCGTATCGAGCGTCAGCGAAGCAATGGAGAAGGTAACTTCTTCAGTCGCTGTGACTGAGCCGGAGGCGGACGGCTTATTGTTGGCTGGCTCTGCCGTCGGTGTCTGTGTAGTTTGGCTACTCTTTTGCGTCGTAGAGGCGCGTCTTACTGCTTTTCGAGGCATGGTTGGAAAATGGAAATATTTCCAGTTGCTGAGATTGTGTATGCCCACCTTCGGGTGGCGTAGAGTGGTATCAATGTTGCGAAGAGAATGGGTGGCGAATTTGCAATCTCGGTAGCGTGAGGAAGACGAGCCTTTGCCTTGTCAAGATTGCAAGGCCGTGACTGAATGTAATTAGGATGCTTGCGAGGTAAATGTTGTATATCGATTCGACAAGGTCTTTTCAACAGGAAATAGCTCCGGCAATAGAGGGTGGTGCCATGACGATGTCGCAGACGATGCGCCTTGGAACCACCCTCTAGAATGCGATACGAGCGGCGGCCATTGCGCCGGATCGAAAGGACTGCGAGAAAGGCTGAAATGGGGTTTCAAGGTACGACTGCCAACGAACAAGAGGGCACCAAAGTGAAAAAGCACCAGGAACGAGGTCAGCGCCGGACTGGGGAGGATGTCTCGTGTTGTTGATGTGAGGGGAAAGACTGGCTGGTAATCGGTTGGTGACAGGCGAGCCGGAGACAGGAACGGAGCACCGCCGAAGGCATCCAGGCTAGCCAGCGACGAAGCGGCACTAAAAATACAGGCGACACAGTGCTCCGGGCCACTGCTTGGGGCCATGGAACAGCCAAAGATCCGCACTAACAAGGCCTGTACCTGTGAGCGGCCAGTGCTGGCCGGGTCACGGTGAAACGGAATTTCCGGGACACCCGCAGTCCTTCTGCCGCCTGTAAATGGCACCACTGCGGTCCACTGGATGAGGTCAGCGAAATTTTTGGTGGACTGACAAGGAGGCAAGCCAGCTAGCTTCGACTGCCTGTCCTGAGATTTTATCTTCTGTACGGTCCGTACAGCCCATCAATCGGAAAGATACCTCTCTACGGCCGCTGGGGTATAGAGACAGCATAATTCACAGCTTCAAGTCCCGCCGTCGCATCGCGCTGCAATTGAGCTGAATCACACACCATCGCAACATGCTGTCACGGCTCGTCCTGGCGCCCCGTTCGGGCATGGCCAGTCTGGCCCGACAGGCCGCCGCACCTAGCCTGCGCACCCGTGCCGCTATAGCTGGGCCCTCGACGCTTCTCTCTAGACCCTACTCGCAGAAGAAGAAGAATGACGGCAAATCAGCTCCGCAAGCCAAGGATGCCGCCGCCCCTGGCGCAAACAAGGGCTCGGCCGCGGCCGAGGAAGCGCAAAAGTCGACCGAGGCCTCCTCATCGCAGCAGCAGCAGCAGCAGCCCAGCAACGCTTCTGCTGAAGCTTCTGACTCTGCCCAGGAGTCTGAGCAAATACCCTTTCACAAGCTCCCCGATCTGACGCAGGGCATTCCCTCGACGTTTGCGCAAGAAATGGCCGAAAAGGCTGGCCAAAAACCCTCATCGTATTTGCAGACGATTGAACAAGAAGAAAACTCAGCCTCCCGCGAAAGGCGCGATCCCTACGATTCGTACGAGTCCACGCACCAGCTCAACCGCCGGAAATACACAAGATTCGCGCTGGCTCTGGCCGCCATCGGTGGCACTTCTACCTTGGTCTACATGGGCCGCAACTGGGAAGACTCGATCGACATCGACCGCCACCCGGATGCACCCAACGGCTGGGGCGTCGGGCTGTGGTGGAACAGAGTCAAGGCCCGCACGACCGAGTCCGTCACATACTACCAGGAGCCGGCGTTTGACAAGCTGCTCCCTGACCCTCAGCCGTACTTTGCGCGCCCGTACACGCTGTGCCTGAGCCTGGACGAGCTCCTCGTCCACAGCGAATGGTCGCGCGAGTACGGCTGGCGCGTCGCCAAGCGCCCCGGTCTCGACTACTTTCTCCTCTACCTCTCTCAGTACTACGAGCTGGTCCTCTTCACCACGGCCTCGAGCGTCATGGCCGAGGGCGTGCTGCAGAAGCTGGACCCCCACCACATTGTCATGTGGCGCCTCTACCGCGAGGCCACCAAGTTTGAGGACGGCGAGATCGTCAAGGACCTCTCCTACCTGAACCGCGACCTCTCCAAGGTCATCATGATCGACACCGACGCCAAGCTCGTGCGCAAGCAGCCCGAAAACGCCATTGTCATTCCTCCCTGGAAGGGCAACTCGGACGACCGAGGCCTCGTCAACCTGATTCCCTTCCTCGAGTACATTCACACCATGGAGTACGACGACGTCCGCCGCGTCATCAAATCCTTTGAGGGCAAGGACATACCCGCAGAGTTTGCCCGCCGCGAGGCCCTCATGCGCCGCGAGTTTGAGAAGCGCCACAAGGCCGAGCGCAAGCCCAAGGTCTCCGCCATGGGCGGCCTCGGCAGCGTCCTCGGCCTCAAGTCGAGCAACATGAGCATGATGCAGGCCGAGGGCGAGCAGAGCGCCAGCGAGGCCTTTGCCCAGGGCAAGATGCTCCAGGACATTGCGCGCGAGCGCGGCCAGCGCAACTACGAGTTCATGGCCCAGAACATTCGCGAAAACGGCGAAAAGTGGCTCCAGGAGGAAAAGGAAATGATGGAAAAGATGCAGCAAGAGGCCATGAGCAACATGATGGGCTCCTTTGGCGGCATCTTTGGCGTTTCCAAGCCTGCTGACGGCGCCGCTGCTGCTGGCCCCGACGCCAAGAAATAAGAAGAGAAAAACACAAAGACAACTCTACTCCGTTTCTCTTTACAAGCGGGTCGTGGACAATACCAGGAGGGGACCAGAGTGTATTGTGCGCTCGGATGAACGGAATAATTCTCACGACTAAATTCGACATTTCCACCACTATGGCTGCCATCGCCGAGCAAGACCTACCACGCCGCTTTTTTGTAATTTTATAAGTACCAGAAACCACACAGCACACCAACCAGAAGAAAAAGGAGAAAGCTGGCTGTGACGTAACAGCAGCAGTGTCTTAATATCATCCGGGGTTGCATGGGCAGGGCAGGGTATGTCCTTATATAGATTCAGCATTTTTTTGGTTTCTTTGGCTGGGCACCTCCTGCCGGCAAATCGGCAGTCAGGTTGAACACGGGTCGAAAATAAAAACATCAATGTACGAGGTGCAGATGTCGGTGTATACTACAGGTGTATTAAAAATGATTGTTCAATGCAGCTACATAGGTCGTGCGGCCAAATCTATGGCACCAGCTCCTGGAGAAACCCGTTGCCGTCTAATTGCGATACATGTGCCTGCCAGATCGTCCACTTTCAATGAGTCCACTTTCAATGAGACAACGGTCGCAATCGGGGTTTGTGACGCACTGCAACCAACTGTGTACTTGATTAAAGTGCTGCCGGGATACGTACGCAGCGCTATTTCTGTCGGCGATCTTTGAACAGTCACACCAAGCGTCGCATGAACGGGTTGGCTGGGGTGTTGGCTTGGCGGTTGACTCCTGGCAGTCTGTCGTAGTAGGCTCGGGGATCGGGTCTGGCAATGGCGGGAATGGGATTCCACAACCAGCACACTCGGGCTGCTGAAGACAAGCCTTGTACCTACATTGGAGAGGTAAGCGCTAGTTTACCGCATGGATCATTTTGTCATCTTGCTTATTCACTTACGCATCAGGATTCCCATATTTCGGCTCACAATCGCAGTACGATGGGCACAATGGGGGAGCTGTGGAGGTAGGGGCCGTACTTTCAGTGGTGTTTGCAGTCGGCTGTGTGGCAACACTCGAAGTTGTGGTACTGTATGAAGGAGACTTTGTGAGAGTTGTTCTAGCTGTGGAGTACTGCGTCGTCTGTGTGGCGAGAATAGACGTTGTGGTCTTGTATACAGAAGTCTGTGAAGGATTCCTGCCAGCTGTCGGGTCCTCTGTGACAGTCACTGTGTAGGCTGAAACTACCGTGACTGTGGTAAAATCCGTTACTATGGCAGTAGGAGGGGGCACGACGGCAGTCTTGGTAGTTCCATCATATGTAAGCGTGTAGGTGCCTGGAGCAAGTGTCTCCAGTTCGTAAATTGAAGACGTCGAGGGCACAGTGGTGATGTCCGAGGAAATACACGCAGCACAGTTGGAGTTCGAAATACACTGAAAATATCTGGACTTGTGGTCAGCAACATGACTTCTAATTCAAGTGCGCAGCGATGGGTCGACGTACTCATCGCTGTCTTTGTTCTTGAATCGAGAACAATCGCATTCGCCGTACGATACGCAGGCCGCAGAGTCGGGACCGGTTCCGCTTGCCTGGGCTGCTGGCTTGCAAACAACCTTGCTGGCGCACTGCGCATATCTAAAACTTGAGAAGATGGTGTCAGCTTCGGTCATTCTTGGGCTGTTGTGGTGATGCACTTACCCGCCCTCTGCATCTGGGTGATCGAGACACCACTCGATGGCGAGTTTGGAGTATGTTGCAGCCACGACACCGTGAGAATATAGCAGCACTAGTGCCAGCAGATTAAGAGAGTATTGATGCATTTTAAAGGTAAAGGAGAAATCTGTAAACGAAATAGGATCAGCTGGGAGATGTGTTGTTGCAAAAGCCAGGTGTTGTGCTGTATGCTTCAGGACAACAGCGCTGGGATGGTACTGGGTTTCATAAGCAAGTTCGAAGAAAGTCTGGCATCATTTCTCAGAGAGACTCTTGTACTTCAGCAATACGTGGCTATGGCTTGCACCTGCAGCGTCCCTCGTCCGGTGCATGACACCTTCCTCGAATTCGTTGGCGGAGGGTAAGACAGAAGCCAGCAATGGTAGATCGCTACGAGTCCGGCAATTGTAGCTCACTGTTACGATATCTGGCGCTACTCACTCACTAGATACTTAGCTGATTGCAAGCAGGAACAAACGTGCCTCACCGGAAGCATGGCTGCGCTACCGAGCGTGTGATACTCGACCGGGGAACAGCAGAGAAAGGTCGTTCACGTTGCACTACTCTTGACTGATGGCGCAACTCCACCAGCCTATTGAATTTGTGGTTTGGAATTGTATCTAAAAGCAATTAAACCTGAGCTCTTATCACTTTTCTGCGCCGGCCCTCAAAGTGCATTGCCAGGATTGTTTTAGAGGCGTATTGCGACTACTTCTGCGATGATTTGGCGAAAAGCATCGTTCGGTACTAGAGCGATTGTGGGAGGCTGGTATCCATGCTGAATACCCGAACGCGTTGTTTTTTTTTTCACAAGCTTACACTAAGTGATCACATGGCAAAGCAACGCAATCTTGATCTCAAGCAACCAGGTTTGGCCTGGATGTTTGGCATCAGAATGGGGCGTCCGCGGCACACCACACAGCTAATGAGAGTTTGCCTAGGATGCCATTATGACGCACGTGTTTGCCTTTTCGAATTATACTGCAGCTTTCTTGGTCAATGTTCGCATGTATCTGTCTATTCTGGATGGTTGGTCAGGGGCAAGCCGTCGTCTATAAGTAACTCGCCGAATGCTCACTAGGGGCCAATTAATATTTTTTTTTTCCAATTATTCTATATGCTCAGGTATGTGTAACTTTTCTAAGCCACTTCATTGGCCCGATTTGGGCATGCTCTTCTCTCGTGTCTTGTCATCATTTGTCAGTTTGCGCTGCATTTTGGCCTTTGCCGCCAGCCACACAGCGATGAGCTGTTTCCGCGCCCACTTCTCAGCAATTGCATGATATTTATCAACATCTACGCCAACTGCGCCTAAAATCATGGCCGCCACGTATGAAATAGCGCATGCAACAGTTCCAATGATGAGGAAGTGAGTGAGCCACCAAAAGTGTTGCGAGCCCAGCGGGCAATCAAGATATTCATGCTCCCACTCCCAAGTGTCAAAGTTGAACCACATACTCAGGAGACCGGCATTACCGCCGAAGTCGCCCATCATGCTGCGCACGGTAATCTCTCGGCGTCCTGGCAGACCGGGACGGGAAGGATAATTCATCATCTTGGCATCCTTCCACAAGACTGTTTCCCAAGATCTTTCAAAAGAGTTTGTCCCGTTTGTCTGGTTCATAAAATGATACGTGTCACAGCCTTCGTGGTCATGCCCGTTCATGACCATACCTTTGCGTCCCAGCCCGTTGGCAGCCGCATTCGTGTCTCCGCTAACACCAAATATACCTTCTAGCAAGCCCTTGCTGGCATCAGCGCTCAGTAAATATTGCTCTTTCAAACCACCGCCATCGTCTTGGCTATGGAAGTCAAAGAATGGAGCATCGACACAGATACCGGCAGGCTTGTACATGGGAATGTGCGTGAGAATGAGAGTAAAATGTCCTGCAAACTCGACCGCAGATGACGTTCCAATGACGTTATTGATAAACTTGTAGGTCTCGTCCTGCAGCGGAACAGATTTCGCGGGCGTGTCCAGGTTCATGTCGTTTAAGACGACAATTCGGAGTTCGGGAGCTAATCGCTTCGAGTCTGGGTTCGTTTGCTCGTTGATGATGGTCGCATTATACTCGGGATCGGTGACGGGAAGCTCGAATCGCAGTTCGTAATTGGCTTTTCCAAAGATGCGCTCGAATCTGTCGAGGCGCTCCTCGGTCAAGTCTCCAGCATAGCCAATGTCGTGATTGCCCGCGACGTTGATGATGCGCTTCTTCCAGATGTCTTCTTCCGGTGATCCATTGAGGAACCCAGTGAGATTGTATTCTTGGGCCGGGAACACGGCCACATCGTCCGGGACGCGCTCTCCGCCCTTGAATGTCCTGTTCCAGAAGCGGTTGCCTCGTCTTTCGAACTCGTCATCCTCAATCCATTGACTACCCAGCAGGTCACCGAGAACGCTAACATGCGTTGGCTGTGTCCACCAATGCAAGGTTCTGTAAATGTGGGCGAGGTAAAAATCGTTGCCGAAAAGGTCGAAAAGCTTGCGCGCGGACTCGAAAATGTTGGGAATGTCATCGAAGAAAATGTCGACGAGATCGTGCATGGACCATCGAATGCGCTCTTTGAGAGATTGATGCCACGTCTGAAAGGTCAGCTGCTTGAAGAGCAGAGGAACATGAGGCATGAATCCCGCGTAGGCGAGAGGAATGGAGGTGTCGCCTTCGAGTTGCGGGTCGCCGAGGGCCAGTAACCGAAAGGGAGCTTGCTTTGTGGGAATGTTGGCCAATGATTGCTCATCAGCAAAGGGCCAATGGAGCTTCTTTGTGTCCTCGAACGCTTCGGTGGCATTTCGTGACGGCAAGGGGAACGCGCATTGTCCGAAGAAGGGGTAAAGATATAGGTAAATCGAACAAGCCAGCGTCAAGGGCACCAGGAGACCTAGGCCATTGCGCAACCTCGACGCGACTAACATGTAGCCGGCTGCATGTATAGATGGGCGCAAATATGGTCAGCACAGCTGCCCTGGTCGAAGAAGCAAAATGGTTGTTTGTAAAGGACAGTATAAAGTTGGTTGTGGAATAGCTGTAGGAAGGGAAAGGGGGTTTGCATGTGAGGGCATCGCCGCTATCGATTGCCATATTCCGGCTTAGTCATGACACGCGACCTCGATTCTACACAAACTGTCCGCGGTACTTATCGTGTCGCATGCTATTTTCCAATCCCTCTCGAAATTATGACAGTTTATTTTCTTGAGCCGTCTTTCCTTGATTTGCTGTAAAGATCGCGTGTCTCTGTCGTTGTAGAAAGACTGGGGCAGGCTCTCTTGGCCTGGTCGTGTTACGCGCCAATCGGACGTGACACGCTCCAGATCGGGACCCTCGAGCTTACCCTGTACTGGAATATATATACACCCATTCGGTCGCTTTTTTACACGGATACTGCAGAGCTATGGATCATGGGCGTTTATTATGAGACCAGATAATCTATTGGATAATCCTTTTTTACAAAGAAGCAATCGATGCGCCTTTTTGCTCCGCATGCTACTGCACTGCGGGTTAGCGGACAAACAGATAAAAGTCGTGGCGGAGGCCCTAACCACATCATCCACTCGACGACGAGATAGGAACGGCAAGTAGTTTTACGCATATTACCGCGGATTTATTGCAGAACAAGTGAGCTACACAGATCTCAACAGAGGGAAGTCGATCGATACTCTACCGTGGAATGTCGTGGTTATGTAACTAGAAGCTGTAACTAGAAGCTGGCATTCTTCGCGAACAGGGTTAGAACTACAAAAAAGTACTCGTATTGCAACCTTTCCAGAAAATACGATCGGAGAGGGCATCCGCTATAACAGGTTTTGGGCAACACGATGTTTGTTGTGGCGAGTCGACCAATGCGTGCGTGACGGATGGCTGTGCAGGCAGCTGACCAACTGACCAACTGACCAACTGACCATGCTCCGGCCAACGTCATACCAGACACGCCACCCTTGAGCCGTCATCGGAGGCTGCTCCGCGGCGCGGGAAATTACCACCAAGAAATTCATGAATTCGTCGCTAGCTTTTCTATTTCCACCACATTGTTTCCGAGTGAGACTATATTAGCTCCTGCTCGTACATTCCCTCGTCTTCCTCCGGCCATTCCACCTGAAAGACTACGTCATCCGGGTCGTCGCTTTCGTCCAGCAGCATGAAGGCTACAACACTGTTGTGCTTCAGGCCGCACTTTGTCGGCGTGAAAGCCTCATCTGATCCAACATTCAAGCGTTTCCAGCCCTGGGAAGGATCATCGTGCTTATTCAAAAGGCCGTAGACAAACCTGGGCTGTGAGGGAACGTCCGTAGTCGTGGGAGGCTCGATACTGGTAGTGAGCCCGCCCGGATAGCGATCGCGTAGAAGATCCGCGAGTTCATTACTAATGTCTGAAAAGGGAGCCTGCGATTCGACAAAGAGGTAGATTGTGTGCACCCCATGTCTGAAGCGCACCGAGAGGTGCGAGTCGTCTATCTCAATCTTTTCATGCCTGCCGTATTAGCGGGAGCTAGTGGAGGGGTGTGCGTATTGCCAGAGGCTGGGGCCCTGCGTACCATGCTGTGCCAGATGAATGGGAAAGTGCTGAGAAGATTGTTTGCTGGGTTCGGGAGAGACAAATGGCAACTTTTCAATGCTGACATCGTTGGCTCACGCCACGCAGCTCCGTTTGTGCTGTGAGGAGCCTTTGGCCCGCGTTAATTGGTGACACGAAATCACGTGCTCCCGCGCAGTACTCCATGCTGTGCAAAGCTCTGGCAGTCCAGAACGTTTACACAGGCACCGAGTACAACGAAATAAAGTAGCACAGCAATTGACTCTGACTGCGGCAAGTTCTACGAGACAAGCTTAATCTTGTGCAGCGGCCGATCCCTGCTTCAATCAGGGGTGAGTCCTGTACTACGCGGACTTCGCCTAGAGATAAGCTCGCTGACGTGTCCGACCCTGCCATCGCAGGGTTTCCCAGCCAGGCAGCTTTCATCAAGGATTCTGAGTGAGGGAAGCGAGGGTGTCTGAGACACGGCTCCGGTACCGCTCTGCAGCTGCAGCTCGCCCGGGAGTGGAGGAAGCGAACAAAGCCACTCAGCGGCCTGGAAAAGGGGAAAATAGCAGATCAAAAGGCACTTGGTCTGCGAGAAGCAGGAAAGAGCATATTGAAAGAATGGCAGCCGATACATCGACCAGAAATGATGCCTTTGTATCGCTGTCCCGAGATGGGCAGCCAGCGCAGAAAACGATGGCAACGCCACCGCCAACACCGCCAGAGCTACTGCCTGCATCGTCGGACGCAATGCGCCTATCTATGCTCGCACCGACACGACTGCTGCTCGGATCGCTAGCGTCGACCATGATTGGATTCATGCTCGGGGGATTTCAGGGCGGGCAGATGGCCCAACTACGATTCAGGGCGGAGCACGCGCACAAAATGCCAGACACGACGACGGGCTGGTACTTTTACCACAAGACGAAAAACTACCATGCGATGCAAGGCGGCATCCGCGAGGGATTTCGGATGGGCGCCAAGACTGGGTTCTGGAGCTTTGCGGCCCTCAGCCTGGAGACGACGGTCGACCGTATGCGCGGATGCAGCGACATGATGTCGACGATAGTGGCGACGGTGTCAGTTGCAGGCATGTTCTCATTAACACGTAAGCAATTCTTTCCTTGGCGTGTGCTGGTCGTGAATGGACAGCACGGGTTTCCCCTTCTTTCTGCACATCTCATTCCTTTTCTGTCGGTACACTGCCCCTCTTCCCCCCGTCGCCGATGAATATCTCATTTTTTGTCATATGTGGCCAATTTCCCTCGACGAAAAAACCTGGGGTGGAAACAGGCATCAGCCATTCCGTGCGACGGGAGCTGCATATCTTCTGTTACAAAGCAAAAACGGTGATTTGCTGTGGACTTGAGAACCGAGGACACACTGAAATGAACGGATTGGCTAACACTTGCTTGTTTGGCATTAGATCGATTTTCGCTGTCAGCGGCAGCGCGCACCGCACGTTACGGGCTGTTGTTTGGGATTATGTACGGGGGCGTGCAAGATGCGTCGGCGCTAGCTCGTGGGCGACCGGTTGGTTACGTCCAAGCCATCCGACGTCGATTGACCCCTGCGTAGGCAATGCGTGGGCTTGGCTTTGGGGTGTGTGTCGGACCAGTCCTCCGACCGGTGGGTGCAGAGCCCAGGGCTCCGAGAAAGGACCCCGACGGCGCAGGCATGCAGACTCCCACAGCCAACCACCGGGGGCTGGGCTGAGGGTGGTCTGCAAGGGCCAGTCGGCGCCCCCCATCCGAGATCCTCATCGCCTGTATCGGCGCGGTTGGTTCCCAAAACAGATGCTTTCTGGCACCTGCTGCATGCTTCGTACGCCTAGCGGCCCCCGTTTTCAAGTCACCTGGCCCAGGACGTCGGAAAGCAAAGGCAAAAGACCTAAACTCCAAGCCCGGATTTCACGATAGTTTGTTTTTTTCGCTTGCACCGAGTTGAGAGGACACGCCCCCCCTTTTTTTTCGTACCACCTTGTCTCCACGCTCGCGTCGCGCGAAATCTCTGCCCTGGCAACATTGCTGGCAACTGAAGCGACTCTTCATATTATTTGCTGGCAATCTTTTGCCTTTGGTGTACATTTACTGTATCATAAATTACTGCTTCCCTTGTATAAAATAGGCACTTGATTCCGCATGTCTTTGGGCACGTTGGTTGCAAACTGGATTCAGCATAAAATGTATTCCTGTGACTGGTCGAAACAGTAACCGATCGCACCGGAATTGCGAGCAGCCGCTTTTGTCTTAAATGAACGTACCACGGCGCAAGCAAGGTTATTGTGGCTGTTGCTTGTTACGAGACTTTAGGTAACGCGAATGGCCTGACAGGAGGGAAATGGGTTCTCTGCCTGTGGAAATTTCCCCAGACCACGATGGTTGCGCCTGGAAGCTACTAGTGGACGCCGCCGTTGCGCCTCCGACTTACGAGTGCCATGACCAAAAAAATCAGAGGCGAGAGGGAGTTTCCGACCTCGATGGCTGTGGCCATCAGCCTGATTCCCAGAATGCCAAAAAAAAAGGCAGGCGGCAAGGGAGTAGGCAAGGAAGAGAGTAAAAAAAAAAAAAAGTGAAACCGTTATCTAAACTCCGCGTTCCTCGGCTTCGACTGAGCTTAACCTTTTTCTTAATTTTTACCCCGTACTCTTTTGTGTGGTTTGAGGTGACAGTGTGCGTTGTCGCCTGGGCCAAGGCCGAGAATCCTTCTTCCCTGCTGTGAGACAGTGATTTTGTTTGAAGCTGCCCGTGTAACCCGTGTACCAGCGAGAGCCAGGACAAGGGGAGAAAAGAGAGCTAGCTACTTTGTGCTGAGAGAGGTCTGCGAGGGGGGGAGGAGGGGGAGGCGTGGTGTAACGATGGCACGATTTGGTGGTTGCGTGGCTGCATTTCATGGGTTGGGGAAATGAGACAACAGATGCGAGATGGGACAGGCGCCATCTGCCGTTATCAGGGCCAAAGCACCAATGAAAAGGTCAGTTCGTTGATGCCAGAGTGACGACAATGACGCTGGTCAGCGTCTTCGCCACCACGCCAATCATGGTTTTTTTTTTGCTGATCTCACTGCCAGGTCTTACCAAGATTGCTTCCCGTCCCGGGAGAGGGGGCCATCGATAAGAACCGCTGGGCGTTTGCAGATAACGAAAGATGCCATCGAGACCGTGTCAAAGAACCCGCCTGTGCTGCCAAGGAGGACTCGGACGGCCGGCGGTGGGTGACATTCTGAGATAGGGAACGCGAGACCGGCAGCCCACCCGCCGAAGCCCACACACCTCTCTCGACCGGTTGCTTTGCCCGTGGGCCCCAAAGATGCCGTATCGGAGGTGTTCCAGCACCAACAAGCAGGCAGAAGCCCTTTTTAAAAATAAATTGCGGCAGTCGAAAGGGCTTCGGAGACCCATTGCGACGGTTACACGCGGGACGGCCAATAATAAGCTTCCGGTAACCTCTAAGTCATTGTCTCGTCATGCATTTTTTTTTCAAGGCCCCATCTGAAAGGAATTGACATTTCAGAAACGTCTTCACAGGACCAAAAGCAAGGAAAAGTCCCCTTTTTGGCTTGCTCTATTGGTGTGGTAGTGCTGGTGGTGTGACGGACTGCAATAAAAAGTCCGTAGGGGACAGACAAGGACACTAATTACAAACCACAACATAGCCGCGAAAAAAAACGTTCCGCGTGATGCATGCCCAGGCGTTCCAAAGTTCTAGTCCGTCCAGTCAGCTCCACACGCCACTTGAACCCCCCCAGGGTCGGACGCAATCAATCTCACACCCCCCCTGCCCTTTTTTCTCTGACGGTCTTTGGTTCCGTTCGGTCAAGGATAACTGATGGGGAACCGACAAAGCCCATGGGCCTTTTCTTCTGACACATATTACTCTCCCCCCCGGGCGCCGGAGCTAGGCCACCGGCCACGTACTGCCCACGGCGTTGTCGGAATCCTGGGGGATGCATTATCTTGAATCCTGGCTAGGGCTTCCAAGACCGAGATTGACTATTTGAATCATCTTGCGGAGTTGCCAGGGTCATTTATGCTTTCTGTGCACCCGTGGTCGTGGCGTACATGCCCAGCAAGGCAAACACGGGGTGGCACCAGAGCCAACGAGAGATGTCGAGTAGAAAGGATGGCGTGTTGTCTGCGAGCAGCCAACGTGTGTGTGTGTGTGTGTGTGTGTGTGTGAATCTGCTTTGTAAAACTGGGTAAAATTGGTAATGGTAATACTGGCCAAAGAATGAATCCAATGTCCGCGGTCACGATGCCGGTTTTCGCTGGGGCCGATAATGGGGAACCTGATGTCCGTCTTCTCCGGTCGGGTCGCACGTCCGCGCCTCGTTCGCGCTCGCTCTTAGTCGGCGCCTGCCTCCCAGCCAAGAACAGCCCACACGCCCCCCCGGCGCAGAGGGCTATCGTGAGTCGTACACCACAACCAAATAATATAAGAAACAAATGGCCCTCCCCTCCCACCATTGTTCCCGGCCCTCCTTCTTCTCTTTTTCTTCATCATCGACACTTTATTCCCCAAAGCTGCTTGTGCCTGAGCTAAGATCTCATCTCAAGCTTCGATTTGCCACCAACAGCAAACACACCCTGCAAGTCATCTTCGGACCACCCTTCCGCTGTACCAAGAGCGTCGACAACAACTCTTCTCAACCCACCACAACGAAAAGAGGTGCTCGCTTGAGTCCCATCACCAAATCGAGCTCACCCTTTTCCAAAACCCAAACCAAACCAAACACAGAGTACAATGCACTCCGCCCCGGCACGAGGGCTGGTTCGCCTGCCCGTGCACCGGGCTCTTCCCGTCATCGGCTCCTCCATTGGAGTTTCGACGCCATCATGCGTCGGCTTCAATGAAAAGAGCCGCTTCCCGGCTGCCATCCAGCGCCGTTCCATCCACAACTCCGAGCGCATGGCTATCAGCTCCTCGGACCGCCGCACCAACACTCTTGCTGAGCTGCCCACCGTCGACCACACCACTCAACCGCCCAGCTCCGAGCCCAAGAGCGCGCCTCTGTCGGTTCTGCCACTATCCATGATTGTCCGCTCCCTTCTCACCACAGTCGTCTCCTCTTCTCCCGTTCTCCTCCCTCCTTCGCTCCGCATCATGTCTGTCCTCGCCAACACCCACAACCCCATCCTCAACCCCGACAAGAACCCTCTTCTCCGCTTCTTCCTTAAGAAGACCTTCTATGCCCAGTTCTGTGCTGGCGAGAGCCCCGCCGAAGTTCAGGCCACCATTTCCCGCCTCAAGAACATTGGCTTCAGCGGCGTCATCCTTGGCTACGCCAAGGAAGTCGTGCTCACCCAGGAGCAGGCCAAGGCTGTTGCCGTCGAGGACCAAGGAAAGGAGACTGCTGCCGACATTGCCAACGAGATTGAACCCTGGGCTCACGGTACCCTCGAGACTGTTGCCCTTGCTGAGCCTGGTGACTATGTCGCCCTCAAGTTCACCGGCGCTGGCCGCCTTGCCCTTTACCAGCTTTCGCAGAACAACGAGCCTTCACCCTACCTGTACAAGTCCATTGATGCCATCTGCGCCCTTGCCCACCAGCGCGGTGTCCGTCTTCTGTTCGACGCTGAGCAGGACGCTCTTCAGGACGGCATCGACAGCTGGACCATGACATTTGCTCGCAAGTACAACACCTCTCCCGAGACTGCCACCGTCTACGGCACCTACCAGGCATACAAGAAGAAGACCCCCGCCGTCATCGCTCGCCACCTGGCCGAGGCCAAGGAGGGTGGCTTCAGCCTTGGTGTCAAGCTGGTCCGCGGTGCCTACCTCAACTCTGATCCCCGCCACTGCTTCTGGGAGACCCAGCAGGGCACCGATGACTGCTACAACGGTATTGCTGCTGGCGTTCTCACCCGCCACTGGGGTCCCATGGTCGAGGGCAAGGGTGAGTTCCCCAACGCTCACGTGGTCCTTGCTACCCACAACGCCGAGTCTGTCCGCCGTGCCCGTGCCATTTGCGATGCTGGCGGTGCCAAGTCCGGTATTGCTTTTGCGCAGCTCCAGGGCATGGCTGATGAGGTCAGCTGCGAGCTTGTCGAGGCCGGCCACGCCAACAAGGCCTCTGACCTTCCCGTCTTCAAGTACCTCGTCTGGGGAACCACTGGCGAGTGCATGAAGTACCTCCTGCGCCGCGCCAACGAAAACAAGGACGCCGTCGGTCGCACCCGCAGCGGCCGTGATGCCATGTGGTCCGAACTCGTTCGTCGCTGCAAGAATGCTGTCGGTTTTGCTTAAATGATACCAAAGTGGCGCTGTTGATTTCATTTTGTTCTTTGCATATACACTGCGCATTAATGTCTAGTGTCGCATATCATAGCGTTTTTTTTTAGGCTTTCACTATGTTTTTTTGGAGTTTGGCTATCTGGAACGGAAAATAGATAGAAATTAGCTCCCATATATCCACGGATATAGATGATGAATGAAGAAAGAATAATAATTACTTACTTATACAGCAGTTACCTGTGCGCTGTGATGACGCCTTTATATCCCCCTCAATGCCATCGATCCGAGAACCAAGCTTTCTATTTGCGGCGTCTTGGCTTGCGTGTTCTCGAGAGCATCTAGCCAGTTGATGCCGTTGAGCTTGTAGTATTTCCGGACTTTGGTCATATCCGTGCAGGCAGCGATATTTTCATCCGTGACTGGCAGGTAGCTGGCCTTTACATTTTCATGCAGGTGCTTGGCTATTGATTCCGTGGTGGCTGGCTGTGGTTGCGCTTCTGTTGGAAATGTGACTTTGACGACGAGAAGGTCCTTGGTTGCGGGAGAGACGCCGAAGCGGCGGTAAGCATCGGCAATCTATGCTGCGTTAGTAGTCAAAAAAAAAGGTTAGTGACAGTCTTATTTTCTTACGTTTTTAGATGTGCTCAGAGACGCGACGGTCTCGGAGTGGACATTTGGCGTTTGCAGTGCGCTATTAACGGTCGCGTTGGCAGCTTTGAAGATGGCAGAGAGAAGCTGTAATCTGGAAACGACCTTTGGAAATTGAAAGGATTAGCAGGAATTCAAAAAACTCAAAGACGAGAAGAAGCCGACGGGCATTTTAATAGGTTAGCCGTACAACGGAAGCATCAATAAAGGCGTATTCAAAGTCGGTGTTGCGCGCCAAGAGCTGCTCGTGCAGGAATGCGGCGTTTTCTACGTCGCGAAAGAGGGCGATGTGAATGGTGTAGGTGTCGGGCAGATGCTCGAGCTTGACGACTTCGAGATCCATGATAAAAAGCGTTTCGAGTGACGCAAATTTCCCGTTCGAGCTGGTCTATTTGACAGAGCGCATGGGCTGGGCGGAAAAGTGACTCTGGAGGACTACCTCATGAAGTTATGCTATCGATACGGTGATGAGGGGCAAAATTTCCCCTCGGTGCTGCAAGTACACTCACTGTAGGCAAGTTAGGCACTTGTACAGTTGCATCGTGGGGCTCTACAGTGGGGGTCAGGCAGGGACTCGATCAGGTGCAAGTCTGGAAGATAGATGTCTTTGACAAAGCAAGTTTGATCTCTGAAGTTCAAGTCAAATCTACTCAGATTGGAATAGAAACGATGAATAGATAGAATTTTCTTTTTGATTTTCAAATTGTGGTCTCGCTCATGGTTGTGTTTTTGCCGACAGACTGCGCGACTTCTGCCTCTCGCGAAGTGTCCTGTGTCCGTCGTAGACCGCTGAAGTTCGAGGCCTATGATGATGTAAAAGAGAAAAACAGAACGAGCAGAAATAAAACAAGCGAGGTAACTATAGTATCCCAGCGAAACATGCTTCGGAAAATATCTCGCGGTCTTACTCTCTTGCCCCTTTGTGAATGGGTGGGTGTCTTGGTCAATGACACCTACATGGCCTACTAGGCAGTCAAGACTACCGGATGCTGCCGCTTTGTCCGGCTACTGTTGCGGTGATAAGTAATGTGACATGAAAATCCCTCTCCCGCTAAGTCGAAGAAATACCTTGATGGCCAATCCAAGACCAAAATGAGACGTGCCAATGTCGAGCATGACGAGACAAGATGGTATGGAGCCTCTATAAGTTGGACCCCGAGCAACTCTTGAGCAACCGTGATAAGATAAAGTGCTTCTGACTAGCTAAGTTGACGATATTGGTGACGCATTGATCGGAGACCATGTACTCATCCCTGGCAGTACTTGCGAACCGAAACCAAGTACCTCTTGCTGGCGGTCACTAAGATAGCAACTAGGCAAAGTCCGCCACCAGTTTCTAGATAGCCTCACCGGACCATGAACTCTAAGGATAACTCTAATGAACCCTTTAGCAAGCCACTGCCGTCAACGATTTTTGTTCTAGCGGTCATGCCGCGTAGTTTGACTCACACTCATATCCACCACCACGTGCGAACAAGGCTGACTGAATGTCAGGAACAGACAACCACAGTGTACAGATGCAGTATCAAAGAGGAATTCAATATACGAATGATAAGAAGGAGAAGGCAATGATTACTATGGCGTCGAGTATGACCAACGCCAGAAACGCAAGGAAGTCATACTTGACTTAGCATGCGAGCTGTCCAAGGCTGACACGCTCTCATATGTTTGCCGTTCTGGCATTTGTTTGCGCAAATATCTAGAAATACCATTGGCAACTAAGATTCAAAGCCAAGATAAAATTTCAAGACGTTATCTGCTGTACGGAAGGCCCGTCGGCGGCAACCCTCGTTTTCAGCCTTTTTGATGGCTGGCGCCAGTGCCGACGACGCCACAAGGAGACCGGTCGATCCCTCGCGGTTATCGATTCGGACAACGCTGGGTACCTGAACTGGAACGTTGGACGACTGGGAGGCATTGGCCTGGTCAACAATAGCATCCGCCGGAGTACGCGCTGGGGAAGAAAACGTGAAGGCTTCGTTTTACTGCCCTAGCTGCGATACAGGGCGATAAGGATCGTCGCGCTCCCCGCGTGGGATGGGATGGCCGGGCGATGATGGCACGCATCAAACGCTCGAGCCGCATCGTATGGATATATAACACGAGCTCAAGACTGAATTGTTGGAAAGCTGATTCGCAAAGTCGATAATGACGAGACATCACAAGATAGCATCTGCGAAATATCAAACTCTTGCTCAACGTCTGACCCGTTTTCTCGCATTCAGGTGAGTCTCGCCCACCCGCACAGCCTTGTGGGAACGATCGGCTGGTTCCTTGGAGCCGGCAGCGAGCAATCGTCGAGCCGTTTCAGGGCGCGGCAGATCGTGATGGGCATTGCGTTGCCAAATCGGATCTCTCTGCCAACCCTCTTGGTGTTTGACCTGGCAGTGCCCCAGCGATTGGCACCAGGATTCAAGTTCCGAATCGAAGCTAACCACAGGTTGCAGCAGAGAAAAGTTTATGCTCCTCGAAGCCCACGCGGCGATAGCCATAGGCCCCAGCGACTGAACAGCCTTTGTTGGGCCGCTTCCTCGTCACCTGTCTGCCGCGCCAGCCCCTCCCCTCGCCCCCAGATACAGCGCTCCACCACCTGGAGCTAGACCGATTCTTGCGCTCTAGCGTATGTTCTAGGCGGTCTTACAGACGGCTTCTAGGCGATTTTCGGTCGTCCTCAGCGGGTCATCTGCCCATTTACAGCACCATTCCCAGGTGCTGCCTCGTGTAGCGGCCCCCCGTCGAGCAAATCCCCGCAAAGTGCCCACAAAGGCGCCGCCGCCATGGATTTAGACCTGGATGTCGCTCTCGACCTTGACCCGCGCCCCGGCCTGGGCGGTTCGGTCTCAGGCTTCGCAGCGTCAACGATTCAGCCAAACGGCTGCCACAGCCTAGTCGTTTCCAACGTCCCCAAGAGGCCGTCGCTCGCTGTCGATTCTTCGCTCGTTCAACAGCTCGTCTGGCCGCCCGACCTGAATCCCTTTGCGAATCCCCGCCATTCGCTCGAGGCCGCCACCACCACCACCAACGCCTCCTCCTGCCAGCCCGCGCTGCGACCTTGTGCGCCGCCTGGTCTCACCCTCGACGTCAGCGCTGCCGCGCTCCTTTCCTCCCCAGACTCGATTGCCTCGTCGGCCGCCAGCGCAGCCTCGTCGCACTTTAGCCTCGGGCCCTGCTTCAGCGCGAGGGGCTCTCCGAGCTCCGCGCTGACCTCTCCCGCCTCTGCTGGCAGCGGCTTCTCGCCAGGCTCCTGCGCCCGACCCAGAGCGCAAAATCTCGGCATGTCTGGCCGCCCATCGGCCAAGCGGCCGGTCGAGCGCGGGGAAAGCAGCGGCGAGGATAGCCCTGCGCAGTCTGCAGCCGGCAGCCAGAGCGGTGCCAAACCAAAGGTCGCTCGTGTAGAGCGACCGACCGAGGACTTTTCGTCTGTGGTCAAGAATCGCCTGCAGTCTTATACACGCACCGGCCAGGCTTGTGACAGATGCAAGGTACGTCGCCGCTGCGGGCCATTGCAGCTTGCGCTGCATCCTGTGTCACCATCTCTTTTCACACGCTAATCGGTGTTTTTATAGGTTCGAAAGATTCGATGCGATGCCCTTCCCGAGGGCTGCTCTCATTGCATAAATTTAAACCTCGAATGCTACGTCACCGACAGAGTTTCTGGCCGTACCGAACGCCGCGGCTACATGCAAGAGCTCGAACGAGACAAAAATGGCATGGTCTCCCACATTCGACAGCTTGAGAAACTCTTGCTAGAGAATGGAGTACAAGTTCGACCTTGGGTAGAAGAAAAACAGGACTCTGATGCCGACGCCGAAACCTCAGAGCCGATTCCCAAAGAGTCTCCGACGTCCGAATGGGCGCAGGTAGGATGCCTCTGGGTAAAAAACCACCCGAAAAAGCCGTCATACTCTCCGCGATTCCCGCGCAGCAAGCTCGAAAGCCGTTCAGAGTCTAAAGGAACAGTTGCCGGCCGCACCGTTGCACCACTCAATTCGATGCGCGGCACCAAACTCACCTTTCTCGGCACTACGATTGACACAAGCTCATTCCCGATGCCAGATGTTGATGAGCCCGAAGACCCCACCAATACAACGCCTCTGTACAACAAATCTTCGCACGCCTTTCTTCAAACCACAGCAGGCGTCAATCCTCCCGTCCAGGTCGAGCTCCCATCGCGACAAGAAGCTTTCACGTACGCAGGATGGTACTTCATGACAATGGGTGCATTTATTCCTGTTCTGCATCAGCCCACATTCATGGCATTGCTTGCGCGCGTATATGATGAGCCGGACTTTCAACCGACGGCCGCGCAGATTGCGCAGGTCCACATGGTCTTTGCGACAATCTTGTTCCAATATGGCGTTCGAAACTGGCAGCAAGCAGACCAGCGCTATCATCTCAACGATCTTTCCAACAAGCACTTCCACTTTGCTGTATCCAAATGGCATCATTTGCTGCTGTCCAGAGATCTGGAGGCTGTGCAGGCTTTAGCTCTGATTGCATCTCACGTTCGGCAGTTCCCCAAGCTCGGGTGCGGATCTATTGTTGCACATGCGGTGCTTCAGCGCGCAATAGACTTCAATCTGCATCGAAACCTTCAGCAAAAGGGCGAGAAGACCAACCTCACCAACGAGATGCGCAAAAGGGTCTGGTGGAGCATTCTAATGACCGTCGTCTCCATTACTGGCCGACGAGGATATCCTGTTCCCATTGCCGTCGAGGAGATTGACGCCGAGTTTCCAGAGCCGATTGCAGATGAATTGCTCGCCGAAGAAGGCATCGATACATCACGCACTGTCCCCTGTCCTTTTGAAGCAGCCATCGCTGGTTTCAAGATTACCCCGATTTTTATGGAAGTCTTCTCCAACATCCACAGCGTTCGGGGCGACCCTGATAGCTACATCTCTGTTGTCGAAGCGCTGGAGGAGCAGCTTCAGCAGTGGGAGTCTGAGTTGCCCGAATCGCTCAAGCTCTCCGAAGATGCTACCGTGGATATACAAATGCTAGCGCCTTTGTTCATGCGCACATATGTGCTGGAAGTTCGTCTGTCGCTGCGCCATCCCGGCGTGGCTATGACCACAGACAAACAGATCATTGCAGATAATACCCGCATTTGTGCGGAGACTGGGCGAGAATTCCTGCAAGTTGCGCAAAAGATCCAGCAGCTCAAATGCTTGGATACGACTTGGTATACCGTCTCGTTTGCTTCTGCATGCATCTTTGCCATGTTGGTCGCGCAATGGGAAAAGCGCTTCGAGACTACAGAAGATGATTTCGCTGCCTTGCAAAAAGACATGGCTAGCTGGATGTCCATCTTGGAAGACATCGGTGCCATCCTTGGTATGTATCGTTTGATCTACTCCCTTGAGATGCAGCTAACCAACACCCCGTTCTAGATGCCAAAACGAGCATCGCAGATGAGATTCGGCGAATCATGGAGCGGACACTCGGCTGGATTCGACACGATATGGATCAAAAGGAAAACGGCACGAAACAGACGGCGGTGAAACCGACTCCTGGCAAGGCCAAGCCGTTACCCAAGTCTCAGCCAAAGAGCCGTCGTCGTTCAGACTCTCTTCCAAGAAAGCAATCACGGAAACCAAGCCAATCACAAATTGAAGATCATTCCCAGGCAACTCCAAAGGCTACCAATCAGATTCTGCCATCAGCAGTGGCTCAGACGACAGTCGTCACCCAAGCACCAGCTGGAGAGCTTGTGAGCGCCACTGACGCAGATGCGCCAAACAAAGGATATTATCCCGAGCAACCAATAGCGGCGCAGCAGAACTACCAAGCGATGGCATATACCGCCGCTCAACCGCAAAGTATGAGCTCCGCTGGATATTCAGCCGGTGCATCAATGCTGTATAACAATCCAGCAGCGAATGTCGCGCCGATGGCAGAGTCCCCTGTATCCGAAAATCCTCTGGTTGCATTTGCCTCTCAGGCGACTCAGCATATGCCGCCGAACAACGAGGCCATGTACATATGGAACGGTCGCGGCAACACCTGGCAGGATTGGACGGCCGCCATCGCAGACACGAACGATCGCTACAGCGCAGATGCTCTGCTGACATTGGGCGGCGGTGCGATGCATCACCAAGGCGATCAGCCGATGGACTCGTCCTTCATCATCGGCCAGGGCAACTCCTTGGGGCAGCAAGGCGGCGGGATGCACCAGGCGGCTCAGCCTGGGCAAACGTGGCCAATCATGATGTTTGACAACAACAACTCAGCAACGTCGGGATAGAGTCTCGAGGACGATTGTGAGGATAGTTTGATGCTACTCGGCAATATCAGCGGCACTTGTGGGGCCAAATAATCTGTATGGTCCTGGAATAGCGGCAGGAATGCGTCTGATATGGGAGAATTGGCCTGTATGGGCTATGGAAGCGGGCGAAATTCTTGGTCTTGAACTCGCACTTCGAAATTTAGGATGGCGCTTTTGATTTTGGACAATGGGATACAACGGGGTTCAAACATATACCACTACTTATAATGTACAGAATAGATAACATATCAATCATGAATTTAAGATAATAGCATTAAAACTGTTGCAAATCGTGTACAATGTACATGATAAGTACTACATTGACGACTGAATAGACAGCCGCATTGCAGCTATTGACAGCTGACCGCCTGCGGGATATCATAGTGACCTTGAATGTGGGTGAGAATAAACTAGGAGATGGAAGGCTATCGATGTGCCAACTTATGCGTCCGGTGCATCCATGGACAAAAAGTCTCCATCCTGCACACCTTGCAGCACATGGCCAAATACTTTCAAGAGACATGCAGGCATCATTTTTACAGCTGGCCCCGCAAGCCAATGAAACGAACGTTGTTGATAATGCAAATCTGAACCCATGCAGTTCAGCTGAGCTTCTGCTGCGTGGCGTCACACGACGTGGCACACCCTAGCCGGGCCAATTGGCCAGCTTGGCAGCATCCCCTGCCCAAGTCGATCACCGTAAGTGGTGCCCGGGAGGGGCCGTCCAAGATGTGCATTTGTTGTCTCCCACAGTTGCCGCGCACTAATGCAGGCAGACCCTCAGCAACTGCAGCTGCGGGTTCCAGAGGGGGACGGTGAGAGGGTCGGTCCGCATCTCGGTATATGCGCAAGAGGTCAGAGAAGTGCTACGAAGGCCGTACTGGCGAGCGAGGTTTGTCTCAGTTTTCTGCATACAGAGCCGGCTATGCACCATAGTACGACGATTCAAGTATACAGTTATATGGAGCGGCACCCGCCGTTACGGAAGCAGCATCTTACTAGGAGAGTGAGTGGTGGTCGACCTCTACAAAGCTCACCCTTTTTCATACCACAGATCTCTACAGATCGCATAGTTGCCAAAGTCGTTTAGAAGCGGCATCGACGCAAACATGGCGCAGCCTATACCGCAGCCAAAAGGCATACCGCTCCTGGGCAACCTCTTTGATGTGAAGCCCGGCAACACATGGACGTCCCTCCAAACACTCGCCGAGACGCACGGCGAGATTTTCCAGATCAAAGTCTTTGGCCAGACGATTGTCTTTGTCGCGGGCGCGGCGCTGGCCGAGGAGATTTGCGACGAGAAGCGCTTCCGCAAGTACGTCGGCGGGCCCGTCGTCGAGATCCGCGCCGCCGTCCACGACTCGCTCTTCACGGCCTACGAGGGCGAGGCCAGCTGGGGTATCGCGCACCGCATCATCGCGCCGCACCTCGCGCCGGACGCGATGCCGCAGTGGCACGCCGAGATTTGCGCCACCGCGCAGGAGATGATGGACGGCTGGGGGGCGACGACGACGACCACCGCCACCATTTCCCCGTTTGATCAACTCGCGCGGCTGGACCTCGAGACGACGACGCAGACGCTGTTCGGCAAGAAGCTCGGCGGGCTGACGGGCCCGCCGCACCCGATGCTGCAGGCCATGGAGGACGCGACCTCCGAGGCGGTGATGCGGCCGACGCGGCTGGCGATTGTCAACTCGCTCCTCTACGGGCGCAAGTTCAAAAACGCCATCCGCGTGATGCGCTCGTGGGCCGCCGACGTCGTGCAGCACAGGAGGGACAACCCGACCGATCGCGGGGACGTCCTCGCCGCGCTGCTGACGGGCAAGGACCCCGAGACCGGCAAGGGGCTGACCGAGTCGCAGGTCCTCGACGAAATCGTCACCATGCCCATCGGGAGCAGCACGGCGCCGTGCCTGCTCGCCTTTGCGCTCTACTGCCTCGTGCGCGACCCCTCGGTCGTCGCCAAGGCGCGCGAGGAAATCGCCGCCGTCGTGGGGGCGGACGGGTCGCTCGCGCACGCGCACATTGCCAAGCTGGAGTACGTCGGCGCCATCGTCCACGAGTCGCTGCGGCTGTCCTGCGCGGCGCCGGGCTTCAACATTGAGCCCGTCCCGTCGGCGGACAAGGCGCCGGTGCTGCTCGCGGGCGGCAAGTACCAGGTCGCGCACGACCAGGCCATGATCATCATCATGGCGGGCGTCAACCGCGACCCGGCCGTGTTCGAGGACCCTCTCGCGTTCAAGCCCGAGCGCATGCTGGGCGACGCCTTTGCGCGGCTGCCGCCCGGCGTCAAGAAGTGGTTCGGCAACGGCAAGAGGGCGTGCATCGGCAAGGCGTACGCGTGGCACTGGAGCGTGCTGGTCCTGGCCACGATGCTGCAAAAAATGGATTTCGAGGCGGCGGACAAGGACTACGTGCTGCAGAGGGATGGCTGGTTCAACTACCGACCGGTTGGGTTCAAGGTCAAGGTCAAGGCGAGAGCTTGAAGCTTGGGTGGGTGTGGATTAGTTAGGCGCCAGAGTTGTCCAGAGTTCAATACTGAGAGAGCGTAATACCGCGGCCAGGCCTCAAGTATAGCAGTAATTGATATTTTGGAAAAAAAAAAAAAGTCTACGTTGCCATTCAAATACAATTGAACCAGTTTTTTTCAGTTTGTGCGTCACAGCATGAAAGTGAAAAGTTTCTTGTACTCCTGCCTCGCAGGCATGTTGCCTGGTGGTTCAGCCGAGATTCTTCCGCCCGCAAGCTTGCCCAGCCTAATTTATCCCGTCGCAGCGTAACCCAAACGTCGCACGCAGCATTCATCACCAAAAATCCCGAATAACAGCTTCGCGACGACCTCTTTGCGACTGAATCGCCGTTGGCAGACCTGCCTCTCAGCTTCACAGATATAAATTAGCGACAATGGGCAAGAAGAGACGCGGCCACGTCGATGTCGAGGAGCTGCTCGGTCGGCCTTGGTGCTACTACTGTATGATGCTCTGATCTCTAACCTTTGCGATCTTTCGCGCGCGCGCACGCCGTCATCGCTGTTCCTTTTGCTGACCGACTCTGATTGGATGGTATCTAGGCGAACGAGACTTTGAAGATCTAAAGCTTCTCATCTCCCACCAAAAAGCCAAACATTTCAAGTGCGAGCGATGCGGTCGCCGATTAAACACAGCCGGAGGTTCGTTGGCTCGTCCCCCCCAGCCCCAATCCCCCCCCACAGTCCTTGCAATCGCCAGCAAAGCAGACCAGAAAGCTAACGAGGAAATGTGTCAAAAAGGTCTCTCCGTCCACATGAACCAGGTGCACAAGGAAACCGTCAACCAGGTCGAGAACGCGCTGCCGAACCGCCAGGGGCTCGACGTCGAAATCTTTGGCATGGAGGGCGTGCCGCAGGACATTATCGAGCAGCACCGCACGCGCATCATCCAAAACTTTTACCAGGCCCAGGAGAACCGCCGCCTCGCGACCGGCAACCCCCTGCCCGGGCAGTCGCTCAACAGCGCCCGCAGGAAGATTCGCCACGAGACGGCCGAGGAGCTGCTCCGCCGGCTGGCCGAGTGGCGCGCGCACAAAAAGGCCGGCACGCTGCCGCCGACGGTGGATAGCAATGCCAACCAATACGTACGTTGTTTCTCTTGCAGACTCCAGTTTCCGCTCCAGACACGACTGACATCTTCTGTTTAGACTGATGCGCTGCCGCAGCGCCATGCTGCTCCTGGCGGCGGCGGCGATGATATTGATCAGCTGATTCGGTCGGCGACGGCCCCCGGCGGCGAGCCCGACAAGAACAAAAAGGAACGCGACGGCAAAAAGTCGAGGCTGGTGTACGACGACGCAGAGGTCAGCCCCGAGGAGAGAATGTCGCAGCTGCCGCGGTACGCCTACCAGCCTGCCGTTGCTGCATGAGCTGCGCGTTGAAGAGAAACAGCAGAGAAATATCGTCAGGAATAGTCAGAGTCACAAATCAACACTATTCGGTAAAGAGGTTGGCAGCAATGGGTTATTGGGCCACGGAGTTTTCATATTTTGGGATTTAACCAACTGCTTTTTTTTGACGAGAAAGAGTGTCTCATGTACTATAAAGACGTAGAATACAATTGCATGAACATGTTCATCATGAGGCACTTGACGCATCCCCTCTTAGCGCATGAATCCAACAGATGCTAGCACAGCAATTAGAGGCACCAGAGAATTATATGAACAGGCATACTGCGCTATATACCATTCATATCTTTTCAATGATGTAAACACCGGCTTTCTATCCCACAGCCTGGACAGTGATGCCCGAGACCGATTTCGCAACAAAAATAAACAGGTTCCAATCATCCGAGCAATCTACAATAAAAAGCGCCGTGGACCGGAGATCCCCCGCATCATTCATTACTTTTCGCCAGTTTTTGCGCCACAGGCTTTCTTTTGTTTTCGAAATTTTCAGCTTTCTTTTTCGTTGCTGCTCCACACCTTCCATTATGGAACGGCCTCAAATCGATCTTGCTCATTGCTTCGTAGTTGCTAGTGTATCGTATACAAAACACAAGCTTCTTCTAAGCCGGCGCCCCATTTTGAGAGTTGGATGTGCGGAACGACTGTTCCAAGTGCGAGCTAAGTCGCCCGGGCGACATATTTCTTCGAATTGGCATCAATTACTTGAGGAGAGCGTTCTTACCAGCAGCCAAGCTCTTGGCAAGGGCGCCAGAGAGACCAAACTGTGAGCCAATACCATTGACACGGTGAGTGGAGTTGAGGTTCTTGACAACCACCATCTGGAAACAAGTAGCGGAACCCTGTCGAGAGGCAATGACGGACCAGGCGAGGAAGAGCTCCCAGATCTGCGACAGTTAGTGACGGGTTCAGTCAGCAGGAAAGAGAGAAAGCACATACTCTGTACCAGCGCTGGCCATACTTGGCGGTAATCTCGGCGCCGTTACCGACCCAGTTGCGGTACCATCTCCAAAGAGTTGCAGAGTAGTGAACACCGACAGTGTCGACGCTGCGAACGGTTAGCTTTGCTGGCTGTGTGCTATGGATCTTGCATCAATCAACATACCTCTTGACCTCGAAGCCAGCCATCTCGAGAGATCGGATATAGTTCCAGAGAGGGGTAGAAGCATCGGCACCGCGGAAAATGTACTTGTTCAGGTAAAGACCCCAGATAAAGTCCTCGTACTGCCAAGCCTGGCGAAGGCCGGAAAGCTGAACGTACATGAGACCGTCATCCTCGAGCATGTCGTAGCATTGGCGGAAGAAAGTAGTAAGCTTGCGAATACCAACGTGCTCACCCATCTCGATTTGAGAGATCTTGTTGTACTTGACCTTGGGAGCGTCACGGTAGTCCATGCAGAGAATACGAGACTGCTCCTCGGGAATACCAGCCTTGCGCAAAACATCGTTGCCCCAAGCAGCACCGTTCTCAGCAATAGTGATACCGGTGACCTTGGCGCCGTAGTTGAGACTGGCAAATTTGGCGAGCGTGCCCCAGCCGGAGCCGATGTCGAGCATAGTGTCACCCTCCTTGAGCTCGAGCTTCTCACAGACGACAGCCAACTTGTTGTCCTGGAGCTCCTCGAGAGTTTCCTCACGGGTAGGGTCCGAGATGATACCGGAGGTGTAGATCATGCGGGGGCCGAGGAACCAGGCGTAGTGGTCGTTGCCGTTGTCGTAGTTGGGGCGAATCTGCTCCATGTCCTGGTCCTTGGTGTGGAAGAGCACATCAGAGGCAAATGTGCCAAAGATGAATTTGAAAAGATCGAGAGTGAAGCTGAAGTTGGACCAGTCGTGACGGTACTCGAGGACATCGAGGATGTCGCCGTTGGCATCGACCTTGCCGTCGACATACATCTCGGCAAAGGTCTGGATGGGGATCTTGGAGCGACCTCTCCACTTGGCCTTGTCGGCAGCATTCTTGAAGGTGATGTAGGACTCGACTGGACGGCCGGGGAGCTTGGCCTGCTCGTTGATGCGAGGGCTGAAGGCGGACTTGAAGGCCCAGTAGCCGATGAGGACGGGGAGGAGGGTGATCAAGCCGAAGAAGATCTTGGTCTTGATGCCACCACCGATGAGGCGGGCAAGGAACCAGGGGACGGCAATGAGCAGACCGAGAAGGACGAGGTTGGAGAAGCTATCGTTTCCGGGACCTTCAGCGGGCAGCGGGGCATTGTGAATCGTGGGGAACTAGAGTAGACGAGGACAGGTTAGCGAAAAAGCTGCTCCAGAGGCAACGATCTGTAGCTCATTGATCCAACCGAATCGTGCGCAAGATGGAGTCGGCGGATTTTGCGCACAATCTGTGCGCCGACGGGAGGCAGAGCTGCTCGGGACGGGTAGAGGGGGCAAAGGCGGCGTGGGTAAATGAGCTCACATCAGTGACAGGAACACCACAGTCCTGGGCCTCGAAGGACGAAGGTGCCTGCTTGGGTGTCTTGATGTAGTTGATATTCTCCTCGAGATGAGGAGCCTTGGACGCCATGGCTGCGGCTGTCGATGATGGTGAAGCAAGCAGAGACGTCTGGGGGATCACAAGGAGAGAAGGAGAGGAGGACCGAGACAAATTTAGGTACGGAGCCGGGACCTGGCAGCTGGGAGAGAGGCCGGGTCCATTGTGAATTTGTGGCCCATGGAGCCACAGCACCATACGGGCCAAGCAAAGTACCAGCGCCGCAGATTGCTCGCTGTCGATACGTGAAATCTGGCCTGTCTTTTTTTGCAGGCTGCCGGTCGAAACATGTCCACTCATCACACGCCTTGCCAATTGGCCAACTACTGATCGGATACTCTGTGGCCTTGACGCGTGATGCCCTGATAATTGTAGACCGCCAGCAGAATGAGAGACCACCTGCGTCAAGCTTTGCGCCGACCCTAGCCTGGCGAGGTCGTGGCCTGACCTAGCGCCTTGCCACGCAGCGCTGGGCCGGCCCAGGCACGCCAGGGGGGACCCAGATGATTGACCCGGGCCACCGCCGCCAGCCACCTGAAAATGATGGAAAGGGAGATGGATGGACATACACACACCGCCGCTGACCCTTGTTACACCTCTACCGAGTGTCCGTACCATGCCGTAATTTACCATGCTGTTTGGTTCTTTTACGAGGTTGAGCTCGGCAAAATTTTAAACAAGACCTTGACACAAAGTGGCCGGGCGGTGGCTGTTGAGAGACACCGGCGCCGAGGGTTCCAGCCATGTGGCGCAGGCATCTCTATAGCCACCTTGCCAACTTGCCACCTTTATTAGCCACCTTACGGATAGATACACCCACTCTGCAATTAATTTAGCCCAAGTGCCTAAGTACCTAGGCATCTACGCCAGCTCAACCGCGAAACGAGAGCACAAGACACGCATGCAACAAGACAGCAAACCTCAAAGTCTGAATCGTTTGATACAAGGCACCATCTATGTATTTTATTTGCATCCGTACTAGAGCCAGTCTCTGGGCGTCTTATTCTCTAATCCTACCGTCAGAATATCGTTCGTTGGCTGCCGCGACTGCTTCACTCACTCTACTTAGCGCTGGCCGTTTTTTTTGTCAGCGCACGCACCACCACTAAATCTGACTTGATCGTACTGATCAAGATCCGCGTCATCTTTTTCGAGCTTGGATCCGGATCTGGGCTATGGAAAATCCAAAATTTCGTGAAGAATGGCATAATGTCACCTGCTGTAACCCGTAAGTGCTGTAACCCGTAAGTGTTGCTCCGACATATATACACCCTATCCACCGTGCCACCCTACACCACGACAAAGAAATGGTTTCCACCACAGAGAGACCCGATATCATTCTTCTCCGATGACACGGCTTCGAGCGCGCCTGTCGGAGAATCGCCCTTTGGTTATGCGATACTTGCATAAATCTCTACATCGGTCTCCGTCAGCAACGCAGATGTTTGTAGACGAGGGCCGCTTAGACAGGGCGATGGTGTTGATCGAGGCATTACTTTGTCTGTTCATATGCCCGGGGTCAAGTAAACTCGGTGACCCCTAGAGACACTGACACAGGTCAAAGTGCCAGTGGCTAACCCAGAATCAACGCCATCACTGGGCAGCTGCAGGGCAGGAAATATCATTCGGACAAACCGCTCATGAACCTCGAGAAGAAAAAACGTGAGGCCGAGAAATTGTCTGTTGATCGAAAGTTCATCCTTTCAGCTTCTACTTGCCGTTCTCGCTCATGGCTCCCTTGTTGGACTGAGTCATACTGGGGTGGCGAACGTGGAAAACTCTGTGGTTGCAGCCATGAGATCATGTGAAGTCGAGCAGCTACCAAATGACGACCACGAAGAGAATGATTAATGGTTCTGACGCACTAGTATAGCAAGTTCAGAGATCCGGACAACTGCGCGGCTGCCGAGACAGCCCGACTGCAAAAAAAACGGCAAGAATGCAATTCTTCGGAGAATTTGTTTGACTGACCTACTAGCGAGCCTCGTGACGCCTGCTCCAGACCTTGGCATTCTCGCACAAGTAGATTTGAGACACAGATTTGGTTGAGCAGGTCTATTGTTCAACGTCTGCTGTCCTTATACGGGTACCTTGTCGACGTTGATTGCAGGCCCTCAAACTACAAGTCAAGGCGTATGAAACGCTTGAATGCCGCATCGCAGAGAGTGACGATTTTGGCCCGATCGATCACACGCAGTCCATAATTTTGAGACTACATTTCCCTGAGCGACAACTCCCGAAGGAGGCTACTAGACTGAACACACTTATCGCCAAGAATAGTAGAGTTGCCTCGGAAAGAAATTGATCACGTAGCATCCAAGAACTAATTTTCAGTCCGACCCAAAAGTGGTCAAAACAGGGGTCGCAGAGTTCTCAAATGGCATTATTCTCGAGACAACTATGTAGAGCCACTCATCGGCACAGACTGTTTTCTTTACACGAAGGGACGCATTCTGTTCCTACCGGCCACTGATGCGCAGCATTGCCCAACTGTCGAACTCGAGCAGACGTCTGCTGCAGTCTTGGCTGCGGCATTGCAACGGACATGACAGGCATACGACGAGCGATCATCGCGTCGAGTATCGCAATGTTTTGTTTTGCCACGACATTGACCCTTAATTTCCATCGAAACATAATATTGGCAGGGAACATTAGTTAGTTGAACGATCCCAAAAATAAGCCCAGTAGAGCAAGGGGCGCGGTAAGTTGAGAGGTCTAGTGCGACCAGACCCTGGTGGCTTGTTGTCAGGGCAACCGTGTACAAGCCAAACAACAAAGACAATGGACGTCACTGGCAACTGACGTGCATGAATGGCATTTATTGTTCAATCAACTTACCACGGCAATTCGTTTATTTCGAACTGTGATTTTTTATCGCGCGACAACACCCTTGCTTGTTCTATCGTCTGCCATTTCGGTTCTCCTATTGTATCTCACCTCACCGATGCTTGCACACTCCTGCCCCCTCGACTAGCAAACACTGCACGCGGCGGCCTGCGCACCACTTTCCTTCATCCCGTCTTCCATGCGCAATAACGGCCCTATCGATTCGAGATTTTGAGGCTGAGCTCAGAGTACACTTTATACAATATCCATCAACAAACTTTGAAATACGAACCACCGCACCAAAAAATCAAAATGGCCGATGCGCAGTCATCTATTACCGTCGCGGGTGAGTTGTTGATGGCCCATCGCTGACATTGTCTTGTCGTTAACAGTTGAGCAGTTCGTGTTCGGCCATTCACAATCCGAGAGGCAGCACAAATGTATTTCAACCCCTACTCACCGCCTCGACCGCCCGCTAATTAGCTACGCAGACACCGAACCGATGACAACACACTCTTTCTTGGCGATGGCTCTCTTGCAGGAGCGCCAGCCCCCAAGCTGCACCAGCGCGGCATTCGAAATGTTATCAAAGTCATGGACGAGCGTTGCCTGTAAGTTGCTCTGTTTTGAACTGCCGAGTATCTAGCTGACGCTTGGAAAAGCGTGTTTGATCCGCCTGAAGATAGCCCTGTTCACAAATTCTCGCGATCGGTTATCCCTGCCTCGAGAAAGGTCAAAGACCAGATTTTCGCGTTCGACCGTGTCTTTGACGAAAATACTACGCAGTCCGATGTTTACGAGGGCACAACCAAGAATCTGCTCGACAGCGTCTTAGATGGCTACAACGCTACTGTGTTTGCTTACGGCGCCACGGGCTGCGGAAAGACACACACGATTACCGGAACGCCACAGTCGCCAGGAATTATCTTTCTCACGATGCAAGAGCTTTTCGAAAAGATTGGAGAGCGGAGCCAGGATAAGACGACCGAAGTTAGCCTGAGCTACCTAGAAATCTACAACGAAACTATTCGTGACTTGCTAGTTCCAGGAGGCAGCAAAGCTGGATTGATCTTACGCGAAGACAGCAACCAGGCAGTCACTGTTGCTGGCTTGACAAGCCACCATCCCAAAGACGTGCAGGAAGTCATGGATCTCATTGTTCAAGGAAACGAATACCGCACAGTATCCCCGACGCAAGCCAACGCTACTTCTTCTCGATCTCACGCTGTCCTGCAAGTCAACATTGCTCAGAAAGACCGAAACGCGGACCTCAACGAGCCTCACACGATGGCGACACTCAGCATTATCGATCTCGCTGGATCCGAGCGAGCATCAGTCACAAAGAATCGCGGCGAACGACTTACAGAAGGCGCCAACATCAACAAATCACTTCTCGCCTTGGGCGGCTGTATCAACGCACTTTGCGACCGTCGGCAGCGTGCGCATGTCCCCTACCGCAACAGCAAGCTCACGCGACTTTTAAAGTTCTCTTTGGGCGGCAACTGCAAAACGGTCATGATTGTCTGTGTTTCTCCTTCTAGCGCCCATTTTGACGAGACGCAAAACACACTTCGTTACGCGAACCGGGCCAAAAATATCCAGACCAAGGTTACCCGAAACGTCTTCAATGTGAACCGCCATGTCAAGGACTTTCTGGTCAAAATTGATGAACAAATGGCACTCATCACCGAGCTAAAGGCTCAACAAAAAGACGCCGAAAAGATCTTCTTTGCCAAATTCCGCAAACAGTATGACAAGAGAGATTCTGTCGCCAGAGAAGGAGTGCAGCGTCTACGCACAGCCTACGATAATGCCGCTGCTGATAGACACGAGCGCATCCAAAATATGAAGAGACTCAAAGGCTTTGAGAGACGAATTTCCCTCTTGACTGGCTGGGTTGCAGCTTTCGATGCAGTGTGTGAGCAAAGAGCCGAGATTGGCCCGATGCCCGATAATCTGTCTGCTGTTCGCAAAACCGCCCAGGGCATTCTGATTGAGTTGGAGCATAGCCGCCAGCACATTCACCAAAAGTTGGAACACTCGACTTGGGAGCGTCACATCGATACTGCCCTGGCTCATAGCATCCAGCAGCTGCAGACTACTGAAGGCTCCGACACGGGAGAGGTTAATGATCTCAACCGCGAAGCCGAGTTGATCAAGGCAAACTTTAGCCGCGAAGCATACCACGAAGTCCTAGAGCAGGAGAAAGTTGGCGATGCGGCAATGCTGCAGATGCTGCTGACTGCCCAGTTTGAAATTCTGACGTCGCTTTCCGATATCTTGGCTATGGACGAGCGGAGCGCGGTGGCCCATGCAAAGGGAGTTTTCACCAAACTACTGCACACTGGCTTCAATTCGGCGGCGCAAATCGTCAAACCTGACGGCTCTGTCCCTATCAGAGAGTCTAGTTCCTTTTTGCGAAAGAGTTCGCCAAGAAAAAACTCTCTCTTCGGACAAGCTAAGGCGTTTGAGGCTCCGACGCCTGAGACCCAGAGCGGCATGTCCAGCCCTTTAAAGTCTTCACCGAAAAGGCGTAAGGTGCTTACTTCGGCCAAGAAGGCTGTCACCTTTACTCCAGTAAAGAAGAGTAAGAAGAGTGGCGTGAGATGGCGAGATGATGAGACAGAGGAGGGCACGTTGGCAGACTTTGAAAAGACGCCTAAGAATCTCAAGAACAACTCGCCTGAGAAGCTGTTGGAGCCCGCCAACATCATCGAGCAGTCTGCAGAAGATACCACTGTCTCGAGCCACGATCAATCTACGGAGGATGAGTCAACCTTGGTTATCCCAGATGCGACGAGCCTAGGCGCTGCAAAGCCCAGCCGTTTCCAGGCAGGATTCCTGAGCAAAACGTCTCGGCCGTCCATGCTTCCGACTGGATCACCACTACCTCAGCCGCCCACGCTCAGCTTGAGTCTCTCACCAAGCTCTCCAGAAACGGAGAGGACCTCTCCTCTCCGAACACTCGACGTCAGCAAGAGCGGCAACAGATCGCCACCACCGTTGCCACACGGAACTAGAAACAGCCCCCAGCACTCTTTGCAGACAATCATGGACGAGAACTGCCCACCTTCGGCTAATGCTTCCGGGTCAGACTCTGACTCCAGTCTGCTTGATCCACGGAAGCTTCGCAATGCTATGCACTCGGCCAAGAAGGAGCTGCCTCGTAGAGTGAGCGCCCTTGCCCCCGCAACTGTATCTGGCGCGCGGCGTATATCCTCGGTTGGACCGACGATGGGTGACCGCACTGGGGCTCGTCCTAGCATGCCGAGTTCGCTTGCTAGCTCAACCAATGGCATTTCACGACACCGTCGTGGAAGCTTGGAGCGGAAGCGGAATCCACCCATGTCGTGCTCGCCCTCGGAATGGAAGGAGCGCAGCCTGACTGCCTCACAGGCTAGACGAATGAATCTTGGCGGCAGTGTTCGTGCTGAGAATACGGGCTCCAGCCCAAGAGATCAGATGGCCAACCAGACTCGCCGCGTCACTATCAGCGTCGGGGCGCCTGTTTCGACTCAGCGACGGCAAGAAGGCAAGGGAAATACAACCCTTCGATGAAGTAAATATTATGACTTGGCGTTTTGATTTATTTATATTTGCGGCAGGCAGGTTTCAAGCTTGGAACCGCATCACACAATTGCCGCTGGCGTTTGGAAATTCCATGTGAGACGGAGAGAGCTGAAACTATTTTCTGCTTTTCCATTGTATAAATTTTATGAGACAGACTGGTACAAGAATTTTGAGAGTATTATACACAATCATGATTAATTTGACAATGTCTGGCGACGAAGAGTGCCGAAAAATGCTGACAGTGCTACCGAAGCCAGTTCGCACTGTTTCGGATGTCCCCACAAGCAATAGTGACAGGGCAGGTAACAACAGCGACAACGACAACAACAACCGGCCATAATGACCAATTACAACAAGAAAACTAGTTACAGCGACAATAGCGACATTACCTCAGAGGGTTACTTACCTATATCCTCATGGACGACACAGCAGGCGGCGGTTCGCCACGCTACGTCCGTAGTCGTATCAGCAACGCCTGTGACGGCTGCAAGGCGCGCAAAGTAAAATGCGACGGAAAACTTCCCTGCGGGTACTGTGCCGGCCGGCGGCGCGGCAATGACTGTCACTACTCGGCACAGCGACGCCGAAAAAATGCGGCCGCGATGCACGGCACGCGCAGCGGCACGGGCGTCCGCGGTACGACAACGCCGCCCGGAACTATCGGCACAGCGTCGCCGACGCCGGATGTGCAGCAAAGATCACTTCCAAGTGCTGAAAGCCGTCAATCGCGTGAAGAAGACCGCCCCGGGGAGGCGGGGACCGCCCGGATCACGGTCGGGTCGCACAATCGAGGCCAGGCTCGTGCCCGGCGTCAGACGGCGACAACAATTACAGAAGCCCCCCAGAGCTCCGCGGATAAAAGTGAGCAGAGTCGGCGGCGGAGTAGCGGAACGGCCCGGAACCAGTCAAACGAGGCTGCAGAAGACGATACTGATGTTCCGCGGGAAGCACGACTGTTGCGCGACGCGCACGGCAAGCTCATCTTTATCGGCGACTGCGCGCCCCTGTCGTTCTTTCAATCTGTTCGGCAGGTAGTGACTAGTCGCGTGAGCCAGCACGCATTCGCGCCGCAAACCAGTCGTTATTCCGTCTTGGAGAATGCACCACCGCATCCGCCCCGGCGTCTCGGCGGCAACGTCTCGGAGCCACGCGCCGCGCCGACGGTGCACCCGGGCGATGTGGCCGCGGCAGTGTCTGCGTACCTGTCCACGACGACGGGCATGATTGACCTATTTCACGACCGCGCGTCGCTCCTCGACGACCTGCTCCTCTGGTCCGAGGGCCAGCCGCACCGGCGGCCGCAGGACGGCGCCTCGACCATCAAGTACCTCGTGCTGGCGATTGGGCGGTTGACGAACGACGAGGCGCTGGCGCAGGAGTATTTCGAGCACGCCAGGAGCCGGGCGTACGTCGACATGAGCGGCGACCTGAGCGCCGAGACGGTCCAGGCCTTTGTGCTCATCACCGTGTACATGCTGTGCTCGTGCCAGATCAACGGCGCCTTCCTCTTCTTCGGCGTCGCGGCGCGCGCGGCCTACTCGATCGGCGTGCACCGCACCGAGGTCAATGCGCGCTTCGGCGAGGCGGTGCACCGGCAGCGCGACAACCTGTGGAAGAGCCTGCGCGCCGTGGACCTGTTCCTCAGCACGTCCATGGGCCGCCCGCCGGCGACGTCGGACATTGACTGCACCGTGTCGTACCGCGCGCTCGACGACGACGGCAACGAGGCCCTGGACCTGCTGAACGCGTCGGTGCAGATTCTGCTCATCACCGAGGCGATTGTGGTGGAGATTTACTCGCGGCGCAAGATCTCGCTGCAGCTGACCGAGGGCATCTCGCTGCAGCTGCGCGGCTGGTCGAACCGCTGGCTGCAGCCGCTCAAGGTCGTCGTCGCGACCGACGACGAGGCGCAGGTCAGCGGCGCGTGCCAGGTGCTGTCGACGTACTACTACGCCGTCATGCTCGTGTCGCGGCCGTTTCTCATGTACGAGCTGTACCGAAGGTTGTCGGCGGACGCGCCGCCGCTCCCGCACGGGGCTGCTTCTGCCGCCGCCGCGGCCACGCTATCGTCGGGGAAGACCAAGCTGGCGGACGCCTGCATCGACGCGGCCAGCCTCATGGTCGACCCGGTGCTGGACCTGATGGAGCGGGGCCTGCTGCAACACCGCGCGCCGATGCTGGTGTCGTGGCTGTTTGCCGCGTCGCTGGTCCTCGGCGTGGGCCTGCTGGGCGGCTTCGGCCGGATCCTGGAAAAGTACGCGCGCATGTCGATCCAGACGCTGGACCACTTTGCGCGGACCGACGGGCACGCGGCGCAGTACAGCCTCATTGCGCAGTCGCTCCTCACGACCGCCCTCGAGGATCTCGAGAGGAGGGAGCTGCAGGAGCGCACGAGACGGACCGAGAGCTCGAGCCAGCTGTTTGGATTGGTGCCGCACGACGACGCTCGCGTGTCGATGGGTGGCAACGCCGGCGGTGCCGGCGGAAGCGGAAGCAACTCGCCAAGGGAGGCTGTCGGCCATCGAGCAGCGGCGCTTCGGACAGCACCAGCAGCGACGACGACGACGACGACGGGACGAGGAGCACCAGCACCGAGCTCGACACCAGCATCGAACAGGGCCGAGGGCGGTGCGTTGCGGAGAAGTTTAGCAGCAGCATCGCCAGTGCCGTGGCAAGCGCGCCGCGATGGTGCTGCCGCTCCGTCCCCTCGCATCGGAGACATTGACTCGGCGTTTCTGGGCCTGTCAGAGTCCATGTATACACCAGACGCAGACTACTGGAGCAACTCGTTTGGCGTCAGCGAAGACGACGCGGTGAATTTGTTTCCGCTGTTGGACGCAGGCGGTGGCATTGACCTTGCGCATTACTTCTGAGCCACCTGTGTGGGTGCACCGCTGCTTTCCGCCAATTTCCCATGTTTTCTCTATTGATCTATATTATGTTTGAATCATAGTAGAAGAGAAGTAATTCTCATACAGGCCCATGGTTTTGATATCCACGTTGTTTTTTAAATATTGCAAGCTAGTGATGGAAAGAATTATCTTCACATGAGGGCTTGTCGGGCGAAGGTGGAGCTGGAGCGGCGACAGCCAGAGCCGACACCAACCGACCGGGGGAAGAAGGACACTTTGACCGGTTCCCCGTACGTTCCTTTGCCGACGACGCTGCCTCACATGTTGAACTACATGTCTGTCCGAAAGGGAAGGAAGGCTAGCGTTGAAATCTCTTTTCCCGTTGAACAGGCAAGGTCCAGTCTTGCGATCCAGACGTGTAGCAGAGGCCAGCGGCCAACGCCAGGTCACAAGAATAGCACAGAGCATTGCATAATGCAGTACATTTGGATTTCGTTTTCATCATTAATATGGGCTTTATCTAATGCTATTTTTCGCCATTTACGTAGAAAATGCTAACAAATCTAAAGACAATCACTACTGGCTCTCCGCCTCTATACCTTGAGGGCGCCGCGCAGAATCTGCATGAATCTCCAGACATCCTCGAAGCGCGAGTACAGCGGCACGGGAGCGACGCGAATCACGCCCGGCTTGCGCTTGTCGCAGAGCACGCCGTTGAGCTCGAGCGCGTCGTTGACGCCGTCGAGCAGCCCCTCGCGCAGCATGACGCTGAGCTGGGTGCCGCGCTGGAGGGGGTCGCGGGGCGTCAGGATGCGGAAGAGGGTGTCGTCGCCGGCGTCGGCGAGGATGCCGTCGAGCAGCGTCTCGGCGTAGGCGGTGAGGACGAGGGCCTTGGAGCGCAGGTCGCGCATGGTCGTCTTGTTGAAGACGGAGAGGGCGCCGGCGAGGTTGGCGAGCTCGAGCGCCGAGGGGTTCGAGGCCTGGTAGCCGCCGGCGCCGGGCGTGGGCACGAACCTGTTGTCCATGTTGAAGCGCACCGACTTGTCGCCGCCGTACCAGCCCGTCAGGCGCGGGCGGTACGTGGGCCGGCCGTCGGCGCCGTCGCGCCACTCGACGGCGCCGTGGCGCTCGTGCACGAAGGCGCCGCCGATGGCGCCGGGCCCGGCGTTGATGTACTTGTAGGTGCACCAGCAGGCAAAGTCGACGTCCCAGTCGTGCAGCTTGAGCTCGACGTTGCCGGCCGCGTGGGCGAGATCCCAGCCGACGACGATGCCGCGCGCTCGGGCGTAGGCGGTGATGCGGGGCATGTCGAGCAGCTGGCCCGAGTAGTACTGGATGCCCGGGAGCAGCAGCAGCGCCGTCTCCTCGGCGTGGGCGTCAATGGTGGCGAGGATCTTGTCGGTGGGCATGTAGGAGCTCTCGTCGGGCTCAATCTTGACCATGCTCTTCTCCGGGTCGAGGCCGTGCCAGGTAATCTGGCTCTCGATGGCGTAGTAGTCGCTGGGGAAGGGGCGCCACTCGAGGATGATCTTGTGGCGCTTGGCGTCGGGCTTGTAGAAGCTGGCCATCATCATGTGCAGGTTGATGGTGAGGGTGTTCATGATGACAATCTCGCTCGGGGAGGCGCCGACCAGATCGGCCGACCGCTTGGCGCAGTCCTCGGCCATGTCCTGCCACTGCGTCAGGGGCGAGTTGCCCAGCGTCTTGAAGTGGCCATTGACGCCGATGGACGCCCAGGTCTCGAGCTGCGCGTCGATAAACTTGCGCACCGCCTTGGGCTGCGCGCCGAGCGAGTTGCCGACAAAGTAGATGCCGACGTCGGGGTCCTCGCTGGCGGTGCCGTTGGTAGCAGCAGTAGCACCATTTGTCTTGGCGGTCGCTATTGGAAAAGGAAAAAAAAAGTATGGTGGTCAGCAAGATGCGCATTGATACCGGGGTCAGTAAGACTGGGAGGGGCGAGCGCGGGAGGCTATCGCTGGCGCCCGCCGATGCCATTCAGTCATGGGAAGCCTTACAGGGAAGGGTGCCGTCGAGGGCAGTCTTTTTGATGGAGGTCTTGGTCGGTAGGATGAATTCATGGCGAAGATGGCTGAGCGCGTCTTGTGAGTCGAGCTTCTGGGCAAACTCGAGCGAGTTGGCGTCGGCCGGGAACTTGGCCGGGGCGCCGCCACGAAGGCGCTCAGAGTAAGCAGACAGATCCATGGGTCGTGTGGAGGTGGATGAGGAGGTGGTAGAGTAGCAAGAGTAATGACGGTGAGCGGCACCAATTGGCACGGTCTGACGCAGAGGCGCAAAGGCGGCAACGATGGATGGATGGGCAGGCTTGAGGCAGTCGAATAGGCAATGTCGCATCGCTTACAGAGTCGTGAGACGAAAGGAAGAAGCAGACGGACTCAAACCACTTTATGTCCAAACGACCCCTCCGTCGAAGGTGGGGGACAGAATTCGCCCCAAGACCACCAGTACGAAGAGAGAGTAGCTGGTGGAGATCCGAACTCCGATATCCGAACATCCGTAACACAGCGCCATGCTGGCTCTGTTCCGCGATAGGGTTAGGGTAAGACACGTATTCCCATTATTTGACCGGGTTCTGCTCTGTTCCAATCGAGGAGACTGAGAGGAGAGCAGACGAATTTGTACAACATGGACAATTGTCTGCTCTGCCGCCCGGGGGGAAATGCAACTAGATGCTTATCCTGCAAGCCCGTTGTCGGCAGCGTAACATTGCATGTCGGTCGAAACGCACAGGTGCCGTACCGGCAGCAAGTTCTCAAAGAGGCCTCTTCCAGAGGGCTGGCCACTCGCTTCCCTGACCACCAGAACTCCGCGTGGTACCTTGCGATTGGCTGTCGCCGATTCAACGTGGACCGTCACTGGCCCCTCGGTCAGAAGCCGGTCGCGCAATTTGATCAACCCTGGTGGTCGGATGCACTAACCTAGCGGATGACGGATCTTCGGTGCTTTTCGCAAATGCAACTCGATCCGGTACTCGGGTGAGCATACATGTTCGCTTCAATCATCAAACCACTGTGGACCTAACTTGCCCATTCCTTTCCATCTTTTCCCGATTCTTGTTCGTTTTTAATGCATGTCATTCCCAAATCAACAGGAGACAACACTATCCCCACACTACAACTTTTGTTTGCTTCCCCTTTTCCCAGCCGAGATTGCTGTCTTGCACCCGCGCAACATACACATCCGTCTTACATCTCGCAACAACACGCCTGCAAACAGCATCCATGTCACCACACGCCGTGCAACCAACCCCAGGGTCGCCGCGCCTGGGTCTGGACCTTGATAAATTCGCCGTCACCAGAAACGCATTCCTGCCCGAAAAGAGCCCCGTCCACGTCTTGTCAGACCCGTACTACCAGCCGTGGGAAGCAGTGGGACAGAACTTGGCTCAATTAATCGACGACGGCACCATTCACAATGCAATTCGCCAGCTGCCGATTCTCGCCGTCGACAGGCTCGTATCCGAGGCTGAATGGCGCCGCGCGTATACAATGCTGGCCTTTATGACACACGCGTATGTGTGGGGTGGTGACAAGCCCGAAGAGGTATGTCTCGGCTGCTGTCCATGTGAATGAAGACATCAAGAAGATGGAAAAACAAGGCTGACATTCAATGTTCATCGCAGGTCCTGCCGCCGCAAATATCAGTCCCATTTCTTCAAGTGTCGGCGCACGTTGAGCTGCCGCCCGTGCTGACCTATGCCGCCGCCAACCTGTGGAACTTTACCTGCCAGGGCGGCGAAGACTTTTCCGACCTGGACAAGCTGCGGCTGTGCTTTTCCTTTACCGGCACCGAGTCCGAGTCGTGGTTCCTCCTCATCAGCGTCGCCATGGAGGCCAAGGCGGCCGGCATCCTGCAGACCATGACGACGGCGCTCCACGCCGTCCGGGCGCGCGACCACGACGGCGTCGTCGCGGGGCTCGAGGAGCTCCGCCGCTGCATCGACAGCGTCGCGCAGCTCCTCGAGCGCATGTACGAGAGGTGCGACCCCATGACCTTTTACCACCGCATCCGCCCCTTCCTCGCCGGCAGCCAGAACATGGCCGCCGCGGGCCTGCCGCGCGGCGTCTTCTACGACGAGGGCGCCGGCGCCGGCGAGTGGCGCCAGCTGCGCGGCGGCAGCAACGGCCAGAGCTCGCTGATCCAGTTCTTCGACGTGGTGCTCGGCGTCGAGCACAGTGGCCACGGCGACAAGAAGCACGCCAGCTTCCACGACGAGGTCCGCGCGTACATGCCGGGCCCGCACCGGCGCTTCCTCGTCCAGGTGGCCCGCATGGGCAGCATCCGCGAGCTGGCCATGGTCGCGCCGTCGGACACGGGCGACGCGCAGGAGCGGCGGCTCCGCGACGCGTACACGGCGGCGACGGCGGCGCTCACGGCGTTTCGCCAAAAGCACATTTCCATTGTGACGCGCTACATCATCATCCCGTCCAAGCAGCCGTGGCAGGGCAGGGCGGGCAAGCAGAACCTCGCGAGCTCGTCGTCGACGTCCAAGGACGACGAGCAGCTGACGGGGACTGGCGGCACCGCGCTCGTGCCGTTTCTCAAAAAGGCTCGCGATGAGACGACGGAGGCGGGCAAACTGCAAAGGAGGCAGTAGAGCCGGAGTGGCCTGATGCATTCAATTATGACCTTGCCTTTTACATAGAAACTCATGACACGTAGCGACTACCATTCTATAGATGACTTTAATTTAGATGACGGCAAATTTTTCATTGAAAATTTGCGCTTTCTTTCCCTGGGCGCCGTAAATTCGAAGACGTGATAGTATATATGTATCGGTATTTATAATTTAGACTGTCTATGCAAGATCATCCGTATTCTTGGTAAGGATACAATAATGCCTACATGCAGGCAGTCCATCTCTTGATGCGCGCATTTACATGGCCAAAACAGCAGCTACGGCCGCACCAAAAGCAAGTCCTATAGGCATGGCGAGGCCTGCAGCAGCGCCGTTGGGACCCTTGGTAGCGGCAGTACTCGAGCTTCCGCCACTGGGCCCGCTGGTGCTCGTCGCGTTGTTGCCTCCGGGGATCGACGTCGAGCTCGGCGTCTTCTTGTCCGTCTTGACGACGCGCCCCTCGAGCGCATTCGTCAGCGGCGTGTTGGCCTTGACATAGGCCTCAAACACGTCCGAGTCGGCATCGAGCGCCGCAAAGCCCGTGGTAGGCTCGACGAGGTTGTCGCCGCCGCGGGCCACAAAGTCGAGCGTGACGACGCGGTAGTCCTTGCGGCTCTCGTCCAGCGGCTTGCCGCCGACAGTCACGCTGATGAGCTTGCTGCCCGCATCATTGTCTGGGTTGTACTCAATCTTGATGTCCTTGGAGATTTGGAACCACGACGACGTCTTCTTCTTGCTAAACTGGTTCTCGCGGGACACCCAGCCCTCGATAATCTTGCGCAGCTCCTCGCCAGAGTACGGGAGCTGGACGACGGCGTTGCCAAAGGGGAACGAGGTGAGGATCTGGCCGCGGGTAATGTTGCCGGCGCCAATGGTGGCGCGGATACCACCGGCGTTCATAAAGGCAAAGTCGGCCAGCTCATCGCCGGCATTCTTGGAAATGTTGCGGCGGTAGTCGAGCATGGCGTCGACCATGGCTTGGCCGAGGAGGCAGTCTCCCTTCTGGCAGGTGGTCTGGTCCAGTTCGTTCTTGGTCGTGCCAATTACTTCGGCGCCGTATTCCTCAAAGGGCTTGCGCCAGGCCTGGATCTCATCCTGAAGCGACTTTTCGAGCTTCGTCGTGTTGGTCATGTGGATGGGCGCACCGTGGTAGGAGAGAGCGCGGCCGTCTTTGTCAAACGTCAGGTCGATGGAGCCCAGATACTCACCCCAGCGGTACGAGGTGACGACAAAGACCTCTTTGCCAGACTGGTCCTCGATGATGGTGGGGTACTTTCCAGCGGCATTGGGCATGTCCCCGATCAGGGTGTGGCTGTGGCCGCCAACGATGAGGGAGAGTCCCTCGGTGTTCTGGGCCAGCTTTTGGTCCTCTTCGTAGCCAATGTGGGTGAGGGCGACGATGCGACGAATGTCAGTGGTGTTGCGAATCTCCCAGATGGCCTTTTGGACCTCGGTGGTCACGTCGAGGAAGCTGGTGCCATTACCCACGTTGGAGATGCCTTTGGTCGTCTCGGTAGTGGCGCCAATGATGGCCAGTTTGTGGTCGTCAAAAATGTGATAGTTTTTGACTGTCTTGTTGAGAGCTTCATAGTCGGACTTGACGTTGCAGGAGACAATGGGAAAGGTCAGGTTCTTGAGGAACTTGCCGAGCTCCTCGTCGCCATTGTCCCACTCGTGGTTGCCGAGGGTCATGACGTCAAACTTGAGATTGTTGACCGTCTCGGCAATCTTTTCGCCGCCATAGTAAGAGAAGAAGAGGGTACCCTGAAACTCGTCACCCGCGTTGAGGAGCAGGTGATCGGGAAACGTCTCGCGGAGCTCCTCGACCTTTGTCTTGATGCGCGCATAGCCGCCGAAGCAGCCCTTGGAGGGGTCCGTACAGTCAGAGCCTGACTTGGCAAACTGATCAAGATGAGAGTGGACATCATTGACGTGGATAAAGGCTGTCTACTTGTTAGTGAGTACATCTCTTACGCGGCCGGCGAGTCTCAGCGTACTCATGTTGTAGTTGCCATCGCTGTCGATGAAGCGCTTGGAGAGATGGCGCTTGCTGTAGAGCACGTCATCGGCGACAGCCCATGAAGCAGCGCCCAGTGCCGCCGCGAGAATGGTAGATGTCTTCATGGCTGGAGGTGCAGAGGTGACGGTTGGCGGGTGACGGTTGGCGGCAGGCAGGCACAGGAAGACGCGGGTCCGGCAGCCCCAGCTAGTCTTAAGGCTTGTACACAGAAAAGAAAACCGACTTATCGCACACAAACGATAGCGAGCGCCAAGCAACCGGGGCTCACGGGCGACGCCGAAAAATTGCCTGGAGGTGGAGAGAGCTGGGGTTTGCCGGGGTGAAGTTGAGCTTGGCCAATCCTTCTAGCCCCTGCGGTGGTGCTGCTGCCAAGCTGCACGTGGGCAATTCCAAAGGTCTCAGATGCGGTCTGGAGGCGAGGGCACAGATGGTTTGCACGTGGGGCGAATGCGCGAGAACTGGCAAAGAATAGATTAAATTGCCTGGATTTATTCAATTTGTGCAGCCCATGGTTACTGCGGGATTTCCACCCACGGCGCGTCTCACTCAGCCAAAGTTGGCGATCAAGGTTGCACCATCTCCGCAGCTCAGAGTAGGCCAGCCTCTTTGAACAAGCTGTCCCCAAGTCAATGGGTGAAAAAATAATTGTGTACTGAAAATCTCAAGACTTTCACTTTTTCGCTCAAACTTTGGGTGCAGTTTCGAATTCTTTGCGACCGTCAAAGAGGAAAGGGAGCTCGTCGGGTCTCGCCGCGCCAAGCCCACGCTTCTTAGCACAAGCTGATAGCAGCCTCCGAGTACAGAGAGTACTCACACAGACAACAGGGTCCGCAACGTCCGATAAGAGACCAAAGTCGCATCCCGGACACTTGAAGGACTGCATGAACAGACTGGGAAATTATCAATGGCGGAAAGAATAGTCTTGTTGCCAGCATAGCCTGTGGTTTTGCCTCTTTGGGAACTACGATGGCGTTGAACAAATAAATAAATAAACAAATAATACTATAGATAGCTGCAAATAAGTCAATAGCTGCAGCTGGTGGCTTGTTTCTCTGTAGCGAAAGAGCCTGATCATTGTTGGCTGTTGGCTCTACAGTAACCTCAGAATCGGCCTGCATGATACCACAAGAACAATTAGCCAAGGGCAGTTCGAGGAAGCGGAAAACACAAGTTGTGTCTATCGTCTGTGCGAGGCGTTCTTGCACGCTCAGCTTTGACATGACAGAGCTCTTCTATGGCACGGCAAAGACTCTGGCTGTGTGCTGAGCAGAATTTGCCATCTCGGTCAAAGACGCCATGGGTTTGCCGGCGCGGCTCTTGTGATCGAGACTACGCCTGTGTAGCTATGGTAGATTGACCTATACCAGACAGCATCCTGCTGTCTAATAGCATCGGCACGCAGCACGAATGCATGGGATTGCGTCATTACTGACCAAGCTCACGAACCGTGAATATGAAGTGAATCTGACCAAGAGCTGATACATACGACCACAGGCAGTAGAGAATACCGCGTCCCGTTTGCTCCGCAGCTGTCAAGCTACTGACCGGCAGATTAGTAGTTGGGTCGGTGACGACCAGCGAACACCGGCTGTTGTATGTTTACTTTTTATCTTTTCATCTTTTTTTTGTTTTTGTTTTTATGAGTAGTAGATTCTTCCATCTCCCGCCGCCTCTCTTTGCAGTCTCGAGATTGTGATGCTCAAGTCTGTGGGGGAACATGGGGAAAATGACCAAGACACTGTTCTGCGCCGTCTTGCACGGAAAACTGGGTTCCGATGAGGGACATCACTTCAATGGGAGTGTTTAGATTGACTAGACTTGTTAAAAATATAGCTAGTACACCTGGCCGAATTCCCTCTTTACAGAATCTCTATCGCCATGGCCGCCGAAGCGTAAACATGTTTCGAGGGCACACATTCGGCTACGCGCGTGGAAATGCTACGTATCAGTTTATTGAATTAATTTTGGCAAAAGCAAGAAAAGTGTACCAGCTCAATTCGAAAACACATTTGATGATTGTTCCAACTAAAATGGTAGAAGAGCCGAGTGTCGATACCACTGTAGCTGCACGTTGTAACACATGCTAACATCGGTCTCATAAAGGCATCTCGACATCCTTTTGCCCAGAGCTCCTATTGACCGTACAATTTATTTGGCCGTGGGCTGCATTTGAAGTAGATGGCCTCATTCGGCGAATTGATGCTCAGGTCATTCCTGTTGAGGTGCGGCAGATGTCGCATCCTGGGCGTGCCATCCTGCTTCGCCAGTCGGAAGTCGTTATGCGCAAACATTGTAACAACAGCGGCAGTTATCTCGAGGGTGGCAAACTAAATCTCTTAGCATAAGTCAAATCTCATCCAAACATAGTAGCCTTACCTTGAGACCTACTAATAGGGTGTCAGTACAGGGATTCCAGAAGCAAGCAGCCGAATAGACACTTACAGCACGGGTGGAGGCCAGAGCCCCAGCCCACAAATGCATGGGGTTTATCCGTGCCTTCGTCTCTGCCAGGGAGATGACGAGCTGGATCCCACTGTAGGGCGTTGGGGTAAATACGTTCATCCAGGTGGACGTCGTCCATTGCGTAAAACTGTCTTGTCAATATGCCTTCTAATAGGAATCCCTCAGAAGGGGCTATAACTGACCACAAACGCTTTCTTCGGGACCACCTGACTCGTTCCAGGAATGACAACGTCTTCGTTTGAAAGGTTCTTCCGTAGGGCAGGGCCGGAGAGGTTCAGTCGCAGAGTTTCCCGCAAGCATACATGTAGAGCGGGTAGTTGTGTATCCCAATCATGGTACGGTACGCGTTGCAAAATGTCCAGCACAGATTCTTCCACAGTTCTGCGATTACTGCCAATCAAAGCGTCCGTCTCAACTTGCACTTTGTTGTACCATTCTAGATTTTCGGCAAGATAGCACAAAAGCCAAGCAGAAGTGATGCCAGTGTTCAGAAGACCAGAAAACAATATCCCAATAATGCACTGACGACATGGTACGCTCATCAGCCTCGTCCCAAAATTGAAGAAGTTAAACTCACCTTGACGATTTCGAGGTCAGCCACTCCCAGATCCATGAGAAACTGCAACGCATCTTTCCAATGCGTCCGGCCCTGCGCCGCCCGTTCATCACGCCCACGATCACCCGGTGCAGGTTGAAGCCAGCCCATACTTTTGACAGCATCGACGGCAGCGGCCAGTCTTGGAACATGATCTGTAAAGGTGAGAAATGCTCAATGCTAGAAAACTGCTTAAGAGTAGACTGCAATAGCGTTTCGTCTTCGGCTATTTCGTGGACACCACCAGTACGGTGTGTCAGCTTGTAGATCAGGCGGTACATGAGTGGAAATATGGGCACTGCGCTCTCCCTGGACGATAGTCCACGGAGGGCTGTATCGGCATCTTCGATTATACTGGGTAAAGAGTCTACCAGTCGCTCGCGCGTGAGGATTTTCTTGAACAAACTGAGCTGGCTCGCGGCCGGGTTGTCAATGTCGGTCTCGATGCTGGGACTAGCTGCGAGCAAGGTGGAATAGCTGCCCTCCTATGGTTAGTAAAACTGTTCACTGGCATCATTGATTGTAATGGTTTAGCATACCCCGCGCGTAAATCAAATTGCCGGGAAGTGTATGATAGTGTTCTGCCAGTTTCGCCCACCAAGCTTATGATAGGATGCTGTCCGTAGTAGAAGCTAAATGATTGCCCGCCGTTCTGCTTCTGCTCTTCGAGAAACTCTTGACGTCGAAGATAAAATTCGATCGATCCAAATATAGGCCACCCTGGGACATATTTTGGCGCGTTTTGGGGAAGCTTTGGTCGTCGCAAGACGACGTTGACGAGGGCGAACACCATCGTGGATAACGCCAGCACGAAAACGGCAACGAGCCATCGACAAGTAATGTAGCCGGCAATACGTGACCAAATTATTTTGCGGACTGCCTCCATTGTGATGGAATGTACCTTTGAATTGGCTTTGCTAGTCCAGTTTCTGTGGCTCGATGTTCAGAGGATTGTACCATCAAAGTCTTCTGGACGATGCCGAATCGTCATGCATGCCGAAAATACTGTAGGATTGGGTCGGCATGTCACACCTCGTACAAGATGAATGCAGCCCGTTTGCGAGGAAAGTAGTACGAATGTGCATGTCTCTCGCTTCCGATGAGACGAATTGGCACGGCGCTAGTATCTTGCATCGGAGAAGGTGCTCTCTGTGCATCGACGGTTTCCTCGTGGCTGTACCATGCTCTAGCTAGACTTCACACCGCCGCAGTGCATACCAAGACTCCTTGGAAAAGAATTGGATGTCTGATTTGTTAATTGGGTATATCATGAACAAAGAAAAAGATTATCTGTACAGATTGCACTGCGTTCGTCGGGGCAGGAAGCTCGTGATCGCCTGCGCTGCGACTCCACGCCAACAAACAGTCGTCTCACTCAGGCTTCGCCCTGTACACTGCTCACAAAGTAAATGACACAGCCCCATATTCAGAGCTGAGAAAATCTAAGACAAACAGAATAATATCTTGACTGCTTTGGCAGCGACTTGCCATGTGAACAGACCGATTTCTTAGCCCCATGTTAAAATATGCCTCAGAACCCATGTTGGACTTTGGCCTGGATAGCCCATAGCAAATCATTGAGCACCAATAAAACAGCACGCAACAGTTACAAAACCGAATGAAAAACTGTAATTATTGCCCTGAAGTTGTCTATTCATCTCGACGCAGCCCGTAGTAGATCACACGCGCCGAAGTCCTGTAACGTCCCAAGGATATTTGAGCTACCATCGCGCATACCTCTGAAATCCAGCTTTATCATGTTACAGCTAGATAAATCTATTGAAGAGGAACTGCAATGCACTGCAGCCTCAGTCTCGCAAGGTTTGGCCATGCCGGGGACCCATGCCTCGGACCCATGCCAGTAGCATCTGCATTTCACATCGTCCCGCTCTTGCATACTGTTGCCTGATTCCTGCATCTCAACCCGTTGGCCCCGACCTCGGCCGAAGCAAAGAAAATTCCATGCGTTCAAGAACTCGGCTCTGGGTGGAGGCGTCATGTGACGGCCCATGATCCTTCGTACTCTTCTCTCCCTCGTGCGATCAAGCCCACACCACGAAGCGCGAGCCGGACGACCCAAGTGCGAGCGGCGCCACTGACGACTGTCGGCTCGCTGCAAGTTTCGCAAGGAATGCAAAAGGTTTTCTCGAAGCCGCCGAGCGTAGAAAAATCTCTATCGACTGCCACGAGCTCGTGCTGCGAATAGCGCACATATACAGTTGTGGAGGGCGACCAATGACTGTCGGATCAGTGTTCGAGGGCGTCAAGCAGCTGCATAAACAAGGGTGGTCCTTTGGCAGCGGAGACTTGAAGTTTAACCGGTACGAGCCGCCAAACCCTAAGCAGGTATACCTTTCCGCAAGTCGCTAAAACCCTGTATAGAACGCTCGACACCTTCTACTTTGCCCAGATAATAGCTGCCGGCTGGCGATGGGCGGGCCATGGCAATGCCGACCTTCCTGGTGTCACTCCTATTAATGCCGACCCTCCAGACAGCGACGACTTTGACACAGTGTACGCCCAGCAACGGGGCCTTCTCCACGAGGACGTATGGAAAGAGTATTACACGCCCGCCTTTCTCCTCGAGGAGACGACAGCGCAGTTCTACCGCCTACCGGACTTGCAGGATCTGCCCGACACCACTGGCGATATGAACAGACCCCGACAAAAGGGAGTCGGCCATTTTAGCAAACTCCCACGCTGGGCGCATCTTGTCGTCAAGACGCACCGGAAGAAGCCCGACTTTCCTGTTGCGACGCTGACTGAAATTGCCACGACTACTTTGCGTCAGTCCATTGCACGCTTGCGAGAAGACAACCCCGCGGCGCGAATCCAATTGTATTCAGAGACGCAAGCCTACTTTTGGCTCAAGAAGCTGGGTCTTTTCTCCTCATATAGGCCAAGTGACAAATGGTTATGGGACCCGGATTGGCCCTTTGGCGCCGAGGTCGCCGTCGGGGAGAAGGATCTCTGGGCGTGGGAGGCGCACTACTCGCCGGAGCTGTGGGCATCCCCCGCAGCCGAGGTGACGCGTCTCGATCCGGATCTCGACGGCACGCGCAAGAGTGACGTCACGGGCTGCAGCTGGCCGGACGGCTATGGCCTCGTGGCGGAGGCATGGAACAGCGGCTGGGACCCCGAGGTCGGGAGCACGGAGGAGGTTGCATTTTTGGCCGGCATCGCGGTCAAGGAGACCGAGGAGCTGCTTGCCGACGCGACCCGCACGCCGGACTGTGCTGTTCGTTCGCACATTCCCTTGGGCACCCTGCGCGCCGCGTTCGAGGCGGACTTGGAGAGAGAGGAAAGCATTGCGCGGCTGAGCAAGGCTGTTGTGGAGGCGGGCCGGCTCGACGACGAGGCGGCGGCCCGGGAATGGATCCGGCGCGCGTTGAAAATTGCGGAGAAGTACGCTCACGAGCTGGGCAACGTGCGGCCAGCCAGTGCAGAGGTCTGGGCTGGGGTTTTCAAGAAGATGCTCGAAGAGAACGGGCAGCTCTTCTGGCAGTGGTCGCCCAGAAAGGGTGAGCGTCGGGGACTGAGAGATTTTACATTTAGACTGAAACCAGCTGTCAAGATACCCGGGTAGTTATTCAAGTATCACAACGTCCATCCTTGCCTGGATTTGGCTGCTCTGTGTGTTATGCCACGGTCGGCTCGGCGTCAGCTCAATACTGGCAGATAGCACGGGGAAGCGAGATAAGGCAAGCGTCAATTCGTGTGAATTAAAGTTCTCTTCAATGTGCCATCACTCATCTATCAATGTTCAGAGTTAAAGCTGCTTAGCAGGCATGGGAACAGCCTCGCTTTGCTCAAGGGTTGGCTTGCCACTGCTTGAGCGTCTGAGAACTGGTTAGCGACAGTGATCCATTGAGTTTTGCTCAAGCGGTTACACTTACGAAACAGACTGATCGCCTTCGCTATCTTCGACATCTCGGCGAGCGTCTGGCTTGCGATAATGCCGAGCGGCCAGCCATGGTCCAGTGAAGACCACATCCATTTCTTCCACGGAAAGGCCCGCGATTTCCGGCACGATGAGGTAGGTGTAGAGCAGCGCAATGCCACACCAGCCGGCGAAGAAGATGAAAGCGCCCCAGTTGTGTGTCTCTTCGAGCAAGGAGGGCAGCGCAAAGGCAATGACGTAGATGAACAGTCTGTGGACAAACTGTGCAAGGGCATTGCCAAACGACCTAATACGGTTGGGCCAAAGCTCGCCAGAGATGACAAATGGTAGAGTAAGCAGTCCTGTCATAGTGTATTAGTAGAGAAGCATTTTGGTCAGTGGCGCCAAGAGCACACTTACCAACCGAATAACCGAAAGCCTGAATGAAAATGGCCGCAATGGCTCCTTGTGACGCGGCCGTCGACACGGGACCTTCTTGAGAGTACTTGACATAGACGCCAACGTACATGTCGGCGAGCATCTGGCATGTGCAGCCAACGAAAAGCGACCTGCGACGACCGAGCGCATCCACAAACAAAAATGAGGCGATGAGGGCAAAGAAGAACTTGGACATGGTGTACATGGCGCTCAGGAAGAGGTTTTTCTCTGTACCCTTTGCGACACCGACAATCTTCAGGATGGGGATGAGGTAAGAAGAGATGGAAGACGCGCCGGACAGCTGGGGCAGCGAGTAGAGAATAAGACATTGCTGCACGCGGCGGAGATTTGCAGGCACTGTAAAAGTCTCTTTGAGAATGCTCCTGAAACTGGCAGTCTTCTTGCCTCCGGCGTAGAATACTCTTTCCTGGTGAATGTGCTCCTTGATCTCTTGCAGCTCGTGCTGTACTCGAGGGTGGTCCAAGGGGAGGCCACGAATGCGAACCAGAATCTCAGTGGCTTCTTCCTGGCGATCCATGAGAAACAGCCAGCGCGGCGACTCGCAGAGGAAGAAGCTTGCGATGACGCAGAGGCCCATGAAGACGATGGGGGCGATCCAGACAACCTGGTACTGCATGCGCGTGCCGCGGAGCCCCTTGTTCAGGAAGACGCCGTAAACGCAGAATGTCGACACACCGTGGGCCAGACCCATCATGACGGTGAACCAGGATGTCAGGATGCCTCGAATCTCTGCGGGCGCAATCTCGACCAGCGCGATGGGGCCGATGACAATCAGGCCACCGATTCCGGTGCCGCAGATGATGCGCGCCGCATAGAGAGTGGCAACGTTGGGGGCGACAATCTGGAGGATGTTGCCGAGCATCCAAATGCCAATGTACAGACGGTAGGACCAGAGACGGCCGAGACGGTCATTGAGCCAAAAGGAGCCGGCCGCGCCAATGCAGTCGCCAAGGCCGACGAGGGAGACGAAATACTTGATCTTGCCTGCATCCGTGCCAGAAGAAACACCGAAATGCTTCTGGAAGCTGGGCAGCGTCGCAATCACGGCCGAGGATCCTTGATCCCAGGCTGTTTTTTTGAGAAGAAGCATGTTAGCTGGGACTCGACAATGGCACAGACAAGTGCGCAAGTAAAGACTTACTCAGTGGCACGGCGCCACACGCAAAGAGGAGGCAGGTGAGCAGGAGCATCTTGTTGTAAAGAATTTCGCGCGGTGCTTCGCGAAAGGCACTGCCATAGCTGCCGAGCTTGGTCCGCCCCCAGATGGTCTTGATACCCATCTTGACAAGACGCAGAGAGAAAAGGTGTCTGGGACAAAAGGAAGTGTGGTGTGTACTCTCAAGAGCGAAAGAAAGAGAGCTGATGAGATTGTATGTTTGTGTTTCGACAAGAGGCCAGCCTCTGTTAAATAAAGGTTTTTTCTTTGGAAGCAAACTTGTCCTCTCTCGTGGCGATAACCATTTGCCGTGGACCGGCCGCACACAACAACCACACACACACACACACACAACGGGTCGCCCGAAATAGCCATGGATCGTCAGTCCCCAGACTCAGCTCTTTGTTGGCTGGAGGAGCGCCCGCATCTCAATAGTGGTGGCCCGGAAGTCCGTGGGTGAGGGGGCTTGCACTCGGAAATTCCGGCCCCAGCCTCAAACGCCCTCCACATCACACCGACCTCTTCCCCGCGTCCGGGTACAAAGAAACACGGGATAGCTATGGGGTTGGTAGATGTTTCGCCCCCGCCAGTTGTTCTATATTGCCCCGATAGGAGGTCTCGCGGCTCGGGGGCTGTTCCTGCATAGCTGATGATGTTGTACCCAGCTGGGGGCCTCATCTCACCGTTGAGCGAAGACCGGATGGGATCGGCACTGGGCGCTCTGTTGCAATGCCCACACCTCACACACCACGACATGCGACCATGCCTTTCTTGCTCGCTCACCCCCCCGCCCCCGCAGATAACTAGACAGCTTGACGTTAGCCTATCGCTCTCGCCCCAGGGTCAGGCAGTTGACAAGTGGAGATTCAGGTTGGGGTAAAACGTTTGCTGATTGCGCCCGCAGAAATTTGTTGGTTGGCTCGAAAGACGAAATTGGAGAAGCGCCTCGCAGCCTTGAGCTGGGCAGGCCTTCCCCCCTCGACTAGCTTCCTTCTGATGCCGGAGCCTCGAACGCTGCGGCTGCCCGCCAGAAGGGAAACTTCGTCTTCGTAGTTGCCCTCCTCCTCGCGTGTGGTTTTTACTACTGCATAGATGCGCGACGCATGTTTTACCAATCGCCATGGACAGCTCATATGGTACCTCCGCGGCCGGGGTGCCATATCAGCCGAACAAGCCGCAGAAGCGGAAGCGAGTCGACAGCGCCCCTCCGGCGCGTCGAAGCACGAATGCCTGTATGTTGAGGTGGAAGAAGTAGAAAATGAGAAATAACCCTGGCGCATAAAGTGGGTGATTTGCTAACGAGGTGATCGACTGGATGCGCGCAGGCTGTCGCTGCAAAGAAAAGAAGATCAAGTGCCATTTCAGCGCCAGTGGCCAGCAGAGGTATGTCGCAGTCGCCCACTCTTCACAGTGCATGCCATGCTAACCGCGTACCAGCACATGCACGCCATGTATGAAGGCAGGATCAGGTTTGTCTCAGTGTATACTGTGTAATGCGACATTGGCTGAGTGTGATGCAGACTGCCAGTACGACATTGCGCCAGACGGCGTACCTCGAGGCGCAGAGTAGGAAGCCACCATGTTTACCCGATTCTCAGAGTGGACTGACAGGACATTGTAGATATATCAAAGAACTGGAAGAAAAGGTACAAACACTCGAGGCCGATTTACAGACGGCCCGAACCGCAGCCGCATCGAACCAATCCCACTCATCTCCATCCGTTCATGCTGGCTCTCCAGGTACGATATTTTTCGCATATTATGGTATTAATTGACTAAAATGACAATACAGCGGCAAGTCGCGTAAGCAGCAATGCGGCCGCGTCGCAAGGCAGCCAGCGCGGAGGACGACTGGGACGACGAAATGGGGCAAGTTTTCGGCTCATCATAACAGAATCGATGCGTGTTCTGACCGTGCTAGATACTGTCCGCACACTTTCCGTCTTCGCTATCGCTCAGTCCCTCCAGGAACCGAGACAGCCTTTTGCTACCAGAGCCAACCTGGATCACACTCACCTCAAACACGACGGTCTTTAACATTTTGCACAGTCGGCCGCTGCCGTTCCAGCAAGACTCTGATACACTACCCATCGTCCCCTCGGCCGAGAACTCTAAGCATCTCATCCAGACAGTATATATGCACACGCAGGCACGGTACTGCATTGTGGACTGGGCGCGCGTGCACAGACTGAATGAGACGCGGGAAGCAGTCTGCCATGCAGCAATCGACAAGGATATCGAAGCACAGACCGGTATGGCCTGTTCTCGCGCCATGACAGAAATTGGGCATGGATTAATACTTGATACAGATGCTTATTTCCTCTGGATCATTTATGCCATTGGGGCGCAATTCTCCACCGGCTCGGAACAGCTATCCTTGGTAGGCCACGCTCGCGCCGGGACGAAATGCGACGACTGACTTGATAGGGATACTACACGCATTCACTGAGATACCTCGGAAACGTGCTGGCACAACAGAATCTAGACACTGTACAAGCGCTTCTGACTTTGATGCAATACCAGTTTCGCGCACCAGTAAGTAGATCCTTGCGCAGCCGGAATGCGACTAACCAAGCTTAGAGCGGCCCATCCATCTGGTACGACACATCTATACGCGCTTGTTTGACATTTTTAACATTCTCAGGCATCTTTTGGGCGTTACTTTGCGACTGTGCATTGAGTTGGGATATCACAGAAAATGCGACACGGCACCGTATGAGGACCCGTACACCATGGAGCTACAAAAGCGCTTTTTCTGGTGTACATATTGCTTTGACAGGTATGCTCCTTTTTTTCTTCCTCAATCTCGAAGACAATTCTGATTTATTAGGATGGTCTCAATCATGTCCAAGCGACCGTTTGGGGTCCATGACATGGATATTGACGTCGAGGTGAGCACCGCCCAGCTAAAGAGTTGCCGGGGTCGCAACAGCTGATGATGGCAGGTACCGGTAGATGTCGACGTCATGTGCACTGATGCACAGCGCTTGCGAGACCTTCAAGATAAGCAGGCATCTGGAGAGGCGGATAGAGACGGGGCGATTACGACTGTAAGAGCTGCCTATTCCGTGACGAAATCGAGGACTGACCAGACACAGATGACTACCTCGCTGCACCACTTGCAAATATACCGAATCAGATCCCGCATCATGTAGGTTCTGCAAGTTCCAAAACTCATAACCTCTTTTTAATGTAGTGACAGCACCCGATTGTCGGGACCGCATGCCTTTGCGCCGACATACGAAGACGTCATGGAATTTTTGTCCGAGCTCGACATCTGGCGACAACAGACTCCGCCGCAAAACATGCTGCCGTCGACCCTTCCTCATCAAACCGACGAAAACGTCCAAGCGACATACTTCCAAGCCGCCTTATTATTAATTCGACCGCTCTTGTTCCGTACGGCGATAGACCAGAGCCTACTCTATCGCTGCGTCACTCTCTCCGCGGACGCGTGCGAGGTATGCAACGCCCGCGCATCACACCGGCCAGGCTCTCACTAACTTGATGCAGAATGCGCGCGAGCTGAGCCTGAATCCGCAGACCTTCAACTCCCCCATCACCGTGTACAATTGTTTCCGATGCGGCGTGACGCTGCTGCAGTGCCTAGCCGTGCAGCCGACGATTCTACCGCTACGGCGCACCCTCCGCGCGATAAGCGCCGTGTCGAGCGCCCTGGCCGTGTACTGCCGGGTGGTTCCCACGGCGGAGCCACTGTTGCGACTGTTTGACATGCTCTCGGATCAGTTTCTGGGCGACGGCGAGCACCCGACCGTCTGGAACCCGAACCTGTCCAACCTCCGCTCCATTCTGCAGCGCATAATATCTGCCGGACCGTCGGAGACGCTCGAGTACGTTGTCTCCTTGGAGAATGAAACGAATGGAGGAAGTCTGACTAGCTACAGACTATACAAAATCCTCACAGATGAAGAAGGCGATGCAGCGCACACACCTCTTTCACAAGCAGCTGTAGACGACAACGAATCGGTGAGTATGGCAGTCTGCCTAAAAATCACCGTTCTAACACTTTTAGGGAAACAACGAATTCGACTTTCTGCTAGGCACTGATTCCATGTCTACGCTTGGCATGAATCTAATGATGCCTTTTGAGACGTATCCAGCCTTTAATCAAGACGGTGTGCAGCCACAAGATTCCGCGGCGCTCTGGAACACGATACCATAAACGACTTGCCAGTATAACTGTATCATGATGCGTTTATTTATATATCTATATATGACAAATTAAAAGAAGACCAGGATATCATGAAAAACTACGCAGCCACACTCTGTCGGAGTTGCGCTGTTGCAGCGTCCAGCTCATCGTCTGCCACTTTGAGACGACGCGTCTTGTCATTGACCCACGCCAGGTTCTTGACATTTGTGCGCGCCGCCTTGACCATGAGCCTCTCGACCTGCCGCGGGCCTGTGCTGCCGAAGCTGATGCTGCTGTTGATGAATTCGGTGTGCGACAGCGCCGCGACCAGGTCCTCCTGCGTCATGGCCAGCGGCTCCATGGCCATTTCGGCAACCGCCTCCTGCAGCATCGCAATCGTGACGTCGGGCTTGGCGACGCCTCTGTCGAGGCAGTTTTTGACGAGACGGCCGACGACCGAGTGCGCGGAGCGGTAGTCGACATTGTGCTCGGTGAGGAGGACGTTGCCGAGGCGGTTCGTCGTCACCCACGCGCGCGAGAGGAGCGCCTCGCAGCGCGCCTCCTTGACGGTGACGCCCTGCACGATTTCCGCCGTCAGGCGCAGCATGCCCGCCGTGGTGGCGCAGGCGTCGTCGATAAAGAACACGTTGCGGCCGTTGGTGTCGCCGGTGCCCTCGTTGCGAAAGGTGGCGAGGGCGGAGACGATCCAGCCCTGGGCCTCGCCGGCCTTCATCTTGACCGTCTCGAGCGCGTAGGGGTTCTTCTTGTGGGGGAAGACGGAGCTCGTGCTGCAGAGCGAGTCGTCGAGCTCGACGGTGCCAAACTCGACGGAGCTGTAGACGTGCAGGTCGCTGCAGAGGTCGTTGAGCAGCGTCATGACCATGGTGAGCGCAAAGACGAGCTCGACCTGGTAGTAGCTGTCGCGGCCGAGGCGCGCGTTGTCGAGGACCTCGGTGAAGCCCAGCAGGCGCGCCGTCAGGTCGCGGTCAATGTCGAGCGTCGTGCCCGAGAGGCCGACGGCGCCGAGCGGGCTGCGGTCGACGCGGCCGTAGACCTGCGTCAGCTGCTGGAAGGCGTCGTGCAGGCGCTCGAAAAAGGCGAGCAGGTAGTGGCCAAAGGTCGTCGGCTGGGCCTGCTGCATGTGCGTGTAGCCGATGAAGGGCGCGCGCGCGTACCGGTCGGCCGCGTCGACGAGGGCGTCCTGCAGGCGCAGCAGCTGCTGCGCGACGCCGAGCACGCTGTCGCGGTCGACGAGGCGGCGGACGGTGGCGCCCTGGTCGAGCCGGCTGCGGGCAATGGGCAGGCGGCCGGCGACCTCGTCGCCGACGCGCTCGGTGAGGACCTTTTCCATCTGCAGGACCATGCTGCCGATGCCCGGGGTCACGGTGAAGCCGCCGGCGCCGGCGCCGCGAATGTCGTCGAGCTCGGCGAGCAGGGCGCCGGCCTGGGCGGGCGTCATGTAGCCCTGCCGGGCGAGCATGACGACGTGCGCGCGGTCGACCTGGACAATGGTGGACAGGTGCTTGACCTCCCAGGCGAGACGGGGGCCCTCGTTGTAGCCGCTGAGCAGGTCGCTCATGGGCTTGGAGAGGCGGCCCTCGGCGAACGACTTGAGCAGGGGCTTGCAGGCGGGCATGACGGCGGTGGCAGTAGCTTCATGAGATGGAGAAAGGTGTGGTAAGTTTAGTTTGATCAGAGACACCTCTATCAGAAGCCTGATGAGAATATTTCTGTGAGTATATGGGAGTTGAGCAGTTTGAATCCCTTGTTTCGTCGTCTTGTGGCTGGGTGTTCTTCCGGGCATCATTTGTTATTTATCAATAAGCAATTTGCAGACGAGTGTGCAATGATTTTCTTTGCAGATTCGCAGTCGGAAGACCCGAGAAGGCATGATCAGTAAGAAATGCACTCATCTTTGGGGAAATGGGAGGATGTTTGCTGGATGTCGGTATGGTGATGTTATGGTGTACACGATGCCATCACTCGCCGTCCGACAAAGACGTGGTTGGACGCGGACTTCCGACGAGCATGTTGGCACAACTAATCAATGATAGTGTTTAGACTCAAACAGAGATGCCGCATTTTCTCCGCCTTGTGCCGAGGACGAGTCCATTTCCCTGAATCAACAGACTCCAGTGCTGAGACTTGGGAACTGGACCCGGGACTGCCGGTCGGTTCGGAAGGCCGAATTGGAGCCTGAAAGGCGGGGGATGCATAGATTGGGGACACGGCATTTGGACCGGATACCGACAGTTGAATTATGGAGATTGATACTCATTCTGGAAACGGAGTGTCAATGTTTGCTTCGGGATTCCGTTGACGATGCGAAAGCGGTTCCGGAGGGCTTATTTTCTTTGTGATATAGGGGGGAAATCTGGGGGTGGCGCTGAGACCCCCGCTGTGTTACCCGCTGTAGCCGGGCTCACTGGCTCGGAGGAGCCGCCGAGGGGGGGAATACATGATGCAGCGGCACGCGAGCTCGAAAGGACTGTGGGACGAAGGATGATTTCTCATATTGTGCTTTGTTCTCTTATTTTCTCTTTGTTTACTACGTCCTGCACTTTTTTCCCATCGATACGATTTTCCACCAGACAACAACACAAATGTGTTTCAATTGCCACTCTGGCGACATCTGCAGTGACATCTACAGCGACATCGACGGCGACGTACAGGCATGTGACCCCTCTATTTATAGTGGGCTCCAGGCTGCACAGCACGAGACAGGGCCGCACAAACGAAAGGCTAAAGGTACGGCCCGGTGCTGGTACAACTTTAAGGCCTCGACTAAAAACATGTACAAATTAATTGTACTCGTCGACTCAACATCTGAATCGACTTGGACTTTGAAATGACAACCCGACAAGGCAGACATGACAACGCCAAGATGCTGCACGCACTCGTTACGTCAGGACTGGTGCAAGGCTGAGAGCTTACCCAGGCGATCGTCACCAAGCTGAGGCACAAGGCGCGACAACGGGCAGGGTCACAGCCCCCAGCCCTCCTTCCAGTCGCCCTCATGTGATGCCGTCAGAGTTAGCCTCGAAGCGCCCACCAGAGCAGAAGCTGGCTGCCTCTTTGTCTTTCTCGACTCCTGACCACTGCCAGATACCTTATTTATCCATATCCCCCCTTTTGTATACCTAGCCTGCTATTCAGCACATCTTCCACGAGGTGCGGTCGCCTATCCGACACCATCGCCACCTGACCACCCACCGCCTGCCTGGCATCACCTTGCTCGTGCGTCGCAGCGAGCTCGTCACCCGTCGTTGCGAGGTAGAGTCACGACTCTTGGCGCGGAAACCGCCTGCCAGTCTCATCATCCTATTTCAGTTCGCGCGTGTCCTCGAGACGCGCGACCACACTCTTGCCCAGCATGGACGAGACCAGCACCAAGAACCAGCACCAGCCGCAGCCACCGCAACAGCAGCAAGACAAGCAACCAGCACAGGAGCTGCAAGAAGCCGTATTTAGCCCATCGGCCATTGCCGCCGACATGCAGAGACGAACACGCAAGCAAAACAACTTTGACCAGATCGAGGCCGACCTGCCGGACCCCAAGAAGCTCGCCGCCGCCAGCGCCGAAGCCGTCACGAACCTGGCCCCCGGCTTCACCACCCGCTTCAGCCTCGCCGGCGCCCTGGGCCGCCTGGGCCGCTTCAACCCGTTTGGCGGGCGCGCCGTCACCAGCGACGATGCCGTCTGGCTCTTTGACAACACGGCCTACAGGACGTCCGGCGGCCGCTTCTCCTCGACCTGGGAGGCCGAGTTTGTGGCCGCCGTGTTTGAGCAGGAGCCGCGCTCGCACCTCGTCGATGCCGTGGCGGGAGTCGCGCGCGTCCTGGGCATCGCCGACGACGCAGAAGAGCGCAAGACGATCCAGGAGCGCTTGATTCCGTTTGTATGGGATGTGCGCGTGGCCAAGACGGTGTCGGTCACGCAAACGCGCTCGTCCAGAGCCATCAAGCTCGGTCCGACGGGCTTCAACGGCGTCAGCTCGAACGTGGCGCAGGTGAGAAGTCACTCCAAAGGCGCCATGGTCGAGGCCAGGGCCGGTGACGTTCCGAGTGGCATACCCGGATTACTGGGCATGAATACCTATTACGCCGGTCCGTCAGGCTGGGGCATCATCTCAGGTACGCAAGATGAAGATTGCTTGCAGCTCCAAGACTGTTTCCTTCGTGGCTGACAGCTTTTATAGATATCGATGATACCATCAAAATTACGACGACAAGCGATCCGATTGGCATCTTGCGAGAGACATTTGTTGAGGAACCGCGGGCTTGCGAGGGGATGCCAGAGTTATACAAGACGATTGACGGCATACTGAAGACAGACACGCCCTGGTTCTACCTGTCAGCTTCGCCGTACAACCTGTATCCGTTTCTGCGCGAGTTTCGCGACGCACACTATCCGCAGGGAACTCTGATTCTGCGCGACACGAGCTGGAAGACGATTGCCGGACTGCTGGCAGCCCTGACCATGGGCACGGAGGAGTACAAGGTGGACCGTATGAAGAAGATTAACAAGTGGCTGCCGGAGCGCAAGATGATTGTCATTGGCGACTCGACGCAGTCGGATCCCGAGGCCTACGGAGAAATGTAAGTGGCCGTGACGGCAGCGTACGCAGTCTTCTTTTCTGGAGCTGGCTAACTCTTGGCTCACAGATATCGCACATTCCCAGGCTGGATCCAGCTGATTCTCATCCGCAAGCCGACCGACACGGCCACGTTTGGGCTTGGGGAGAAGAATGAGCCGGCGCGGTTTGAAAAGGCATTCAAGGACATTCCCAAGGAGGCGTGGCATGTTTTCGAGGACCCCAACGAGTGCGTCGAGATTGTGCGAGCAACCGTGAAGCAGGGATAGGTACGACTGCAATGGCCCATGGGCAAGGAGAGGTGGGCGAGCTGATTTTTGATTGGTAACCGCGCGGCGTCCATGTGTACTCCTATGAATACTGAACAGGTGATGTGGCGTTCTGCCGGGTCCTGTGTGCTACTTGCATAATTTACCTATAAAGAATAGACGAAGAATGGTTATGAAATTTGTCTTTACTGGCTTTACACTGTGCAATGAAATGACGGACGGCACGTCGAGCATCACATGCAAGGTGGCGTTAGGCCACAGCCTTTCGGCAGCATCCTCAACGGTGCAGCGAGGCATGGCGTGACGGCTCGTAGGTGGTCTTCCGGTGTACATGTGCAGGAGCTGTGATGGGCTGATGTGCAGGTCAAGCTTACAAGGAGACCAAACCATGGTCGTGGAACAAATGTTCACAGCCGAGTTCCTAGCTGCATCTTTACAGCGCTGCTGACTGTCAGTTTGTTTCTCTTGCCTTGGTTACACCATTACGAAAGCACCATATTCTCATGCTACAAAGGCTTTGTAAGATTCAAAGTACAGTGGAGGCTTGCTCCAGAAACTTGCTCTCGGCTCGGCAAATGCGCAAACAGCAAGTCAGCATCAGGATCGAGGCTACTGCGCGGGATGACGCAACGAGCGAGAGAAATCCCCGAGGTAACCAGGGGTGGTGGTTGTGAGCTAATTATGAGGGTCATCTTTTGGACCCGGAGCATGGGCAAGTTGGAGAAGCGAGATTTCCCGACGATGTGAGGGGAAAAAAAGGGCGGCGCTGGCCGTGTCTACGCACACCACGTCGGTGATGTAGCACGTTTCTCGACATGTGCTGACGAGCTGGGACATTTGTCAAAGACGTGCGTGACCACATGTCAGAAAGACGCAGGGATTGGCGTAAGCGAGGCGACCCGGTAGATGGGGATATGCAGGTGTGCAGCAGCGTCGGCGACGATTTTGGGGTTTTTTGGCCTGTTAGCTCTCGTGTTCCAGTAGAGAGCTGCACGTCATGGAGGAAACGAGTCGCTGTTCAAGACAAGAAGAAGAGGAGGCAAGATGAGATTACGGTGTAAAACGATCTAAAAGGGCACATTTGCGTCGCGGTGGTGGTCAGACGGTAGCGGGCGGGAGCCGGGCGGCGGTGCCAGTATTAGTACCGTCTTACTACGGGATGCGCAGATGAGATTTAGATTGCGGAGAGGAGATGTGGTAAGCCGATGGAGATGGGGGATTCCGGCATCCAGAGTCGTGCTGGCAAGCAGAACGGGGTTGGGACGAAGGCAGACGATGATGAGTTGTGGCCATAGCGAGCACGGCCATTGCGGCCATTGATTGAAGAGATGACGAGCATATAGCCGCTGTTGCTTGACTGCTTGATTACACCTTTTAAGATTTTAGGCGGCGGTTGGGGGAGGGCGGGGACGGAGGGATCTGGCCGGCACGGTTTTGGGAGAGGGCTAGTCGAGGTTTGCCTGTGGTAGTTGTTGTTGCATTGCATGCGCCGGAGTGTCTTTTAGTCTGTCTCATCCGTGGCCTCCGGTTCTGCCCGTTGGGGGAGGGCGGGGAAGGCATGACGAGGGAAATGGGCTGTTTTGGGGGCTCATCTCACATGTTTTGGTTGGGGTGGGTGGAAGCTTGCCTCGAAAGCGCAACGTCATGACGGGAAAAAAAAAAGAAGAATAAATCGACAAAGACAGACAGATCATTCAGACAATTATTAATGGATATTGACTTTTTTTTTTTTTTTTTCAATGCAAAAATATACTTGAAATTTTCAGACAGACTCCCCCGCTCCGTCTCGTTTGGCCCGCGGGGAAGCAGAGATACGCAGTCAAGAGTAGCAGTAGATGCTTGGCTGTGGTTGGCCAGAGATAAGAGCTCGCAGGCCGGTGTCCGCACTCGGAGGAGCAGGCCGATGCTCTGCCACTCTAAAAGCACCCAGCAAGACAAATTAACAACGGCGGCGCGCGCCCGAAAAGATGTCCGCCCTGGTTATAGCGCCCAGAGCCCACCAAACTAGTTTACTAATGGCGTGCTTTCTAGCGCTCTTCCCCACCAATTTGCAGCCTGTACGGAGTAGCTGCAGCCTGAAGCTCCGGTTCCTGGGCGAAAATCTGGAAATGTTTTTTTTTGGGGGCGTAGGCACTTGTTTGGTTCCCGCCTGCGTTCGGCACAGCTACACCGGACCAGGCAGGGCTTCTTCTTATTTTAGTGGCTGCCTGACAGCTGTGCATTGCTGCATTACCGGTCTCCGGTCCCCCGTACCTGCCTGCCTGCACTCGAGTTACCAGTAGGCGCCCCGAATACGCTCCAACCCCGACCAAAAAACCCCCAGCATATATTATTCATCCCGCGTACCCTTCTTCCCCTCCCGCACCCTCCGACCGTTCAATTCTTTTCTTCCCTGATTCTTCATCCTTCTGAGCATCCTTTTCCCATCAGTTCTGAATATATTCACCACAGCAGCAACAACAACGTCCCTACCAAGCCTTCCTCGTCACGAATCCACCCGCACGTAGCCGCAATCAGACGACCCACTCGGCGCGCCCACGACTTTCTTCGTCTCTCTCCGTCTTCCACCTCTTCCTCGCGCTTCCAGCCTCACCAATTCACACCCTCGGAACAATCAGCTCAACACCTCTACGTACCCCTCAATCAACCGTCGACATGTTTACCACTCGCGCTCTCCGCCAGGCCGCTGCTCACGCCGAGCGCCAGCCCATGATCAAGTTCATTGGTCCTCGCTCCATTCCTTGTATGTCTCGCTCTGCGCCCTCCTTCTTAACCCCCAACTTTCCTCCGCGGGCGGCTCGCTAACCTTCCCGTCCCTCGACAGCTTCCGTCGACCACAGCCCCAAGCCTCACCCTGCCTCGCCCTCTGGCAAGCTGCCCGAGAGCTTCAGCGCCTCGGCCGACGGCTCCTCGTCCCGCCACGCCAGCTTCAGCTCCTACCGCGACCACGCCCAGCAGCACGGCCCCCTGCAAAAGACGATTCGCTCCGGCGAGGCTGGCATCGGCGGCATGTCCGGCTCTACCCTCGGCTCCGTCGACGCCCCCAGCGGCGTCTTCTTTGACATTTCCGAGCTCCCCGCCCGCTTCCGCCGCCAGCCCATCAACCTCGCCGAGATTGAGGCCGTCGAGTCCGGCGGTGCCGCCCTCCTGGGCTAGATAAAATACTCGCGCCCGGCTCGCTTCGCTTCTCCCGTTGCCGGAGACGACGAGTGAGCTTGGCCCAAGAGGGCGAATCGACATGTACCCATTGAACCGTAGACACAAAACGGAGTTGGGTCGCTCGTCATCTTGGTTTTCCCTCGACAACCGGCCAAAATTTTCCAACAACCCCATCAAAATCAATCCCTCCCCCCTCTTACCACCAGCCGACCAGCCAGCATCAACCAGTTCTGGCCGATTTATCGGTACACATTGCCCGTCCGGGCACCTACCCCCGTACGATGACGACCTGTCCTTCGAATCAAGCATCTATACAAAAGTTTTTGGCTTGGAGTGCCGCTGCGGGCTTTGTCAATATGTAATGCAGAACGCCAACGGAAAGAGGCCTTCTCGACATTGCGGACAAGTCGCGCGCAGTCCCTTTCTTTCATCTTGTCCAACGAGCATGCCATGCTCGCCTTCTTTCCCACACAACTACCGTGCCCTCTCCGCCCTTTTGCCATACCTGAGTCGTCCGAGTGCGACATATCCCTCCTACAGGACCGGCGCGTGCCGGGAGAAGTGTCTACGTTGGCCAATGGGCTTACGACAGTCTCTTCTCGGCCGCCGCAGTAGTCAATGTAGCTTGGTCGAAAGTGTCTACACGGACATTTCCTCTCTGCGGTCCTGTCTCGGCTTGTCCGCTGACAGCGACCCGCGCTCACAGCTCAGCACCTTTTTTCCTGAGCTACCCTCAATGTTTTTGGTCACTGCTACCTTGGACATTATACTGGCTTACATGCCCAATCTGTATCTTCAAACGACTTTTGCACTCGCAGATTATTTTGTTGATTAGATGGAATCAAAGTTGGAGAGAGACACCTGCCTGTAGGAGCGGTCAAGGATTACGGAAGTGCAATAACAACGAAGAAAAAAAAAGTTCAACATTTGAGACACGTTCACCCCAACATTTTTTGTGACTTGTGTAACTGACGTGGCTAAAATCGCAGGGGTGCGGTAGTAGTGGTCAACAGTTGAACGCCGTGATTGCTCAGCAAAACACAAGCCTCCTGTATGTTCCCGGCCTGGCCGACGCAACACAGCAGCACACCGGTGGCGGCAATGACACGACAGCACATTGCAGACCCAGAAGGGAAGCACAAGTGTGTCTGGTGCAGCGTAGATCTGCCGTCATGGCCTCGCGATTTCCGATGCGCGGCACTCGCAGCCACATTGTCAAAAGGTACTTTTGCTGCGATGGTTGGCTGCATCCCACAAGCCATGATTGCAACCGCGGGACGGAAACATCATGTTCACACGTCCCTCCCTGGCTTTATGAGTGCCGCCAACAGCGTCGAGGTTGTGCATCGGACCTTGGAAGACGGGCGTACTCGATCGCGGCGGGGTATCGTAACCCTCATCGCCACCTTGTGCCTGGAGGAGGCCCGCGATGGCTCTCGGCGTCTCACGTGCTGACCTTGATGCGAGATTTTATTCAGCTCCTTTACCCATCATAGGGTGGCAGAAAGCCAGTGATGCTAGATGACATCAGCCATTATGCAAACAATACATGAAGAAAAAATAAGAATGGTCAGCAAGATTGAAGAAACTCGCAAGGATGGGAAGAATGGCAGAGCATGAGCAGGATTGACAAGAGTACAGAATCGTGAGATTTTCTACTCTTCTTGAACCAACACTTGCCCGTGTCCCCTCCGCGGCGACCGGCATGCAAGTTGCGCGAGAAGCACTAGGGTTTTTCCTCGTCCTGATATGGGATTCAGTCCACGTCGACGACGCATTGAAGCACCATAGTCCGACGTGTATTTCTTTGCCAGAACGGGCCAGGCACGCAGCAAATGTCTCTTCTTTCATCTCGGACGCAGCTCGCTTTCCACGTCACTTTCGACTCGTCGCTTCGCTTCGACGATGCCCATCGACGATTGTGCATCGCGTCGACATTTCTTGCCGTGTACAGCGCGTCGCCTGCGAAGCTGCGTATCACAATGGAGTGGTGGAGGCAGTTCCCACCAGCCTGCTTCTTGCTGCCGCATTGTCAAGCAAGGAGCTCACGGCAGCGTTGTATCTGACAAAGTTGTGTCATGGTAGTGTTGTGTCTTGGTCATCGTACCCTTCCAACACTCGGAGGCGGGAGTGTCCAAGTACCCGTCAACTCATTCATGTCGGGAGCCTGGCTCAACATCCAGCCTGTTGTTGGATATGGGGTCGACAACCATTTCCCTTTCTTCCTCGTAGCAGCCCCAGCGCGCTCGAAACAGCTCTCTCTCATGCAAGCCTCAGCTGTTGCCATCTGCCGACATCCGCAACCCCTGTCTCTCTGTGGTTCTGCTGTTCGCCCGGTTCTGACTCGTAACGCACCTCGTCTGCTCCATGAACAGGATCGAGCGCGCAGAGAGAGCCCATGATCCTGGGAGCATGCATCGCATCGACTCCATATCTGGAAAGCAGCTATTCGACGCCATCAGCTTGCCCCCCTTTCCAATTGGATCATCCCACGCCGTGCCAAAATCAACCACCCAACCACAGGCCTGCTGCTGCTCTCCCCAGCCATCAGACGAGGCATAGCATATCCACAGCTTCCACGCGCCTTCCATACCATATCAGCAAAAAGCTTCTAATCATAATGCGGGGTACTCTGGAACACAGTAGTGCTAGTACCATAAATATCTCACAGTATGGAGACGAAGCCGCCTCGTCCTAGTATGAGGCCCTTTCAGCTCGTCGGAGACACGACTCAGGACCTGGCACAAACGTGGCGCTTTTTCCTTACCGGTACGCCCTCTCGCCGATATCTTGGTATTCCCCCGTTGTGCCAGTGTCTGCAGGGGCGGAATCTCCTTCCGCGTGCGCGCGTTGTGCTGCCCGCCAGAATAAACCCGATCCTGACCGTTCATGCCGGAGGCGCCGCGGGCGTTGCGCGTTTCGGCCGGGCTGCCACATGGCTGGATGACAGCAAGGACAGGACATTGTGGAATTACAAAGGGAAAGCCACTTCTCTGCGTGGCAGTGATCCGGGAATTTGTGCAGATGAATAAAAATGGCTCATTCCTTTTAGCTTCATCAACATGCTCAGTTTGCTTCGAAAAGCCATGGCGAAGAACTTAGCCCGCTTCAAGCCGCATTCATGCCCCCTCGTCGTCTCCTTTCCTATCCTTCGCTTCCCAGTGTGTAGATTTGAAATCATGACATCCCTGTCGCGGAAAGACAGAAGGGGGGGTGTAACTAGCTCAGCCAACTTGGGGGAATAAATGCCTCGAAACTAACATCGCGCAAGTGCAATCAATTTCGCTCAGACGAAAGGCAAGAGGGGGGAAGGCAACCAACCCTCCTGCACCGATATTTTGATTGGTGCAGGGGGCGCAACATGGGAGAAAGTTGTGCATCGTTTTCGCAATGGTTTTGTTACAGGGCAAGCACATAACATGCAAGTATGCGCCTCAAATTGCGCATCTTGTGCGTGCGAAAACGCAATAGCGCTGCTGCAGGAGGCCAATTAAAGTGAAGATTAAACATCAAGGCTACTGCGGCCGTAAAGGAGCAGGCGTGCTGCCATTGCCAGCCTGCATGCAGCAGTTGGCCACTGTGGGAGGGGATGCAATTTGCCCAAAATACGAGAATGCTCACGCAGCTCCTACACAGGTTGCAGCAGACAATTCCGGACAGCCAACGCATGTCTACAACCCTCCGAAGCCACATACTTGGCAGAACGCACCGACGCTCGACATCTCTCCCCGACTGCGTCTTGTGATATGCAGCACCGTGTGGGAGGGCGGAGACTTGGGAAATTCCATGCTCCCAATCATCAAGCTGAATGCAGACACCTCCATTACGCCAGCTCGGAAGATGGGGAGCAGAGGGGGCGAGAGGGGCTGCAGCTCTTCGGCGGCGCAAGTGCCCGATGCAAAAAGGCACTTTCCCTCCATGTTCCACACGGCGGTCTTGTGCGTCCCGCTTGGCGGCAGTTATTCTCAAAAGGCCACAATTCGTCCATCCATCTGCAAGCCACCGCCACTCGCAGGCTTGTGCATTGTGTGTGTAGTGGCAGTGGCGTCGTTTTGGAAGCCCGAGCTGCACACAAGTCAGGCGTTCCAGAAGGCATGGCGTAAAAAAAGGTGGCTGCCCTTCTAGAACAAATCCGCTTCCTGTTTTACATTTTTTTTTTGTTCCGAGTCCACTACTCCGCAGTTCCGCCTGGTATAGCCTCGCCTGAGTGTTGTCTCAAAGTCTCGTGTATATCGTTGGAGTTTGAAAATGTCGTTGGCTAGATTCTGGGGAAATGCTCCAGTCTACTCCGTATTGAAACCGCGAACCTCACCGCTCCATACAGCAGGCCCGCAAGATCGTTGGTGGATACGGGGTAAGTGGGTGTATTGCCTGGAGATGATGCAAATGGCAATGCTTCAGGTCTTCTCCGTTTTTATAGGCTGTGGATTTCCCCAGTCCTCTGGTGGGTTGTGCTGGGCCACTCCTGTCAATCCTATTTCACACGTCGTTTGTACTGTGAGCCTGAGCGGCATCGTCATTGAAGTCTTCGAGATGGTTCAAGACAGTGCAACATCCAGGGTCTCGTGCGTGGTAGCTATTTGCAGAGATTCCGCGCTATCTTCTTGCGCCAGCTGCTAGCGCTGGTTCATGCTTCTCGGTGGCGCTGTGAGACACGCCCAGGCAACCAGGAAGCGTCGGAAGATTTCAAGGCTAGATCCAGGGCTTGCTCCTCGCTTCTTGGTTGCCATTCCTCTCATGGGAGCAGCCTTGTTCAACCCTTCCTGAGCCTCCTGAGCCTCCTGAGGCCGCCCAGAAGCACTGAGCTCTCTGGAGAATTAGTGACTAGCTCTAGAATTGGTTGGTTGCTGGCTCTCCGCCTCGCTTGCTTGGCTCCCCTGTGCTGACCCCGTTCCAGTCGCCACATGCTGAGCAGGGTTGCCATTATGGATCCCGAACGGCTGAGAAGAGTGCTGATCTGGCCGTTGTCAAGTGCATACCAATGCAGCGCATGCTGTTGGTAATTACGCATCTCAAGACAGTCTAGTCCCCGACGCCTCTTTTCAACTTGTTACGTACAATTTAGTTGACAAGTATTTCGTGTTGTGCAGAGAAATTGAGCCATTTGCCAGGTCTTCTTGCCAGTTGCGGTGTTTTGCTTCGGTTTTTGGCACTGTAACCCCTTGTAATTATGCGCGACTATGTTTCATTGCGTTCGGGAGGGTTCCGTTGTTGTAGCGCATCTTTTGGCCCTCGTGGTGATCCGCCACGGTTTGAACCATGATATGCGCCTCAGCACCTGCCCAACCGCAGGCTGTAAACCAGAGCCTAGTGCCAATGAAGCCCCATCGTATAGCATGACGGACCAACGCATGTCCACTGGTTCGAAGAGATAACCGCGCGACCCAGTTTCGTATCATCAATTCGCTGGCCATAGCGTCTCGTTGGTATCTTTGTCCACTCCTGACCAAGTGGGCACATCACTTTGACTGCATACTGGTAGGCGTCAAGCAATATCCACGATATTATGGCGGGTCTTTGTTCCCCTCCAGAGACAGGGAAGAGTGCGTCTGCCTCATGCCAGTAGCCACTTGGCTCTTGGCCTCTGGAGAACCTGGCGCTGTTTCCCCTTCAAGTCCGTCCTGTCTGTAGTTTTGGCTGATAAGCGGCCAAGCCTGGCCGACTCCGCAGTAACATGAAGGTTCGTACGGGCCGTGTTGATAAAGGAACGAGGGCTTGCGACCCGAGCAGCTCATACTATCGCCAAGATGACATCTCGCAGCACCTCGTGGTGGCTTGCTGCTTCTTGGATCAGTCGGAGAAAAGCGATGGGCTATCCGTCTGGTGCCCGTCGCTTTCTGTCTGGGCTGGCCAGTCAACACGTCGTCTGCAAGCCTCTTGGCCATGCCTGCCGGTTTAGGGTCTGGTGTGGCTGCCAAGTCGCCTAGCAGTTACGCTTATTAGTAACAAGGTTTGGCCATGGGACAGCGCGTCTGGCAGGCCGCCGGCTGGGTACACTTCCCACTGAATGCAGTTGCACTGTTTTGATTCTGCAATTAATAGGGTCCGCAAATTGCACCACTCGACGACTGGCAGCCTGGCTCTCAACTGGCTGGCCGTAACGCGGCGTTTTACCGGCACGTGAAAAAGTGCCCAAAATGTGGCGCAGATAGAGCGCGGTCGAAGGATTTAGGCTTGCAGCTCCCACCACAAAGAGGCAGGTGGCGAAGTTGCAGAAGGCGGTTGGAAGGCTGCATGGAACGCTGTCGGGGGCTGCGCCTCACCACCCTAATGAAAACCTAATCAGACGACTATCTCGCCCAACTCCAGTGCCCATTGCGATCTGCACAGAGGTCGAAGCAGCTGCGGATGGTCCGTTGGTCGAAGGCTTTTTTTTTTTGTTTCGCGTATAGAGCTCTGAAAGTTTCGATGTAGAACAGCAGGAGCATTTCGGGCGCGACGACATGTCCCCCAAGGTAGCACATGCAACTGCCAGGCCACTCCATCATTTCGCAGCTCAGTGGGGGGAGAGATGCGGGGTCTAGAAGGCGGGTGATGATAGAACCCCGTCCGTCGTGTTGGGGCTGTCCCCAAAGAGGCGTCGACAGCGCGCGCTATCGAGAAGTTAGAAGCCAAGCCCAGCCCAAGGTCACCTCCCTTTCTGCTTCGCTGGACGTTCCCGGCGACGCCGCTCCCCGCAAAAGTGCGAATTGCCCTGCAGAAATAGGCACTGGGCGTGCTATCGTTGGCAGTATCCAGCGCAATCATGATGCGACAGTTTCGGAGGTAGACCTACGCAGACGGCTAGCAGAAGATCGACTCGCTGATGTGCGACAAGGTGATGCTGCTCAGCTGTGAAAAGCAAAGTGTCGCTACAGCACCATCCAGCTGACTGGTGCAAAAGCAACTAGATTGCGGGAGCTCCCCGGGCCTGGCACCGAGCCCAGCTACGGATGGTGAGAACAGGACTCCGGGGGCGTATAGTGCAATGGCGTTTTCTGCTGACGCGCCCCCGGACGCCCCCCCCCCCCCCCCCCAAAGTCACGATTCCATTTTGGGGTCTGTCGTCCGGACTGGCGTAATCTGTGCGCCGGGGGGTCGGTTCCAGCCCATAAACGATGGCCTCGGCGGAGGCGCCAGACTCCAGGTAGGGCCTGTAAGACTGCCCAAGTCAGACGCCCAGCAAGGCGAACATGTTTGCTGGCGTATTGTGGACAGCAGAGACCTGGTGCTGTTGAACGGGGGCAGAACCGGGATATCTGAGCTGCGCTTGCAGCAGGGGAGGACAAAGAACACAGCGACAGCGACAGCGACAGCGAGAACTGACCAGTCTCGCTGTGCCCTCAGCGCCAAATCTCAGCTCTCAGCAGTTGCTGGCGAGGCTGTTCCCCAGCTCATTGGTATCTTTGGACTAACAGCAGCTAGGCGGGAAACGGGGGCGGGGTTCACTGCCTCGTGGACCAACTTTAGCTCCCTTGCCAGGTCCTTGTCTTTCTGTGGTGCCAAGATCTGCAGTGCCCAGATGCTAAATCTAGCGACTCGTCGCTCCCACAGCTCGGCACGGGGCAAGGCCTATGTTGCTGAATGCAGTAGCCAGCCTCGCTGGTCGCCTGGTCGTCGTGCTCTCAAAGTAATCCCAGGGCTTCTTGCTGAGTAGAATTGGCAAGATGGTTTCGTTTATTGAGTTGAGTCGGCGAGACCGGTCTTATCACTGCATTGTTGGCCAGAGGACCCAGTGCATCAAGAGTACTGATACGGGTGGCCCCCTTCGTTCTAGGCTATCGCGACGCGCGCGCGCTCGGCCTTCTGGAAGGGGTCCTTTTATCGCTCAAGGCTGCAAAAGGCTTCCCAGGTTGAATGCTCACCGCGCATTGTCCGGTGCTCTTCTTCCAGCGCAAGTGATAAAGTGTAAAGACGCATAATAAACGGCTTGCGAGCCCACACCACCCACATTGTCGCGAGAGTCAGGACTTTGTCGATGGGACAGCAGCAAGCCCAACTTCGATTTCGCCCAGAATGTCACCACCACCGGCCGCCTCCAAATTCGAACACGCACCCCCTCTCATCACGCACCCCATTTCCCCCATCCAAAGTCCCCTGCCGAGTCAATATGGGCTCTGATTGTCTGGCCTCTTGGCTTTCGACGCCACCGTTTACAGGTGCCCCCCAGGTGCCCCAGTCTGGAACTCGTTAGCTCACGAGCCGACTCGGGAGCAGTATGACAGAAATCTCGACGCCATGTCCATGTAGCTTCCTCGCATGCGTGCATTCACTGTAGCGTTGTCCGACCCTCCCAGCCAAGCTTCCAGCTTCCCGTGCGGCACCTCCGTTTAAGAGGCGCCTGCCCCCCCCAACTTCCGCATCATCTTTTTCCATCCAGACTCTCCTTATCCTTCCTCGCCTCCATTGCCTCCCCTCTCCTCTGTCACCTCCTTCGTCTCTCCCATCTGTTGCTCTTCAGCTGCCAGAAGGCACAGAGCCACCCATCATGTCTGGTAAAGACGGCGTTGTCGCCTCCGAAAAGGGCGATTTCGTCCCCGAGTATGAGGGCACTTCTCAAGTCCTGCCCAAGGAAGCCGGCTCTGCTTATTCCGAGGAGAGCTTCCTCACTCGCAATGGCCTTACTCTGGACTCATTCAAGCCGAAGCACTATGGCGAGGGAATTGTCGAGCTGGACAGACCGCTCAAGGGGCGCCATCTGCACATGATTGCCATCGGCGGCTCCATCGGTGCTGGTTTCTTCGTCGGTTCCGGCGGTGCGCTGTACAAGGGTGTAAGTAATTTTGGTGCGCCGCGGCTGTTTCAACCCGTGCGGTTTCGCAATGGGTGTGCGCTGCATGCTCCCGCTCAGCAGTCCAATAATGAACCAAAAGCGCTGACGTGCATCCGAATACCAGGGCCCCGGTAGTCTTCTCATCGATTTCTTGATCATTGGTGTCATGATGTTCAACGTCGGTATGTTTTCACTCGTTGCACCGAGCTAGCACTTTTGCCAGGGCTGCCTCGGACTCCACGGCGCTCCGTCTTGTCGTTCAGATCAATAACTAACCACGCTCCTCGATAGTATATGCTCTTGGTGAGCTCGCCGTCATGTACCCTGTCTCTGGTGGTTTCTATACCTATTCGACCCGTTTCATCGATCCTTCCTGGGGCTTCGCAATGGGCTGGAATTATGTCTTCCAGTGGGCCGTTGTATTACCTCTCGAATTAACAGTTTGCGGCATCACTATACAATATTGGGATGAGGATACATCACTTGCTGTTTGGATCGTTGTCTTCTTGGTCCTGATCATCGTCATCAACGTTTTCGGCGCAATCGGTTATGCTGAAGAAGAGTTCTGGGCGTCTGCTTTCAAGCTCGCAGCCACCGTCATTTTCATGATCATTGCCCTTGTTCTGGTTCTCGGCGGTGGCCCCAAGGACGGCGCCTACAGCACGTACCAAGGAGCCAAGCTCTGGTACAACCCTGGTGCTTTCAAGAACGGCTTCAAGGGTTTCTGCTCCGTCTTTGTTACCGCTGCCTTTGCCTTTTCCGGTACTGAGCTGGTCGGCCTGGCCGCCGCGGAATCCAAGAACCCTGTTCGCGCTCTTCCCGGTGCTATCAAGCAGGTCTTCTGGCGTATCACCCTCTTCTATATCCTCGGTCTCTTCTTCGTCGGTCTCTTGATCAACTCTGAAGACAAGTCGCTGCTGTCAAACTCTGCCTACGCCGACGCCAAGGCTTCGCCGTTCGTTCTTGTCGGAAAGTATGCCGGCCTCAAGGGTTTCGATCACTTTATGAACGTCGTCATTCTCGTGTCCGTTCTCTCCATCGGTGTTTCTGGCGTTTACGGTGGCTCGCGCACCCTGACTGCCCTCGCCCAGCAGGGTTACGCCCCCAAGATTTTCAGCTACATTGACAGATCCGGCCGTCCTCTTTTCTCGGTTCTCATCATCATTGCCTTTGGGTTCCTCGCCTTCGTCAGCTTGGCTACCTCGGGTGCTGTTGTTTTCGACTGGTTGCTGGCTCTCTCTGGCCTCGCCGCCCTGTTCACCTGGGGCTCGATCTGCCTGGCGCACATTCGATTCCGCTCTGCTTGGAAGTACCACGGCCACACTCTTGATGAGATCCCTTTCAAGGCTGCTGGTGGTGTTGCCGGTTCCTGGTTGGGCCTATTCTTGATTTTCGTGGTTCTCATGGCGCAGTTCTATACTGCCGTCGCAGCCCCTATCGGCGAGTCTGGTCTCGGCACTGCTGAAGGCTTTTTCAAGTCGTACCTCGCACTTCCTGTCGTGCTCTTCTTCTGGGCTGTTGGCTTTTTGTGGAAGCGTACAGGATGGCTTACAGTCGCCAACATGGATGTCGACACTGGTCGCCGTGAGCTGGACTGGGAGGAGATCAACGCCTACCGGGCAAGGATCGCGTCCTACCCCGCCTGGCGCCGTCTCCTTCACGCTACCTTTTAAGCGTTGTTGCCGTTTTGGATGTGGCATGCATTGAGTTGTCGATTGCGCTTGCGTCGAGGGTGTGTTGGTGTGCAGAGGGTGTCCACAAGGTTGCGACCTTTCTGCGTCGGCGCCCTGTACATTGATAATTATTAGCTGTATAACCTTTTCTAACTTATACCACTTTACAGAGATGAAATGAAGATAGTTTTACCCACCACTTGTCATGTTGTGCTTGTCATTGGCCTGTGCGTGCACGAAGTCCGGCAGGCTTCCGTAGATTCGCTTATCGTGGTTGAGTCGATATCGAATGCGGCGAGGCATATTGTTTGAACAAGGTTCCTCGTGCTGAGCCTGTTCAGTATTGTGCCACGGGTTGAGCAATGCGGTACTGAATGTGGGTGATGCTTGCCTTTTGAGATGAAGAAGACACGCCTAGCAGCGCTGTGGTCCGCTAAAAAGCGGTCGTCGGGCCGCTGCAACGCCAAACAGTCGCCATAACTTGTCAAGCCTTGCGCGCCCTACATGTCAATATGGGCTTGGTTTGGAGGCCTGTAATTTACATCGCGCGATTTAAAATTTGCAGGATGGTTTTTACCCTTATTATCCATTTACAGCAGCAATAACAGCAGTGCCAGCAATAATAGCAGTAGCAATAACAGCAGTAATAGCAACAGTACTAGTAATGACAGTAGTAGCAGCAATAACAGTAGCAGCAATAACAGCAGTAGCAGTAACAACAGCAATAGCACCACTAATGGGCGTTCTGCAAATTTCAAACTGGGCGATGTAAATTACGGGCCTCAAGTCGGCGGGCGAGACCGCGGCCCGAGTCCTACATAACACAATGTCTGCGGGCAAGATGTTGAAACTAATTGGGCAGGCATTTTGTATTATCACTTGAAATTCGTACGCTACCTAGCTATACTTGTGCAAGAGACGCCTTGATCGAGCTCTGCTGGTTGTTTACGCGCACTTGACCACCTTGTCATCATCAAATTGTATGTCTATGATTCCATCGGCCTTGATGGCCTTGACAACCATGCCCTTGAAGTCGATCGGTAAACGTCTTTTTAGCTCGTCGGTGCATAGCGTTAAAAGCTTGATGCCCTGGCCAAGGTTGATGTCAGGATGATGATGTTTGTCGAGAATCGAGAGGCAGTAGTATCTGATGTAGTATTGTCAGCCGTTGTTTCCTCAACCGGGTATGCTGTTGGGCGCCATGGTAGCTCGGAGCTGGCTTGGCACCTGACTCTGGTGCCCGTCGGGCAAGACGTACTGTGCGTAGCCATGTGCAGCGTATGGAACCTCGGCCATGGACGCAAGATAGTCCATCCAGTGAAGAGACGGCTTGCCTGTGATGGGATCGACGCCGCCCATCAGGAGGTTGACATTGTAAGGCTTTCGCGATCGCAGGCTCGATGCGAGCTCGCCGCGAACGAAGTGCGCAAGACCTGATGGAGAAAGGTCTGTCTCGTTTCGCATCGAATAAAGCTGGGCGTTGCGCTGGATATATTCGGCAAACTGTACTGCAGATGGGACAAGGAGGTCAGTATCATTACCAGCCTTCTGGAGCGCTCACGCAGAATGCGCCAGCTTGTGGAACAGTCCGCAGCTTACCTGTATCACCAGCTTCGCCAGAAAATGCCAGCAGGGTGTTCTTGTTCAGCTCCCGTGTTTTATCATCCGATGCCTTGAGAATCGTAGCTCCCCTCATGGCTGCTTTGGAGGCAGCGATGATAGTGAAGTCCTTGCCGGTGATACCCAATAAAACCTCCCTGATGCAGAAGTGTCAGTAGCAAAACTCATTTTTCGTTAGCATATGTATATAATTACATGCTGATTGTTGCTTTCGGCCGTGTTGTGCTGTTGTAGATGGAAAAGTAGCTTGGCCGCCTGCTGAATGTTGCGATACAGCAAGCCGGCAAGCTCGACTAGGCTGCTGTAGCCATGCGCGTCAACCAGCGCTCAGTGCTGGTGGAGACCCGCAAGGACCGGAGCCACTATAACCCGACCGGGCCACGCTATTCGCTATGCTAGGTCCATGTGGGGTTTGTCCACTTCTGGTAAGGCAAGTCTCTCAGAGCTTTTTTTTTTTTTTTTTTGAGAACGCGGCAGAAAACTTGATGCTTCACCGGCCTGCGAACCAGACACAGTGCTGCTTATTCTCCGAGCAACAGCAGCAATTATGTCCTCCTTTTTCACGACTCCCGGAGCCCAAAAGAAGCGCAAAAGGAATTCTTCTTCAGATGCGCCTAAAAAAAGAATTGCTGCGCAAAAACCCACGGGCAAAGGCGGCGGCAACAAAGCTGCTATCACACCGAGAAAGCGACCAGAGCGGGACGAGTCAATCTCGGGCAGTGACTCGGAGGACGACGATGCCGACTCTGATATTGCATCCGACATGCAGGAAGATGTGGACGCTAGCGAATCTGAGGAAAGCGAGGAGGAAACCGCCGCCGAACGAAGATTGCGTCTAGCAGAGCGCTACCTCGAAAATGTCAAACAGCACGTGGACGAAGCTGGCTTTGACGCTGCCGATATCGACCGCGACATGATTGCCGAGCGACTGCAAGAGGATATCGCAGAGACTAAGGGACGAGTGTACCGTCAATTGGCTCCAGAATTGGCCCTTCGCAAGGCTTCGCAGACATTTTTTCGAACCAACACTCATGCTGTTACTTCAATTGCGGCATGTGCGCCATATGTGTACACAGCGACCAAGGATATGTTTCTTCATAAATGGAGGGCGCAGGACTTGCCCAAGAATCAATATCCGCAAACAACAAAGCGCAAATCCAAGAAAGCTGCCGCGCCGCCACGAAGAAAACCTCAGCTCGAGACTTGGATCAGAGGCAATACCGCCAAGGCCGGGGAAAAATACTACAAAAGACACACTGGTCGAATCCTCGCTGTCGCGGCCTCGCCAGACGGCAAATATGTCGTAACGGGAGGAGAAGACAAGAAGATGATTGTCTACGAGGCGGCGACACTAAAACCGATCAAAGTCCTGACCCACCATCGAGATGCAGTCACGGGACTTGCGTTTCGCAGAGGTACAAACCAGCTCTACTCCTGCTCTAAAGACCGAACAGTCAAGGTCTGGAGCCTGGATGAGATGGCATATGTCGAAACTCTTTTTGGCCACCAGGACGAAGTTGTCGATGTCGACGCACTAGCACAGGAGCGCTGCGTTAGCGTTGGTGCACGCGATCGTACTGCGCGTCTCTGGAAGGTCAGTGAAGAAACCCAGCTCGTTTTTCGAGGTGGCGCCGTCGACAAGAAGCAGAGGCATCCCGGCGTGGACAAGCGCTCGCTGCTGGCGGAAGGCACAATGGATCGCATTGCCATGATCGACGACGAACTCTTTGTTACTGGCAGCGACAATGGCGCTATTTCCCTTTGGAGCGTCGCCAAGAAGAAGCCTGTGTACATCGAGCCACTAGCACACGGCATTGACCCTCGCCTCGACCCCCACGCCGCCTCTGCCGAGAAGAATCCCAGCAGTGGTGAGATCCCTGCGCCGACCCCGCGCTGGATCACGGCCCTGAGAACGATACCCTACTCGGATATTATCCTCAGCGGCAGCTGGGATGGACAAGTCAAGATCTGGCAGCTCTCTGAGGATAAGCGCAAAATCCAACTTCTGGGCTCGCTAGGTGGGCAGGACAGAGATAGCTCCGCTGCGCCTGACGGGGCAGCGAGGATGCAGGATGAGGACGGCATCAACGCTGCGTACAAGCAGCTACCACAGCGCCCGATTGATGGCATTATCAATGGAATCACCGTGTTCGAACGCGGCGACCGCGGGAAAGACGGGCTTTGCATCGTGGCGGCAGTCAGCAGCGAGCACCGCCTCGGTCGGTGGAAGGTACAGAAGGGGGCAAGGAATGGTGCCGTGATCTTCGAGGTGCCGCGCATACCGAGCACGCCGGTGAGTGGACATGGGCAAAGCGGAGACTTGGAAGAAGATCATGGGGGTTCTTGAAGCGCGCGAGAAACTTATGGCATCGGGTGCTGGGAAGGCATCAGTCGCATGTATAGGTTCAGTGGACGGAAAGACTCATGTACAGATTTCTACAAGCGGGCATATAGTACACAATTTTATTACCATGACCCTGAGGGGAGGAAAATGCACACGTAATTCACTCCTTTGAGTGATGTGAAGGCACAAGCTGCATCTTATTAGGATAAAGTAACGGAAAAGAAAGATTTTTAGGAAGCGCGCATATATACGGTTCACAGTTTTTACTACCGAAACACTAAGGGGCAGAACGCACCCATATCATTCGCTCCTTCGAGTCGCCCGCAGCATGCTCAGTGATATACAATTGTAACAATAGCGAGTTTATCGAACAAGCATGCAAAATGAAGCACCACGCGGCAAATAGTACCAGAAGTAACACAGGAAGAATAAAGATACAATGCACTCGTGGGTGCGCATGCAAGGTCAACCCAAATGAAGAAAAGTAAAGCGCCAAACTCCAAGTACACGCATTGTCCAGTTCACCCTTTGAATCTTCTTAACAAAGTCAAGGTACAGTTCCGCGGAATGGCAGATCAAAGTTTGCGTAAAAGTATAGAGAAGACAGTATCTGGTGTCATAAACACGGCAGGCCGAGCCTAAGAATGTGTGCAGGGCTTTATGTTGTCGTCTTTTTTCTGAAACTCTGTGGCGCCCGCAGCTTTCTCGCCACGGAAAGTAGCTGTACCGAGTCCTGCATGTTGGTGGTGTTGATTACATCGTGATTTAAAGATGGAAGTGGCGAGTCAGGCAGCAGCTTTACATGCGGAGAGCTCGACGGCTTATGGGGCGACTGTGGCATGGAAGCATCCATGTCATGCACAGACTGCGGCGCCTTGACAATGTCAAAAATGCCGTCGTCGGCAATGATGGCGGGTGTGACTCCACAGACGCCACGAGGCGATACGGCAGGCGGTGTTACGCTCCTACATGTGGCTGGAGATGAGACGGGCTGTTTCTGCTGTGGTGAGCGAGGAGTAGAGGGTTGATCTTTGCTGGTGCTGACGCGTCTGGGCGAGGCCTTGCCGACCATTCCCGATGTATTGCTTATGGGAGATTCGCTCGTCCGTTTCTGATATCTTTTGGCCTCGCGTTGCTTTGCGAGGCGCTCTGTCTGTTCATCCTGTAACTCAAACAGGATGTCGCGAACCTTTTTGCGCAGTTTCGCTGCGTCAATAAACCAGTCGACCTTATCTTTACTTAAGATCCTGCGCATCAAGTCATCCGGGTCCTTGAGGAACTCTTCCATGTAGCCCAGGACGAAGATACCGCAGTCGCAGAAGTTGGTTTGTTCCGGTATACCGCGGGCTTTCATGCCACCAGGCAATTCCACCAAGTCGATATGCTTCTTATCTCTGGCTTCTTCAACAAGATACTCCTTGAGCGCCTTGCAGGTTGGAGAATGAGTTGATCCTAGCGAGTCAAGTGTAATAATGCGGGGCTTAGAGGTATCTGAGCGCCTAGGTGGCGCCCGCGGATCCTGCACAACTGTTGCGGGAAAACTTGTTGCTGGATCTGATTTCCCGATAGACGATACTAGGCCAGACGAGAGTAGTCTGGAATGCGAGAGTTGTCTAGAGGAGCGGCGTCTTACAGTGATCTCTTCCAAAGATATATCGGACATCTCGCGCTCCACCGTTGTCATGATCGGGGATCCTGGCCTCCGCAGACCCGAGGCCTCTGTCGGAATGAGACCGTGCAATGAACCATGCTCTGCCGGCTCTAGCAGTTTCGGAGTGTTGCATATAACTGCCAGATACCAATGCGCATTCTCATTGACTGGCACCGCAATATAGTCGTAAGAAAACAAATCCAGTTTGGCTGTCCAACTTTTCACACCATCGTAATTAATCCCGCCTTTACGCGAGGACAGCTTCTCAAAGAAGAACGTGTTAAAGATGTGCACTCGACTGAGCAGTTCAGGGCGTTGTCGCTCCATTTTAGTCTGAAGATATCGTATATAAAAGCTGATCAAGTTGTCGTTTAGAAATTCGCCCTCGTCCAACCTGAGGATATCTTCTTTGTCGACCGAGGCTCGGTTGCGCCCGGTGGCGGGGTACACAAGCGTTTGCTTCCAACCTTTCTCCCAACTGGTGTTGTTCTCGGACCAGCGCTCGAAGACAGTTGAAGTTTCGTCGCGTCTTGGCAGTGCTCTTCTAGTCCGTCGGGTTTCCATACCAGTTCGCCGGATTGGCGATGCGGAGCGCTTTGGTTCGTTGAGATGATCTGGCCGAGTTGTCATTTTGTCTTTGAGCCTTCTTGTGCCACCTTCTTGTACCTTGGAGTGTTCTTGAGCGTCGTTGGAGCCCCCCCCCAGCGTTGCATGCGCACGTTGAGCCTCTGCACCCTGATGACTGACATGGTGCGCGCTTTGCACTGCATTTTTCCAAGCAATGTCGAGGATTCGTTTCATTTCCTCTCTTTATTCATCAGCAAAGAAACGTTTTCCCAGAGCTCCGCAAAACCAAGACTGACCTGGTATGGCGCTCAACAGCACACTCATCGATCATTCTGGCAACCTGAGAAGCGCAGTCTGCGCTTGCAAATTGCAGCGTTATTGTCGGTGGTCGGCCGCGTCCCATAGATCGTCGGAAGCTTAGGTAGCATCCGCCGTAGCGAAGGTTGCTAACATCCTTTACCTCGAAAGAAACCCATTGATGCTCTTCATCCGGCTTACCGTCCGACCATGCTTCTAGGAATGATGGTTTGCTTGGGGAGCAACGCAAAAACAGAGATTGGTGGCTGATTTGTGGTGAATCGTACATCTCTTTCCCCGAGACAGCCTTTAGAATGGCCATAGGATGTTTTTTTAACGCCTCTGACGCATTTTCTCGGAATTTGGTCGGTTTTATGTCGCCCCGCATGCGTGGCCGAGAAGAGCATTTTATTTGTGAGAAGTTTGTCTGCCGAATGTTGGATGGAAAATTCGAGTGATTGGTTTGCAGCTCGTCTTCAGAGGTTTCGATCTCGTCAAATTCTGGCGGGGCCCTAGCATGCCTTGCTATCTTCTGAGAGAGCGCCGGCGCGTATACGTTGGCGGAGTGCCACTTCGGACCACGAGGTCTGGGAGCAATATCAGAAGTGACATGAGATGGCTCGGGGTCAGGGTCATATATGTCATCTAAGGTGTCGAGCTCCGCATTCGGTGCGCGAACGGATCCAGCACGGGTGACATGCCTGCGGCTGGGGAATGTTGATCTTGAGCTTGGTGGCGACGTTCGGTGCGTTGGTTCGGACGGGAGACTGTCTTTCAGAGGGGCCTCCAGCCTTTGTCGTTTAGCCAAGGCCTGATTCGGTGCTCGTGTAGATTCAGGAAATTCTCGTTTGTTGCCACTTTTTTTCAAAGTGTTGACTGATCCCCACGACTGGTTCATCTGTCTCTGTGTTTCGCAGTCAGTACTTGAGTGCGAAATAGTGCGATGCACAATAAAGGGGACATACAAGTCTCTCAGGCCCCATGTCGGTTTGCGCTGGCCTGTTGTCCATGCTGTTAACGTCTAGGTAAATGCTGAAGGCACAACTGTCACCGACGACATACCCATAGTCCGGGAACGAGTTGGCTTTAGAGTAGTATCGGCGTATGGCGCTAAGATAATTCAGTAAGAGAAATCTCATGCGCAAGGTACAGAATATAGACGGACTTCCAAGCAGGTCTTTGGCTTTGAGTCGTTGAAGCTAGGGCATTCTTGTAGTACTCTAGGTCGTGGACACTGGCTGGCAGCACTGCATCGTGGACCTTGCGAGAGGGCAAAGTGGCGGGCGAGAAGGCGCCGAAACCGTTTGCTTGGGCACTGAATACGAATCCTCTTAGAGACAGAAGGGGTGTGTGTGTGATCAGCGGTTCGCTGGCGGGATCTGTGGACGTACATGTTGAGGGCGTGAGCAGCAGGCGGCCGCGGCGCATGTAGGCGGTTTGCTGAGGTCGGTTGCCAACGATTCTGTTGTGTCAGGCCAAAAAAAAAGTTGGCTCAGTCAGCGGGGTGGCTGCAGAGGGTCTGCATTGAGGCGGCGGCGGCAGGCTTTCAGGTTTCTCGGTAACGTACGCTTAGGTACCTAGGCACCTACCTAGGTAAGGTAGCACGGTAGGTACCTATCCCTGTACGTCAGTGCCAGGTGATTTAGCGCTTGGCGCGCCCGCCTGGAGAAGGCCGGTACTGACGACAGGCGCGGCAGAGAACCGGAGTGGCACTGTAGAAAAGAAAAAGAGAAAATTACCTCATCGCTTGCCGACTGTAGAGTAATGATGGACGCGGTAGAGGCTATTATTTGCGACTCGTGAGGAGACATGACGCGGTGTGGTGTGGTAGCAGGGTCGTTGGGACGGACATGTCGATGTCGACCTACCCCAGAGCGCACGATGGGAACAACGAAACTTGTACGGATAGCGGGCTTTGTAAAACTATCTTAAGACAGGACAGCAATGCCACTATACCAGTGCTCGACAGCGGCGCCTTTGATCTTTTCATTCGAGCAAGGCCGAGACGTGCCGCGACGTGGCTGATGCTTGTGCAGAATGCGGAACTGTCCGGTCTTGATCACACCGGCCCTAGGTATCCAGGTATGCATGTACAAATATTAGTCGTCACCAACCGTTGTAGTGTCGCCCAAGACACAATTTTCTCCGTACACATTGCTGATCGACGGCCGCAGTGAGCATGTGGATTTCCTCGATACCCAGCATTGGCCGCTGCCAGCCCAGCTGCGAAACTCTACTGGCAGAGTACGGGTAGAAATAGGTAGTGTGCAACCTCTCATGTTTTGTAAATCACTTGTAAACTCTGCTGTATTTTGTCTTATTTTTGCTACCTCAACGTAAGCCCCGCTTGCCTTTTTATCCCCCCCCCGAGTGAGCGTTCCCTGAGGATGACAGCCTCAAGCCTCCTTGCCCCAATGCCTCCCCATGCCTTCCGAGGCGGTGCTCTGACGCCAAGCTCAGGAAGACGCCCCCCCACTAATAAACGTGTCCTGATTCGGATGTCGCATCGGCCACCAACTCGCAGCTCCCTCTTCCTGTCGCATCGCCAACACATCACCATTCCTCGACCCAAGCTCTGCTCGCCAATTGAATCGAAAATTCTGACGTAGGGAACTGACCGCAAATACATCCCACGCAAGCGCTTGACGTGGCTGCGTTCCCCCGCCCTCTTGCCCACCATGTACAACTCGTTTAATCGCGTCCAGAATGTATTTGGCTTCTTCACGACAGTAGCCTGCGTTTTTGGCGCCTTCATTGCCGCCACCGACCTTTTCTCTCCGCGCGATCCGTCCGGCGTCATTACACCCGATAAAATCCAAGTGTAGGTTTGGTAGCATGCTGCCAAGAGCATACGCCAGAGGGACAGAAAACCAGCTGACAACCGGACACAGCGTCAAGGGCCGCCCTCACTACTACAGCACCAAAAAGGAAGAGTACGCCATCATTCGCTTCTCTCTCGAAGCCGATCTCTCCAGCTTATTCACCTGGAACACAAAGAACCTCTTCGTCTACGTCACCGCCGACTGGCCCGGCCCCGATAACACGACAAACTCGGCCGTCATCTGGGACAGCATCATTACCAACCCCAGCGCCGACCATCTTCTGAACATTGGACCCGCTACATTGAAGAAACTCCGAAAGAACTCCGCCGGAAAGTCCATCGACCCGAGTCGGTATGTGAATCCAAGTACCCGGCGCTCAGCAACCTCGAGTCTTTCGAGTTGCCGATACCTCGCTGCTTGTTTCCTTTCCACTAACCCGTGGGTTCTGTAGCGGCAAGCTCAAGCTCAAAAACCAAAAGCCCAAGTACCAGATCTCGCATCCTTCTGGCAAGATTTCCCATACCAAAGATGTCACGCTGAAGCTGCACTACAATGTCCAGCCTTGGGTTGGTCTGCTGACCTGGAACATGCCCAAGGACCTCTTTCTCTGGAGGACCATGTCCGGAGGCCAGAGCCAAAAGGTAGCCCTCCCATCCCTCAAGGTCAAGGAGTCCAAGGACGCCAATCCCAAACACAGCACTAGGGCTAGGAATGCCAAGACATAAGCTAAGTACGTGTTTCTGCGATACTATTTCCTTTGGCTGCAAATGGCGCAGAATGCCAATACAACTTGGCACTGGCATATAGAGTGAAACTTTTAGCGCTCGGAGATGCGAGCTATGACTTGCCGAGGAATTAACCGACTTTCTCAATTTCGCTTCTGTCGACTATGTGTTGGCAAAAGGGCTGCTGTCATGAGGCTTACCGCGCGCCTCTGACATGGCACCTCCGTCCCCGGTGATATGTACCCCTTTTACCAAAATTTCGAACACCAGGCTTTAAGTGCGTTTATCTATGCATTAGTCGCCATGTTTCCCATTCCAGGTATTCCGTTGTATATTGTGAACAATCCACCAGTGAACGCCGGATCCAAACCCTAGTCAGCCCGAAGTTCGATGCCTTGCTATGCTGTCTTGGCCTCCTGGTTGCCAGCAGCGCTGCCTCGTCCGCGATTGCCGTGTCCTCTTCCCCTGTTGCCTCGACCACGGCCTCGACCGCCGCGTGAGGCGTCCAAGTTTGACGGAGGTGGCATATTCCCGTACTTTTGCTCACCGTTCTGCCCGATAGCGGCACCACCACGGTGGCCACCGCGACCCCGAGTGCTTTGCCCATTGCTGCTATGGGGTCCGTCGCGGTAGACCATGGTGCTGTGCAGGAGCTTGGGCTCGCCATTGGCGCCGCCACGGCCGTGGCCTCGACCAGATGACTGCTTTCCATTCACAGTGCCACTCCAGCCGCCACGAAGAGGTGCTGGGGCTTGAGCATCCTTGTACTGTGGCACACCAATAGAGCCATATCCACCAGTTGTCTTGCTCGGTGCTGCCGCCGCGCGTCGCTGCTGCGATTTGCTCGAGGCCGAGAGTACTTGACGACTTGTGGTGTTGAGAACGCTCAAGGCTGGCACAGTCTGTCCTCGGAACATGGGAGCACGTTCCCCCAATGTCGTACCACTCATAAATGATGTATCCCACACAACGTCGAGCAAAAGTGCTGTCGGGTTGCGACTAATGCCTACCACTGTGCCTCTTGTGGCGATAGGCACCTTACCAGCCGCGGCAACAAAGGTCACGCGATCGCCGAGCTTGAAGGCTTGGCTTCCGAGTACCATTTCAGCATCTGATGGCTTCAGCAAGGCTGTGCGGGGAACACCGCGCAGTTTGCGAATATCAGAATCCTGCGATGCTCGAAAGATGTCTTCACCAACTTTTGCCAGCGCCATGACAATGTCCGAGTCAAGCTGCTCAGCATCCAATGTAACCTTCTCGAACTTGCTCGTTTCTTGTTTCTTTAACCAGGCAGAGAGGTCTTTCAGTCTTTGAGACGCGACGCTTTGATCGGGCCACAAATCGGTGTCGTAGATGTCACTCTTCTGAGCATGCTTTTGCACCGCGGCGAAGAAATCCGGGAATGTGACCATGTAGTTAGCGATGAGTCCTATAGCCAGACTACTAAACTCCCAGCCGGTGTTGGATTTGCGCGAGTAACCAAGCACCTTCAGCTTGCGGCCTTCAAATTTCAGGTTGAGGCCTAAATTCAGCTTCAACCCGGCCGAAGTCAGTACCTGGAAAGAGGACGTGATTTTGCTGAGAACCAAAGGATGAACCCCGAGCTGCTTGGCAATGGCAAAAGATGGTGTGTATGGATTTGCGCTCTCGGCTTGCTGGATGATGGATCGCGAGAACTCGGGCTCCTTGGCTTTCGGCACCGAAACTACTATTTCCGTTTTGCCATTGACATGGCCAGTAATTTCGAGAGGTCGGCCATAAGCATAATCGCCAAGAAAGAACGCTCTTGTGCCTTGGGGGAACTCTTCTTCGACTGGTAGAGCTGCTTTTTCGATGAATCGCTCGTCCTCATTCATGACCTCGTCGACCACAGTTTGAGATGCATATATACTTCGGACACTTTGGTTTTCAGCATATTCTTTAATGAGAGCACCTTCCTCAGTTTTGAGAAGACCCTTTAGCATATGAACACCAACGAGACACTCAACCTGACCAATCCTGACACCAAGACGTTTTGCGTGCCAGTTCTCAAGATAGTCCGCTTCCTTGGCAAAATTTGCAGTGTCGCGGTTTGTGTTGTCCTTCATGACGACCTCCGCACCATCTTCGCCGAATTCGTAGGTAAAAAGCTCATCTTGGACTTTGACAACCTTTGCTTCTTGGAGGAAAGGATACCCCACAAAGCATTTCCTTCCTAGCTTTGACTTCCAGGTTTCCGTCTTGCTGCGTGCCTCAGTTCCAGTAAGCGTCACAATCACACTCGGATTGCGGCTGTCCGCTTGAAAGACGTTAATACCGTAGCCCTCGATGAGCTGCGCTGTGTGGGGTAGCGTATGCAGGGAGGGAAAGCCTGCTAGAGCGTCGATTTTCAGCTTTGCACCGTCTGTCAGAGCTGATTTGTAGACCAATCCCTCCATGTTGGGCAGATCAAAAATATTCTCAATGCAGCGGCAGTTCTGTACGTCGGGGAAAACTCCGGGTAGAGGGGAAGGATACGTAAAATTGACTTCTGAAGAGTACGTGAATTTGAGGGGGACCCCGAACCCGTTGCGCGCCTTCTCGTCATCGGCGAGTAGCGCATTCTTTGTCGCCATGGCGGTCAATAGGCGCTTCTCGTCAATGAATGGAATTTTGACGACGGCTTCCCATTCCATCTTCTTACCGTTCATGTCCAAGTCAAAATCTCGCGGATAAAAGTCAATGATAGGAGAGCTCGGGTTTGTCATAAGGTCATGATAAGCTGTGGGCACAATCTTCTTGCTTCGGTCTGGCAAGACACCCATAAGCTGTTCGTAGGGTTTGAACGGCTGCCCCTTCTCGAAATCGAGCTTCGCATTCACACCTTTGACCACATCGGAGATCAGAGGCGCGTAATGGTATTTGTAGAACCAAGGCCAGGATGCAATCCCGCGGTAGTAGTAGAAAAGAACCCATTGCAAACCTTCGACATAGTTTTCGCAGAGGTTCGTTTGCTCGTCGGCGTAGGCAGCAGGTTCCCACTCGGGAAATTTTTGCAGGTAGTATTTAGTCTTCCAACCCTGGTACTTATCCTGGTACAACTTTTCGTATTCCTCCTGAGAAGCCTCGCTGGAGTCATTTACCACTACAGCTTTGTCGTATGTTTTGATGACGCGATAAGCTGCGAGATTGCCTTCTTCTTCTTCGTCCTCTTCATCGTCGTCATCGCCCGCTGGCTTGGCAGGGAACGACATGACAAGATGTCGAAATCCATTGTCGTCTTCTTTGGTGGACCAATCAAGATGCATGGCGTCGGCAATCTCTTGTGCAAACTTCCTATCAGCCACACTCAAATCTTTACCCAGGTCCAGGGTCTCATCCGAGCGTTTGGAGACGTATGGGCGAATCTTTTGTTTCCAGAGATCTCGCTGAGCTGTGGTAATGATTCGCTGTCCACTTTTGGACTTCTTTGCGGTGGAAGCAGTAGCCGTGTTCTGCAGCTTCTTCTCCATCTGCTTGGAAGCGAACCATCTCTCATCAGCTACATCATGCTCGAACTGCTTAAGCTCGACCTTTCCAAGCTCCCCAATCATCCGGATCGCTCGCTTAATGTTGAGAACACCATTCTCATGTAGGTAGCCTCCTTCATCGGGGAGAATTCTCTTATAGATTTCGAACATGTCAGCGAGCGCACCTTCATTAATATGCAACCCGGGGAGGTTTGGCAAGAAATCATTGCCAACGAAAAACGCCATCAGGATGAAGTCATCAATGACACGCTCCAAATCAAACTCGAAGCCCAAATCTCGCTGATGCTTTAGTTCCTGGAACTCCATTTCCAGATATTCCCTGACCATGCATAGATGTAGCAGGAAGAAGTTTTGGTGTTCAAGCTCCTTCGACTTATTTTTTGACGCTCTACCGAACGTGACTTCTTCGCGGAGCAGTGAAAAGTGAGGGTCGTGGCTGAGAAGTCCCAGCATAATCAAATCGGCATCAAGACCATATAAGCAGTGTCGCACGTTGGGGTCGTAGCCTGGTTGCGATTTGGCATTTCGGATGTACTCCATGATCTTGTGCTCACCCTCGCCAGGCACTTCGTGCCCAGACAGGACAATTTCGCAGCCCTGCCAATCGGTGTCCTCGGTGACCTTCTTGTTGACGAAGTACTGTAATTGTCGGGACAGTTTCGCCATGAATTCAGTTCCTATAGAAGAATGAGTTTCTAGCTCCAGACATAGTCGAAGGGCGATTTAGAAATCACATACCTGGTGTGATACAATTGCTGTCAAACGGCTCTTCTTTAGGCATCTCGATGCCTTCCTTGATCGCCTTTTCACGGGCATTTTCTACTTCGAGTGCGGTACGGAACCGGCGAGCTCGTTGCTGATTCATCTTCGCGCGGGGCGCGACGCCGTCAATGGCCATGAAGAAGAGCTGTTTAGGCTTAATCTTGCCGAAGAGATGCTCGATGTAGTTGAAAATGCGAATGAACATTTCCTCTTCGCTCAGACGGAAGGTCGTATCTTCCCCGGCGTCCTTGTGCGTGCAGTTGTGGATGATGCCGTTCATGTCGAGCTGTTCTGCGAGTTAGCCATCACTACGACTAAGCGTTGCAAGGTATATCGTACATAAAGGCAGTCGAACTCGGGTATTCTATTTTCCGCAATGAGTTGCGAGATTGGGGGATACCGCTCGGAGAGCCATCGGAAGAATTTGGGCACACTGTCCAAAGGTCAGTCATGCATCGTAACAATGAGACCGCGCGCCAGGTCACTTACCCCATGATGACAACGCTGAGGCACGATTATTCCTTGAAGGAGATTGTCTAGTTGTAGATACTGTCGTCGTAATTTTCTGATTGCGTGCGATGTCGAAGAGTAGAAGAGAAAATTGAAGGCGCTGGAACGCTGTCGCAAAGAATTTAATTGCGGGCAATGCAGTGATGAAGGAGAAAGGAGCAAGTATCATGCGTTAAATACGGGCAGCTTGAAAAGGGTAACACTCTGTTACACTCAAAATTGATGGGCGCGTAACGCAATTTGCTCGAACTTCCTTTGTATGTAGGAAGAAGAGTCACTCGCGTAACAGTAGGCCGCTTGGCTTTGGTCCGTCAGAGGGGCAGCAGAAGTGTGGGCACGCAGCCTGTTTGCCTGGTCGCTACCCTAGCTTTTTCCTGGGTATTGGCACGACGAGGTTGCGAGGGAGGGCAGTGTTTCGGTATGTTGTACTTGAGTGGCGCCAGTTTTGGCGACCCTTTCGCAAGCATTTTCTGTACATGCTTGTATACTGTACTTAGGTACCTTCGCTGCTCACTGTGGCGCCGAGATTACCCCAGCCACTGCCTACCTATGTATCGTTATGACTAAGCTTTCCCAAGTTACCTACCTACATACCTACGTACCTGCTAGGCTGCTACCTGCTGCCGACATGCCAACTGGGGCCAATCTGCGGAGTCACTAACTTGGTACGGAGTATGTTACCTCCCAAGGTACCTAGGTAGGTACCTTCCGTACCACCTAGTCACAGTCTGCCTACCTAGGTGTCTAGGTAGGTAGTTACGTCGCCCTGCCAAACTGCCCAATGGCTACCGCCCTAAGGCCCCACCAGCTACCTACCTAGGTACCCAGAGCTCAAGCTGCCTGTCACTTTACGCGTGACGCGTGCCTCGCGCCTTTCAGAGCTTGCACCACAGCTACATCTCGGCCACATCTAGGATAACTCTGCCTCTGCAGTACTTCAAGCATCGAGCTAGCATTCTCTTAGCTTGCCTGATCACGTCGACTCGGTAAACTCGTGCATCATGGCGCCCCCCCCCAGCATGGACCCTGATGTTGATGGTATGCAGCCAGGTTCTGAACTTCACGATAGTTCTGCTAACATATGTTGCAGTCGACATGACACACGATGAGGAAGATGACCAGGGCGAAAGGCTTATCAACGAGGGTACATACTCGTCTCATATCGTACTGGTATATCGACGTGACCAGGCTAACCTGCCTTGTAGAGTACAAGACCTGGAAGAAGAACAGCCCGTTCTTGTATGACATGATTCTCGGGTACGTGAGCGTCACCAGCATTTAACTAATCCTTTCTGACCTTCAATAGCACGGCCCTCACATGGCCTACGCTCACGGTCCAATGGTTTCCTGATGTCAAGGAGCCCAAAGACAAAAACTTCCGCCTGCACCGCCTGTTGCTCGGAACCCACACGTCCGACGAGAGCGCCAACTTTTTGCAGTTTGCCGACGTTCAGATTCCCAAAGCGCTCGAGCCGAACCCAAGCGACTTTGACGAGGATCGTGGCGAAATCGGAGGTTATGGCAAAGCGGGAGACGTGGCTGCAATCAAATGTGACATTGTCCAGAAGATTGAGCACCCCGGCGAGGTCAACAAGGCGCGCTACCAGCCTCAGAACCCGAATATTGTGGCTACACTATGTGTCGATGGAAAAATTCTGGTTTTTGATCGCACAAAGCACCCACTGCAACCCACATCACCTGGCAAGATCAATGCCCAAGTTGAGCTGATCGGCCACAAGGCCGAGGGCTTTGGCCTGGCCTGGAGCCCCCACGATGTGGGTTGCTTAGCCTCGGGAAGCGAAGACAAAACCATGTGCCTTTGGTATGTGCTGTACAACTGTGTTGAATTTATGTGCTAATCAGTTTGCAGGGACCTGAAGAAACTTGAGTCTGATATCAGAATTCTGAAGCCTTCCCGTCGCTACACCCACCATACCCAAGTCGTTAACGATGTTCAATACCACCCCATATCCAAGAGCTTCATTGGTTCGGTTTCTGACGACCAAACATTGCAAATTGTCGATACACGTCACAGCGATACGAGCAAAGCCGCAGTAGTCGCGAAAGGCGGACACTTGGACGCTATCAATGCCCTAGCTTTCAACCCTAAGTCTGAGGTGCTGGTGGCCACTGCCTCTGCTGACAAGACGATCGGTATTTGGGATCTTCGTAATGTCAAGGAAAAGGTACATACTCTAGAGGGTCACAATGATGCCGTCACGTCACTGTCATGGCACCCCAACGAAGCTGGTATTCTGGGTAGCGGAAGCTACGACAGACGCATCATCTTCTGGGATTTGTCGCGCGTTGGTGAAGAGCAGCTTCCTGATGACCTTGACGATGGTCCCCCAGAATTGTGAGTATTGCTGACCTCACTTACGCTTCTGCTGCTGACGCAATTGCATAGGCTCTTCATGCACGGCGGCCACACGAATCACCTTGCTGACTTCAGCTGGAACCGCAACGAGCCGTGGTTGGTGGCTAGTGCCGCCGAAGATAACCTTTTGCAGATCTGGAAGGTTGCTGAGGCTATTGTCGGCAAGGATGATGGCGAGCTGCCTGTGGACGAGCTTGACCGATAGGTCCGGTTGAGACTGGTGAGGAATATTCGATCTTCATAGGATGAGGAGACAAGGGAACCCTGGCGTTTATGGAACCAGATGGATGACGAACTTTGGACCTCTTGCTGCGGCTAACGGCTGCACCACGCTGTGCCTATTCCCACCGTTTTTCAAGCATATTTGATTTTGCTGTGTTTCTACATATACAAATTCAAATAAAAAGTCTTTTACTTGCCCTGACGTGCTCCGCCTCAGATCTACTACGGCTGCGGTGTCAATTGACTAGACGCGCTCACATGGTCCTCAGAACAACTCACTCACGTGCAATGTGCAAAAGTGTCGGGGCCACCACCGTCGTCCTTCACTTCCCCTATGAAACAACGCTGTTTTCGATCCTCGATTGGTCAATCTTCGAACCGAGGCATCGCCTTCGAAATTATTTTGTGCGCCATAACTTTAGCCGCATATCACCATGAGTCCATCCACGCCAGAACTTCTCGTGCGGGATCTGGAGGTTTTCTCACCGGATAGCTTCGGTCAATCGCCCGGCATCACATCTCCCATTCACCAAGTCAGGCACATTATTGACGACACCCTCATCAAACGGTTCAAGTTCACGGACACAGACCTGCAGCGCTACTTTCACGGCCAGAACCCATATCCCACGAGAGACCCTTCCAGACTCACCCCCGAGAAGCGCGATGTCGTACACAAAGATGTTCTCACGCTGCTGTGCCACAGTTCGGAGCTTGCTGTCGAGATTGGCAAGTACTTGAGCCCGGGTGACATTGTGTCACTGTACAGCACAAGCAAAGCCTTCCACGAAGCCGTCGACCAATACATGTCTGCCAGTGTCCGCGCTTGGATCGTTCACAAAGCACCCGAGGCGGGGAAAACTTTCGACTTTCGTTTGTACAAACGCCATCTCATCGCCGACCCAGCGGGCCGAACTTGGGGCTACCAGTACGATATAAGTGCGAAAAACCGCGACGGCAAGAGTCACGCGCCGTTCAGCGTCCCCGGTCACACTGTCGATGCTGAAAAGGCAGGGGAGGTTCGCGCCGTCCCTGGTCTCAGATACCTTCAGCTTGTTGTCGGCCGCGACCGATACTGTCGGGAAATTCGCGCAATCCTCGCACGAAACGGACACCGCACGCCGTCGTCGATGCACTCGACACTACTCAAGCTCTGGCTGTGTCTCGATGTCCCCACCAGCGTGCAGCGCGCCGCCCTCCTGCGTAACCAGGATAGCTGGGCCGACACGGACCTTTACAACGCGCAGCTGCTCTTTGTCAAGCTCGGCATGCACTTCAACGACCCCATATACGGGCCCAACACCTATGAGCTCCTCCACCTGATGATGGGGCAGAAGGGTCTCTACCCTCTCTGGCAGCTACTCATGCGGAAGCACTTCACGCGCCTCAGCGAGATCATAGCCCTCAAGGTGCGATACGACTTTCAGGTAGCGACGTCGCCGGCCGACCCGCACGTACGCGGTGCCTACCACTGGAGCAGCGAATATTTTGGGAGCAGCATTCACGGCGTGCCGTACGAAGAGGTCGGTAAGATGCACCTCGAGGGCTGGGGCCAGGGCCGCCGGCACCTCCAGCGGCCGGATGAGCTGGTGCCCGTCGAGGCCGTGGCGCGGGGTCTGGAGCTCGACACGCACCTCATGGCCATGATGATGTGGGGATACGTGGACTGGAACACCGGGGAGAACCTGGTGCCGTCCGAGGCGGAAATGCACATCTCGGACGAGGAGACGGCGCTGGCGCACGCTGACACGAGCTACCACTGGCGGCTGCGGCACATCCTCAAGAAGCGATTCAACGAGCTGGCGCCTGCCGAGCGGCAGCGAATCCTCGACGAGGACGAGGACGAGCGGCTGCGCGCCATGGCGTGGTGCGGCGAGACGGACGACTATTCCTCCGCGAGCGATGACGACGACGACGAGTCGGTCGGCAGCGGCGCTACACACTCGCTGGAAGATGAAATCAATCGGGGGTACATAGTGCCTCCGCGGCGCACCGGTGACGACGCGGTGACTGTGCCGGACATGGACGATCGAGAGGGCTGGATGAACTTTGTGAATGATGTCCTGATGAGCGGGCTGCCACCAGATGTCAGCGGCGAAGCGGCTCTGAGAGCAGAGGCGTGGCAGTCGTATCAGGACGCGGAGCTGGATTCGGAGTGGGATTGGGGGCTTTGGCTGCAGCAGCAGCGGCAGCGAGAAAACGTTGGCGAGGATAGTGACGAGGTTGGGGACGAGGTGCCAGACTCGGAAGCAGAAACGACTGTCGCGGACAGTCTCGTGTGGGACGTGAATGAGGAGCCGAGCGACTACGAAGCGCCAGGCGGTGAGAAGTGAGTCAGTAGCAGCTGTTTTGCTTTAGGAAGTGAGCGGACGTGAGTCGGCTTCGTGAGGAAGCATTGTGGATTGCTTGAGCGGAGGCCATGCTGATGGGCTACGAAACCAGCGTCGAGACGCCGCCCTGATTCTGGACGAGGGGAAAAAGGATAAGGAAAAAGACAGAGGCCGAAAACTGTCACGGTGTATAAAGAGAATATATGCCATGTAACAATGCGAATGGTAACCGCAGAGTGAGAGTGTCTCTACTCAACGATTGACTAGAGAGTGACATGGACCTATGTACGAAACATTAGACACAGCAGCAGAAGCTGTGGAACTCAATATCATATGCGCGTGCGCAAACGTACGCATTCACGCCCCAAGAGCACACAAGCAAGGGGAGGACGAAGCAAAAACAAAGACCGAGTGAACTAACATTCGTACATAGGAGATGAATTGTGCAAGAAAACGAAAACGACAAGTAAAGAAAGAAAGAATAGTAATTGGACAGTGTCCTTGCCTTGACCAGGTTTAATAAATAAATGAAGAACCAAACACCTTGCAAGAGAAACTGGATCAAAAAAGGACGATCCAAGTTCACGCAAGACCAAGATACACCTTTAACGCACCCTTTCGCTATGCATCCAGGAACAATTTTCGTCCTCTTTGTCATCCAGTGCTGCCACTGTTGCGCTTTTCAAGCACACACACACCCACGCACACACTGACAAGCTCACATCCTCGCGTCTTTCTTCTTTCCAGCAAAATGCCAAATCCTGACCCGACAAAAAAAAGTTGCAGTCCAGTCCAAATTCCAGGTCCAATGTATGTGTTGTCGTTTGCGAAATGATGTGAATCCATGCCTTTTTCTCTTCTCTTTCTTTTGCGAAAAAAGAATCGGTGGCCAAGTAGATTCCCTAATTTTCCGTTTCCTAACAAAACCAAAAGTCCGCAGATTCTCTTTTCCAGACTTCGTCAACCCAGAATAGCCGTGGTATAGTCACACTTTTGTCTTCCAGCGTCTCGCAAAATTAAAATAAAAACACAGATTTTAACCACATCCCACCTGAAATAGTGTCCGACACTCCGTCCGAAACCCTCCCAAAATAAAAAGAGAAAAATCACAAGAAATCCGTTACACAGCTGACCCCTTTCACTCAAGTCAAGAAGCGAAGTCCGCAAGGTGATTCTCTGGCCGGGGCTCGAATGCTGCAATATTCATCATTCCAACAGTGACATGACATGTGAATAAAATGTACAAAAGTGTCTGCCACTTTGTTTTTGTCCAACTCGACATCCACGGGCGATAAGTCGAAAATTGGTCCACCATCACTAGGCTCCACGGTTCAAGAATTGTCATCCACTGTTTTAAGCAGGCGACTTGCTAGGAGGGGCCGGGCCGCCGTTCTGGCGGCCATCCCCTCCGCTTACAGAGAGGCCGCCAATGCCGCTGGAGAGGAACGCAAACGGATCGTTTTCGCTGACCGCAGGGCCGCTGTTGTAGAAGTTGTTGTGGACGGGACCGGCTCCAGAAGCGGGACCGTTCGTCGCGGACTGGAAAGCAGCCTCGGCAGCGCGGCTGTCGAAAGGACCAGCCCCATGAGCACCTGGACCAGGGCCAAAGGCTTGATTGTTCATGGAGCCGGGGTATCCGCCAGCACCGCCAGCCAACCCGGAGGGAAGAAAATGGCTGGGGGGGCCAGCAAAGTGCTGGTTGTAGCCAGCCCCGGCATTAAAAGTGTTGCCCGAGTTGAAAGGACCGGGGCCGGGGCCGGGGCCGGGGGTGCCTGCCATGGAGCCTTGCCCCATGTTATACTGAGACTGGTTGTCCATGGGGGAAGGATATCCTGAGTCGGCCACGACAGCAGCACTGGCGCGGCTAGCTCCACAACGAAGACAGCAGACATTCTTGGCAAAGTTGTGGTAGCCGCAGACTTCGTTACCGCACTTCCAGTCACCAGCACGGAAAGGAACAACACCGCCGCCACCTCCGCCCATGCGTCCACCATGGCCCATGTGGCCGTGGCCGCCGTGGTGTGGGGGAGGCATCAGCTGAGGAGGGCCGTAGCCGCCGCCAGCGCCGCCGCCAGCACCTCCACCATAGCTAAAGTTGTCACCGCCGGGGCCAGAGCCAGCAGCAGGGAACGAGCATCGGAAGCAGGCGGTTCGGCGCTGGAAGTTGGAAAAGCCGCAAGAGGGGCATGTCCAGTCACCCGGGCGAGGTCGGTTCTTGCTGGGAGGAAAAGGTGTAAGAATATCTTGAGCACGGTCAAGAACTCTGCTGGAGGACGGGGAGACCTCAATGGCCTTTTCGTTGAGGGCCCTGCCGTTCATGCAGAGACTTTCCGCAGCCTAGTGAATTGTTAAGAACTGAACACAGTATGAAAGATGACAGAAAAAGCCAAGAAGCAACTCACCTCTTCGTGGGACGAAAAGACGGCAAAGCCTGTGCCCGTGGGCTTGTGCTGCTCAGGGGTTCGCAGCGTCCAGAATGCAATGGGACGCCCACCAAACTGGGTGAACCAGCTCTCGAGCTCGGACTGGGTGGTGTCATGAGGTAGACCGGACATGTGAAGAACTTTGCTTCTCTCAGAAAGGAAAGCACGGACATCGGCTCTGGCATCCATCGGGCGTGTCAGGACATCGGGATGCTCCTGAGGGGGCTGAGACTTGCGAATCAAGCCGCGGAGCACTCGGGCAAGGGTTATGGCTTCCTCCATGGCACGGCGAGGCGAGGCGGGAGCCAGAGCCTGCAGATGGAAAGGAAGATTGTGCTTGATGGGAGCGCTAGACTGCACGGGCTCAACTTCGAGAGCCGCACAGATGTTGGACAGCATCGAGGGGCCGAAAGGCAGAGACTCGGGGTGGTGCTGCTGCCAGCGCTGATACTCGGTACGGAGGTCGAAGGTTCGAGAGTGCTGCAGATAGGGGGGAAGAACGACAGCCTTGTCGCGAGCCTCGCGGGGAAGCTGAACTCGCAGATCCCAAGCATCGAGAGTGACAAAGGCAAAGTCGAGGTTCTTGGAGGTCAAGTACTCGGTAGCGAAAGCATCGAATCGAGAGATGGCATCTCTAAAGGTTCCCGCGTTTCGAACGTGCTCCCAAGTAAGGGTGGTCAAGCTGGCTGCGAAGGGATATGTTAATAGGGGTCTCATGCGGCCACGGCCCGAGGTCGCCGAGTCGAGCAACGGTGTGCAAATCGGAACAGGGGCTCGAAATGACTGTATACATACTGCACAGAGGCGTAATAGGAGTGTTGACAGGCTTGACGAGAACACTTTCGTGTGTAATCTAGAATTGGCAATGTTAGGACTCGGCCCGAGTATGGACAGTGATGAGTAAGTGGTTGGTTGGCACAAACCTCCTCGAGAGTGTTGGCATCTAGCAGGATCCAACCGAGCTCAATGACCTCAGCAGAATCCTTGGTAACATAGACTCCATGCTCATCACAAGTGGTAGCGACGTGGATGACGACGTAGCGCTCGACACTGAACTGGGAGCTCTGTTGCGAAGACATTTTTTTTGTTCTCTGGGGGAGCGTCGGTACTCCTGAGCAAAAGGTGGAGATTGGGCGAGGCAGGAGAGCGAGGCCGTCGCGGCGGAGAGAATCAGGCGCAGTCGAATGAAAAAAGCTCAGCGTCGGCCGATGTATAAATCGAGATGCGAGAACGGACTGGGAGAAAAGGAGGTAGAAGGGATAAGCGACGAGGCGGCGGACTCTGGGCGCAACAGGTGACCGAGAAAGATGGGTTGTTGAAGGATGCAGCTTCGAGAACCAGGCGTGAAGAAAGCTTTCCTCAAACCAAACGACGCAAGCCAGGCAGTGGAGACGGCGAGATACCCAGGGGCAACAGAGACGACTGGGAAAAAAGTGAGCACAGAATGAAAGGGCAACGGAGGAGAATTAGATGACGCCCAAGCAGGTTGCTCAGACAATCCCACACTGCCGAAATAGACAATGGGGCCAAAGGGACGAGAAGCTCTGGTTGAAAGAGAGGATGAGGATGTAGGAGAATAACGGCAGCGTACGAGCAGTGGAAACGCTGGTGGTGGAAAATGACGGGCGGCTTTGAAATTTTGGAGGGCCGATCGGGCGGAGGGTATGGCGGTGGTGCTCTAACTAGGTAGGTTAGGTTGGGGTTGCTGATACAGGTACCTTCCTGGGTAGGTACCCTAGCTTAGGTACCAACGGGCCAACAGGTCTCCTGGGATGACCTCGCAATTGTTACAACGAGCTGCCACGGGGGACTGCACAAGGTATCTACATCTACCGATATGAAGGTATATAGGTGGCAGATTATATACTGGTTAGGGTGCGCACCGTACCGTCAATTGCTTGTTCACAAGGCAATTGCAGCGCAGCCAGACAGCGCAGCCAGCCCGCCGTTATCAACGCTTTAACGACCTACCCAGCTACCTGCCTCAGGTAGAGTGCGAGGCTCGACACAAAGATACCACCGATCATGCAACCTGCAGCTGATAAAAAGTTACTAGCAAGTTGGGCGAGTTGCTAGATAGTGAACAAAAAGCACGCAAGAAGAGACCAAGTCAACAACAAAGGCTTTGGTGCCTTGGGGCTTCAGTATAATGCAGTGGACGTACGAGGGCATGTCCAGTTTGAGCAGGTAAAACTATCTTATTAGGTAGTAATAATACGGCTGTTTGCTTGCAAGCCAGATAAGCTGCCGCAGCAGCTCTTTCCAGAAAGGAAATCCTCAAGCAAAGATGTTTGGCTTGGCACGGAGTATCAACCAACGATGTACCATTGCACTGACGGGATCAAACTCGACCGTTAACAAGTTGGAGGCCGCGCTGCTCTCCTCACAATAGCCGCGCCGCAAGGTACCGAGGCAGCTGTCTACCAAAGCACTTAGTCACCTTTATTATCGACACACTCCTCGCCGCATGAAGCCCTATAAATTAAAAGAATCGCAGTTGCCGGCCATCGATTCGGTGACCATCCTACGCCAGCGCCAGAGAAGGGTCTTGAGCGCTATTCCCGCCGCAAAGCCAGCAGCAAAAGCACACCCAAAAGCACCGAGCAGGTTTATAGTTTAAGGGGATTTACAGAGGACGACGACGAGTCAAGTTAGGCGTCAGCTTGCTCTGGGAGCTACCTACCAGGCACCCGGTGTGGTTTTGGCCGCTTTGCGGGAGCTGATGGGTCTGACCAGCCAGGCACGGTGGGCCATGCTCCCCTACCTACCTTACCTAATAAGGTACCAGCAGATACCGGCTGGCGTTAGCGCATCCGTACCTGGGAGTTTCCTCTTTTTTTTTCTTCCTTTTTCTGGGCTCTGGTAGGTGTCGCGGACCAGTGCGAAAATTTGGAAATGAGGTTTTATCGTTTGACGCGAGTAATGGTGGTGACGACTTATGCGTTACGAGGCGGGATAATTTGGCATAATGCAGACTGCGCAAGCACAAGAACCTACAGCCACCTACCTAGGTACACACATGTGGTACTACCACATCATTGGCGAGGCGCACTGTCAAACTGTCCAATCTCCCGCTGACGCCCACTCGGTCATTTGAAGGCCGGTACCTCCACCTACTGTAGGTACCTACCTACCTAGGCACCGCACTCCCACCCAGAGTACCTTCTTGTCTGCAGTCACTTGGCTGTTTGCTGCGTACCTAGCCGGCCAGCCTGCGACTTGTCCACATAGAATGGGCTGGCAAGCTGCATAATGTCACCTGTAACTAGTTACCTTACTTGACTACCTAAGTAGTTACCTACAGCTGGCCAGCTACCTGCCAGTAGGCAACTAGGTAAGGATCTGTGCCCTTTGGATTCCACACGTCATGCCATTCGGATCCCAAGGCTAAACGGACACGCCACTCTGCACCTCTATGTGTCTTTGTGCACCCGGTTTCACTTGCCTCGGATGGAGGCGGCCCTGCACCGGGAGCAGAGTGCAAATGTGGATGAGAAAGAGAATCCATCGGCAGTCATTGTTTCCAGCCAACACCTGCCTTGTGACGAGCCAAATTTGCGGAGCTGCTGCACCGCCGCCCATCAGCCCCGTCGTAGACGGACTATCCCGTTTTCCTTCAAGCGCTGCCCAAAGCGACGCTATATCGTGAGACCGTCTTCCACCCACGTCGCGTAGCCTTTGGCTCCTGATGCACGGCTGTACGGATGATACTCTGCCCTCCACTGCTCCCCATTGTTGGCCCTCAGTGCCAGCAGCAGACGCGCTCATCCCAATCTACGTGCAGCGACCACTGTCTACTGATAATCAAGCATCCATCGATGGCCAGGACCGGGCACTGCTAGCGACGAGTTAGCCAGCCGCAATAGTGCAGATACCGATATCACAACGACTCGCAGCCTGGCCTCGGCTTTCACCTGGCGAGACACAAGCCATCAGCATCACCGTAGACAACGAGGGACCCCAACCCCTGCCGCCACATAAGAAATCCTCCCAACCATTGAAACCTCCCTCTCGGGATGCTTCCCCGTCTCCGTCCCAGTAGTCGCGCCGGCACTCTACCGACCAGTTCCATCATAGGTAGAAGTTTAGATTTTGAAGCAACAGGTGCCCGAATCATCGCGTCAGCAGCAGAATGCAGCAGCGGTCACAGCCGAATAACCCCAATTTTTGACACAAGATGGGCCAATTAGACACCGTACCGCTTGGGAAGGTAAAAAGGCCAGTAATAAAGAAAGGATCCGCATTCAGATCATCTGGGCGCACTGAGTAGCCTCAGAGACTCAATCAATACCGCACTCTCTAGTTAGTCTAGCTACGTAGGCACGTAGGCAAATCTATATGAATAGCACCATGCTAGGGAAGTTTCAAAAGTCGGTATGCTGAACTGCACCGCCGCGTAGCCCTCCCTCGCCAACAGTGGTGCAACCGTACAGCAATCAGGTGCGGGTGGATTGTCAACGGCTGCGACCGCTGTAGCGAGGCCCTAGCTTCGCAAAACTCCCGCTGATGATGATGCCTGTTGTCTCCAATCGTGGCAGAGACACCCTCAACCCACAGGGGGAATATCCTGCCGAATACGAGAGGCGCCACACATGCCTGGCCAACATGTCTTTCGACGGAAACAAGAAGCTCGTTCAATTCTTCGGTCCCGCGTTGCGGCGACGACTCAAGACTGTCAGGAGCCGATGTCAGGCTGGGTAGCGATGTCTGCGCTTATCATTACGGAAACTCTGGAGTGGCTACGCAGATGTTTTGCCTCGCTGCAAAGCCCTCTTTCAGTGTTTCATTATCTGTGGCGAGTCCCGGTTATCAGCATGCCTGGACTTTCAATTTCAGTCGACTTACGGAGCTGCCACGAGTAGAATGTCTTGTGATTTCTCAGTTTGGGATGGGCGAAACCACCCAATTTTCGAGCCAGTCGAGAAAGGCGGAAATAGCTATAGCGTATGGAGTACTGCGCTCCCATGTTGTATTTCGTCGTACCCGTGGAAGTCCTACATCAGTGTGATCGCACTTGGCTTCACAGTATGTCGAGAAGCTATGTTCAACGACCTTCAACGTGTCGCATTACCAAGCCCTTCGTCGTTGTCATCGCTCCGATAATGGAACACAGTTCAATGAAACGCTAACACGAATAAGGACCAGGGTGAAGCCCTGTCAAGACATCCTCAACTCGGTCGTACGCTGTGATCAAGGCACTCGCCTTAGAAGTGGCTCCTATGTTACCTTGCGCCATCATCGAGAAAGTCCATGCAGGCTTACGAAGACAAAGGAACGAAGAAGGAGCAGGAAGATCAACTCATTCTATGACATTTCTAATCCGCTGCCTCCCGTCCAGAGTGGGCTCTGCTGTTTCTTCCCCTCGGCGTGCAGGGTCGAGACAATCCCTTTGACAGTCTGTTTTCGCTGTTGCCCAGCAGGACCGTCACCATTGCAGCAGGCACATCGTGGAGCTAGCCAGGTAGAATTGCTCAAATTGTAACATTGCGACTTTTTCTCATATTCCTTTTGGTGTAAGTCGTCAGCTTCTCTGCAAATTGACTCCGCGCCGCTGACGAGGAGCGGTACATTGTTCCCACAAATGCTTCTAATCGCGAGCCTGAGGGAACGAAGCCACCACTTGCCATTGCCAAATTACTACTACACCCTTCTCGGTAACTAAATGTTCGGAGAGATTACCTCTCATCGGGGTATGGCCGTTTTCGGTAGGAGCTTTGCCGCATTGAAGTGGATCGCAGCCGATTCCTGCAGGAACATGCAACAACCTTGGTAAGATGACATCGGCGACATAGTTACTACTGCCAGTGCAGTCTGCATCGAATAAAATCATATATTCAACGGTACATAGTTAATGCATCATGGTGGGAAAATTCGTTCTAGCTAAGCTCATTAACTCACCAATTATTCGTACTCGGTGGACCGCAGCATGGCAAGATCCCACTCTACCGGTAGTCAAGCGAGAGTACCAACAACACAGCGGCTTCTAGATGGCTCACGCAAGTCATAAATAACAACTGAAGTAAAAATTAGTAAAATGCTACCATCGGGCCGACTATGCACGAGCTAGGCCGGGCTTACCGGCGTAATCAATTGCTTGTCATCGCGCAAGGGTGTCGCGAAGAAGGATCGCGAACTGGGAGCCGCATCCAGGCAGCGCAGCCTTTCAAGTCCATTTCTATGCTCTGCCCAGCACAAAAGCTACCTATGCACGAGGTTGACAAAGTAGTCTTCCCTCACGCCACAAAATCCAGCACAGTAACGTTCAATTCCGTGCTGCGGACCACGATGCGCGTATACGGACATGGCCATGAGCAAGCGTCTTGCTCAGAGTGGCTTTTGGGACCGATGTCTAAGAGGACTCGGTCGCAACGACGCCAGCTATATAAGCCAGGGGACTATCCCTTTGTTTTCTGAGATGCAAGTTGATCGACAGTATAGCGTCGACTCGGCTACAAACCTCTTCTCTCTTGCTCGTACGGCATCAACCGTTTGTCACTATGCAGCTGATCACCGCTCTCATGACCGTTCTCCTCTCCGCCACGGCCCTGGCCCGCAGCGTCCCGCGTGCCTACCCCGGCATCAACGAGGAGCAGAGCCGCAACGCCGGTGCTGCCATCTGGCAGGTTCACAATTACAAGCTCGGTCGCCAAGCCTGCCTGGCCGTCATCAGCACCGCTCTCCAGGAGTCCGAGCTCGAGGTCTACGCCAACCCGCGTGTGCCCGAGTCCTACAACTACCCACACAACCGCGTGGGTGGTGACCAGGACTCTGTAGGTAAGTCAAGGACTCGCGCCCCTTTCCGCCCTCCTCCATTCCTCTTTCTGTGGCCTTACTCAAGTTTGCAAAGCGCAAGCCCACTAACATGCTCCTTCTCCCAAACAGGCATGTTCCAGCAGCGCAAGGCATACTACCCCAACATCGCCGCCGACATGGATCCTGCTCGGAGCACTGGTCAATTTCTTGACGCCATGCTCCGCGTCCCCGGCTGGGAACACATGGAGATCTCTCGGCTGGATCAGGCCGTCCAGCATGCCGAGGCTGGCAATCTGTACGGCAAGCGCATCCCTCTCGCCACTCGGATCTGCAACGCTGCCGGCTTCTAGGCGACTCACAGCCAAGAGCAAGCCGAGTCGTTAGCCCAAATCCTCGATTTCTTTGTCCATATTTCCATCCAACTGTTTATAGAGTTGGCTCTGTTGATTACATAGTAGCACACTTACATTAAGTTTTCCATACACCCGTTACTTCTCGGAATACTCAAAAATATAATGCAGGGCGAATGGATATTCATGTCAATATGCTTTTTTCGATTTCCGCGTTTCCAGACGTTAGGTGACTTATCAACAAAGTTGTGATTTACGGCGGAAAGCCCGCCACTCACGTCGGTCGAATGCGCGCATCCAAATCGACATGACAACTAATTGTCATGCAGAGGGGCGGGCAAATCCAACTTTATTCTTTCTCGATGTGTATCTTCCAATCTTATTAACCAGGTGAAAACATGAAACAGCCCAGAAAAGAAGCAGGAATCTCACCACAAGTGCAACGTCTTTGCCGATGAACTACCCTGTACACAAACTCAGAAAACGTTGCCAAAGTCAGGTTATGGCGCTAGTTAGTGCAAATCGGGGGCTCCGCCTGTCGTCAGCCCTGGGCGCGCCGCCAGGCCTAACAAGCCGTGCACGCCGTGCAAGCTTGCCAGATCCCAGTTTAACAAGGCTGCCCCGACCCCACTTCGCAGGCCAGGCCAAAGTAGCTGACGACATCGCCGACGTACGTAGTCGCGTCTCTTGGTTCCCACGCTCTCGTTGCATAACTTCCGCTTGCGCCCATCTATCTCACCGCCGACTGATTCATTCCAACTCTCTCTCAGGACTCGCCTCGGATACGCACACCGGATCCGTAAGCTGCACGCAACTCACCCTCTGCGGCCGTCGAGAAGCCCTACTGACGCAGACACTCAAGCCCTGCGCGTTTCGTCATCTCTTTTTTTTTCATCCGCCATAATGGCCGTCGCCTCTGCTCTTCTCATCGTCGTCATCACGATTATCTGTGAGCACCGCTGCGCTGAATAGCCCAGTGACTGCCGTCAGCCGCTGACCTTCCCTACAGTCCCCCCGGCGGGAGCCTGGGCCGTCTCAGGATGTGGCATGGGTAAGTTGAGCATTTGTTTACCATGACGCGCCGAGCGTTGCACGCCTCTTGCCGCTGCCCTCGCTGACCCGCGACTTCTTGTGCGTAGACCTGTTTATCAACATCTGCCTGACCCTTCTCGGATACATCCCGGGCCACCTGCACGCCTTTTACCTCGAGTACATCTACTTTGACCGCCGCGAGCAGGCGCACGAGGGCCGCTACCCCGCCAGGCCGGCACCGGGTGTGTACTCGGACAATGTGCAGACTGGCGGCCAGGGATACGGCACGATCGTGCACCAGACATGAGGAGTACAATAGTTTGACAAGCTTCGTCTTGCGCCCGAATGTGCCGAGAACTTGCGCGATGGTGAACGACCATGCTGGAGATGGGTGTTTACTCTTGTAAAGCATGGCACGGATTCGTCGTCGTGCTGCAGTGCTAGTCTCGCTTTAGCCTCATTGAATATTGATACGTTTCCCCTCTTGTATTGTGAGCAAGTATATCTGTTAGGAAAACCCGCCGAGTGCTGTATGCGGACAAAAGGATCGACACGCCAGTCTGCGACGGTTAGTACCGAGATCGGGCAGTGGGCTGATATGTGACACGGAGCTGCGCTGTGATAAAGTATGAGCACGCCTGACCTCTGCAAAAGATGTTGCTGATTCTAGTTCTGGGTCCGAAATTCTTTGTGGAGCCGTAATATGATTGCCAATTCTTTTGAAAATGCTCAATCGTGACCAGGCATGTACGCGTCCAAGGGGCATGTTCCCAAACAATGACGATTTCCCGAAATCCACGCCTGGCACGATGAGATGGAAAATGAGCACGCAAGAAGGTTTGGTTCCAAACTATTGGTCATAGGCGACCAGCTACAGCCCGGACAGCAACACATCATGACACCCAGAAGAAAGGCAGGCGAGAGTATTGGCCTATGATATCGCGGTGGCCAGCGCATCTCAGGGAGGTGTGACCCACCTCGGCCGGACACGTCGAGTACATGTTAATTTAGCTTGAAGATGCCGGTCAGGTCTGGCATTGCCATTTTCTTTTCCCTAGTTGGCCACTGGTCAACCGGGCAATAGGGCTTTTTGGCGTTGGCCTAGTGCATCGGCGACGACCATGGCGGATGGTCTGGCCAATGGACAGGCGGGACACAACACAGCGGACAGGGATCTGCTCCCCCAAAGACTGCCGGTACCTAGGTAGGTACTTACTTGCTCAGTAGAGGCAGTGCAAGCACTAGAAACCCACAGCGCAGGGCCTCTTATTAATTTGACCATTGCCTATACAATTCCTAAGACTTTTTTGGCCGGCCGGTAAGGCTCAAGTCGCAGGCGGAACCAGTGTGTGGGTTGCGCTGTTTCGTCGTCACTGGGGCGCAAAGCATACACGGCAGATCAAGCATGGCATGGCATTTCGTGCGGTTCAATAATTACCTGTGCAGCCAGCGACAATTGTACCAAGTTATGTCTCTGCTGGGTGGCGCGCACTGCAAACATTGGACAGCGAATCTTGCTTGGGCCTCCGCATGCTGTAAGTAGTACAGGGGCGGCACAAAATCACATTCCTCTTCCGACCACGACTCAAGTAAAAGAGCTTTCAACTGTATTTTTTCTACCTTTCAAACAAAGAAGCTTGTTCGCATGTTGGGCTACATCTGCTGGCGCTAGTTCTTTAATCATAGCGTGGCCTACAGTTGCCTTCAGACACTGCACCACCACCACCACCACCACCACCACCACCACCACCGGCACTTGTGCTTGCGCCTCTCGTCGAGCAGCGAATGCCCCCGCCATTTCGTCTGTCGCTCGATACCACCCTCTTCTCCTCCTCACACGCAATATATCATCTTGTCAAACCCTTCATCACTTGAGTCTCACGGCAGATAAATACCAGCACCTTTCCACTCCATACCCGCTTATCACGTCGTTACCTTCGCGCCGACAACATGCCATCTCACTAAGTCGGGACTCGGCATGTCGCACCCCCTCACTGGCCAGCTGCGACATTCTCAACTGCTGCTTGATCCCACCTCTCCAGTTGGCAGAAGCTTTTCACGCATGGAACCCCAGCTCTTGCCGGATCGCAACAACTTTGGTTCACACCCCGCGCCTCAGTGTTCCCGCCTCTTCTGAGACTCTCGCCACCCCCCATGCCATCGCAGACGTCAAAGCCGACGGCCCAGTCCGGCTCTCGTCGCCAATATCAACCGCCACACCCGCAACCGGACCCGCGACAGGGCTACTCCTCTGGCCCGGATGTGAGCGCCCAGCAAAGCAGGCAAAGTCATGCGCACGGCGCCTTGCCACTCTCTTTTCGACTCCCCTTCCAGTCCAACCCAACCTCAACCAGCCTTGTGCCCTCTGTCGCCGAGGGTCGCCCCATACCGGTTGACGACAGCACCGCCGAGCATCGTACCGAATCTTTGCGCGAATTCAACAGCCACTATCCGAGCCGCCATAGGTATGCGAAATCTACCGGCGCCGAGAATACCACCTACTCGGAGCCAGTCATTGTTCGTAGCTATTGTCGATCGCCACCCAACAAGGCCAAGCGCTCACCCCGCGGAGGCGGCGGCAACGCCAACAGCGCTGGGATCGTGGTTGTTCGGAATGGCCACAGCACTGCCGGCTCGATTAACGGATCCGTTGCTTCACGAACTAGGACATCTCCGCTTGCCGGCAAAATGGTTTCTGCTAGCAGTGGCATGCTCAGCATCATGGCTCGGGCACGCGGTCAGAACTCGCGGCCCGCCAATCGTTTGCTGCCGGAAGATGCCAAGCTACCGCCGATTGAGGCATTCTCGTTTAAGAGCTTCCTCGACAATCTGGACGAGGAAGAGGCGGCGAGCACGAGCAGCGATATCAACGCAGACCTCGACAGGATAGCCGAGATATGCGCCAGGTCGCGATACTCTCTGAGTAACCAGTACGAAGTTCACCACGGACCACACGGCTCGGGCATCACATTCATTGCGGAAGGCCCGCACGGAACGGAAAATCAAGGACCGACACTCCAGGCAGTCACTTCTGACGATGAGACCAATGCAAGGACGGCGCGAAAACGGCGATTAGGCGGTCGCAGGAACAGCCGGGCCATGGGCACTCTGGAGACCATCATGTCCTCGAGTCGCTCATCGGACGATGACCGCTCAAAGAAGCCATCGGCATCTGAAATTGCCGACGAAGTCCGTGGGCGAGCGTCGACCAAAACGTCTCATCACACATCGCCCTCTGGATCGACGACTAGCGCTCAACAAGGACGGACGCCGCAGGACCCTCCGAAGCAACGACCTTCGGTCAAGCGCACACTGTCATCATCTCTAGCGCTCATCGACACCGCGAGCAAGACGACGGTCGCCTCGTCAGCCGATGCTGACGAGCCGACACCGCCCAGAGCGTCCGTTGCCTCGCTCGTGGGTGAGCCCGCGCTACCGCAATCTTGCACTAGCCAGCTACAAGTCCACACCGCCACCTCTTCGCTCGCAGACTCGACAACGGTGACGAGCGCAGTGTCCCTCGCCCCCGACCGCCATCACCAATCTTTGGCGGACGGAAACGGCAACCCGCTGCCGTGTCCCGTGGCGCGAGGCGCCGTGTCCTCGGTCGACGGCGCCACGGCGACGGGCTTCCTCTCGACGCTCGCGGGCTGGATCCCGTGGAGCAGCGGCTCCTCCTCAAACGGCGCCGCCCTGCCGCAGCAGGGTCGAGCCGTAGGCAGCCTGCGCAGTCTGCTGAAAATGGTCGACGATGATTCGCATTGTGAACATTGACGAAGATGTAAAGTCTGAATAAACAAAAATACCCACACTCACACACGCACGCAAAGACGTGTTGCAAGCTGAAGACGAGAATTCGACGCAAAACAAAACACAGCGTTCAGGTTTGGGAATGAGACATGACGAAATGACACCAATCACAAATGGCAACGAGGCGACACGGGCGTGCTTTTTTCCATATCCTTCTTACTCCTGTTTCCGTCCCATGTGTTTTCTCCTCACGGTATGGCGGACTGGCCCATGTATCCAAAAACATCCTTATACCCATTGTCTCGCTTCTTAGTTTCCTTTTTTCCTTCTTTCTTAACCTTTTCTTTTGCAATCAAAACAAAACGGCAGTACAAGAGCCGTTACCACTCTTCACTACATATATCATATATGCACCGTGCTTCGCCCCGTTTGACCTGAGGGAGAGAGGCTCTTGATCTGGAATCAGGCGCGCCGAGGACATGTATTACGGATCTTCTTGCAACAAATTCATTATAGTCAAGAGTCGCGGCGGCTCAAACGTCCAAATCAAGAGCGTGGAGCAATTATGATGGTATATAGAGAACATGCTGTCTATGCCTTTCGCTTCCAAGACGAATAGTCCTACTGTTTCCAGGACTACGAAATGATGTAACAAAAATAGCCGCTCAATCGCATACGAATATGCGGAGAAAATCGAGAAAGAAAGACCAAGCCCCCCGAACACCAATATTTAAAAATATTTCAGATAATAACCTTCCTCAAATTGCCCGTGATGCACTCTCCTCTTCCACTTTTTCTTGAACTGTAGATATGGACCGCTATGAAGCATCTCCAAGGTCGTCACGCCTTTCCCGGGTTTCCTCATGCAGCAGGGGCCGACTCCTCGACGTGGACACGCTTAGCGTCACGAGCGCCTTCGTCGTTGTCTGTGCCACGTTTTCTATCCTGCCCATTGTGAGCTTTACCGTCAGCAAAGGTGCCAGCAGCAGCAGACGTGACGGCAGGCGTAGGGTTCTTGGCCGCGCGCCGCGCTTCACGCTCGCGTCGCTCGTTTTCTTTGCGCAGGGCCTTGGACTCAAACTCGTGCCAGTCGCCGCCAATATTTGCGAGCCTGCAGATTTCTTGTTAGCATTGCCGTTTGAAAAAAACAGTGCCGTCGAGTCGGCTCGAAAACTTACTCGGTGGCCTGCTGAGGAAGTGGTTCTTCTGTCGTAAAGTACGCATGAGCCAATACTTCCCCGGCCGTCGGTCGCCTCGCCGGATCGTACATAAACATCGACTGCATGAGTTCGTATGCCGCGGGCGTCAGCTCTGCGCTGAACATGTCGGAAAATACATTCTTGCGCTTCGCCGTCGGCCGCAGTAGCTCAAACCAGGCCATGTCCACCAGGCCGGGCCATTCATGTCGGTTCGGCGTGCCTAGCACATTGTAAATCTTGTCCAGCTGACTCATTTCTGTGCCGTCACCGGCGAAGATGGGCTTCTGGACAAAAACCTCCATCATGACGCAGGCAGCACTCCACATATCCACAGCAGCAGTGTACTGCGTCTCGCCCAGTAGTAACTCGGGTGATCGGTACCAGATCGTAATGACGCGGTTGGTGTAGTCGAGCTGGTGCCTTTTGGCATAAAATCGAGCAAGTCCAAAATCAGCAATCTTAAGAATGCCGTCGCTGCTCACAAGAATGTTGGCCGCCTTGATGTCTCTGTGTAGCACACCACGAACGTGGAGATAGTCAAGTCCTTCAAACAATTGTTTCGCTAGGTGCTTCTTTTGCGGTGGCTCCAACTTGAAGTGAGGATGGTTGAGCAGCCCAGTTAAATCATGAGACAGATACTCGAAGACCATGAAACAATCATTCTTCTCAACCATGACTTCCTGAAGGTTAACAATGTTTTGATGGCGCAAGGACTGGAGTAGTTTGATTTCTCGCACGGCGGTCACGGGGAATCCGTCTCGCTCTCCTTCCATTCGAATCCGTTTCAGAGCCACCTGTCCTTTTGTGTATACATTAAGGCCTTTGAAAACCTTGCCGTAAGTGCCGGAGCCAACAACTGACTCGTTGCCAGGTTTGCGGAAAAAGACGGACTCCGATGCAATCAGATTTGATGGCAAAGTAGGCCGCGGCTTGGCGCGTTGCATCTTCTTCATAACTTTGCGCATCCTTGGTGCCATTTTAGGGCCTTCAGGAGGCTTTCGATCGAAAAGTGCAGCGGGCTGCGTGGGTGCACCTGGCGGGGGCTCGTTCTTCCGATCTTTTTGAGGCGTATCTCTTTTTGGAGCTGGGGCGTTGAACTTTTGGGAAATTTCAGGCTTGGGACCTGTTGGAGCAGCCTTGGAGGATAGCTTGAAAGCAAAGCTGAATTTGGAAGAGGAATTGGTTGGCACTGATTGACCTTTGGAACCGTCTTGCCGCGGTCTCTCGCTCGTATCGTGTCCTCGTTCATCCCGCGACCGGTCGAGTACTTTGCTGTCACCATCTTTGCTGTCAATTTCCATGGCGGTCGGTCCATCATTCTCACCGTTGCTGCTTTGTCGCTGCTCATAACCGCGAGAATTGTTCGAGTTCCACTGACTTCCACGCGATGACAAGTTTCGATGAGCTCCTCGGCCGCCGAAGGAGCCATCCCGGAAACCAGGGTGTGGACCTCGGTTGCTGGGGCCGGACGGAGCATCCAAGGGTGGTAATCTCGAAGAGGTTGGTCCTGTGGGCGGCCCATGGTTGTGCGAGCTTGGCTCGTTGCGAATATTGCGACGAGTTGGAGATGTTGAGCTGCGATATGGTGGAGATTTCGAATAGCCGTTCTGATCCCTGTAGTGAGAGGTCGAGCCTCCACGGCTATGTCGTGAGCTCATATCGTCGTCTGGAGTCGGTTTGGAAGAAAGGTCTTTGTTCCTCAAATCCAACCCTCTTGGCTGCCTCAGGGACTGGTGTTCTCTTTCTCCGGATATAGAAGCTCCTCTGCCAGGTTCTGTACCAGAAGCGTCGATAGAGACAGAGCTTTTTCGACCTGAACGATGGCTATGGGATGTTGGAGATCGGCTCCTTGATCGATGGCGATCATTTGGTTGTGGCCGCCTAGAGTGCCTAGGTTCGTGGCGAGAGTCTCGGGCAGAATGTGGAGGCGACCTGGCCATAGAATCCCTCCTTGATCTCCTGCTCTTACTTTCGGACGAACCGGGAGAGCGCTGAGAATCACCGTGTCTGCGTGAGGACCCAGGTCTTCTGCCGTCTGGAGAGCGTCGGCGGCGCTTTGTAGAATGGGAGGCTTCTTCACGGGTCTCCCTCGATGGGCCGTGGTCTCGTCGCGACCGTTTTCGGTAGGGACTCTTGCTGCGGGTTCGATGGCGCTTGGTTGATGATGGCGAGCGGCTCCGTCGTCCGTGATCTCGGCTTCGACTGTGACTGTGGGTACGGTTGTGATGAGATGCCCTTTCTTGCTCTGCAGCATGAGCTTGATTTTCGCGGAAGCGGGGAATCAAGTCGTCGGGTGGAGCTGATGGGCGTGATTTGTCGGCAGAATGGTGTCTGTTCCGGTCTCTGCTACGGTCGCGGGGGCGGTGATGTTGGTAATTTGAGTCCGGTCGTGCTTCGCCGGCACGAGTATGTGACGTACTGTTGGGGCTATGACGAGAACGACGAGGGGATTTCGAGCGATGCAAGTCTCCTAAGTGGTGACTCGATCGAGACCTGCCTCGATGGTCGCGGCGTCCACCAACTTCTTCCATGGCAGCATCTCTGAGGCGTCGCGACGTGGAGGCTATTGTGGTGGAGTGGGTGCCTTGGGGTGGTGCACGCTGGACTGAGTTTTTAGTGCAGTTGCTCGCAGCTCATTAATCGCCGCACCTTAGCCGGACCAAGACACTCCACTCGGTCAGCCACGCAAGCGCCCGACTGGTGACTATGAGGCCGCGCTGTGCCAAAGTATCTGGCAAATTTGCCATGCCGGTGTCCCTGTCCTTTTCCGGGAATAACAACTTGCCGTGAACCGCCCACGATCGCCCCGTGTCCATACCGTATTGCTTCGGTGACGTTAGCGGCACCTCTAAGCCTCCTAGGCCATCAGACCTCTCTTGTTCGTCCAGCTGAGCCTGGGACCGGTAGTCTGGCTACAGCCACCCTTGAATATTAACTCTTGTCCGGCATGCACTTGGGTATGCCGGATGCTGATGATAACCAGCTCACCATCCACCGTAGTTGTATCATCCGTGGGCCGATGAGCAGTCAGTTGTCGACGGCGCAACTTGTCGCCGAGACGCCTTCAACGGTAGCGATGAAGCATTGAGCACTACAGATTGACCCTGACAGATCAAATTTACGAGTCCATTCCCGATATCTCCTCCATGTCCGCCAAGCGCCATGGCAGTTTGTGGCAGCTGCTCCGTAACATTTCCTTCGTTCAACGGTGTCTGACACACTGTAATTGCCGCGCACCATGCATGTCAGGGACCGATTGGCCAAAATTCTGTGGCCTCACAAGGATCCCGCTGTTGTCTGTGAAGGCGGGCAAAATCGAGATCCGTCTGCACAGAATTCGCACTGTGGCGCAGCATAGAGTTTGCATCTATCGACCAACCGCACAGTCGACACCATATAGCAAGCAGATCTTGATGAAGGGAGAGTCTGTTTCCAAGCTGTTCAAAGATTGACGTGGTGATGCCCAACGCACAGGCCGTAAATAATTATCCGCGCGTCGGCAGGCGGGTTTGCGGGGTTGGACAGCGGTCTGTAGGTATCTTTGAAGACTTCTGGTCGATACTTGATGGTAGCATTCGAGCCTTTCCTCGTTGGGAAGTATGCTTCGTTGTTAGAAAACGTCAGCCCGGTCGCGGGCTCGTTTTAGGCAGCGTCCTCCTCAGCCGGGACTCGGGATGGTCTCCATCTTTGCACTGCAGCATCGCGCACATGATGGCATATCAGGAAAGGAATCCTCATAAACCTCTCCCTGGTCGTTTCATCAGTTTAGCACGGTTCAGACTGTCGTCTCCCAGCGAAACGAGCTCGGATGTGTTGGGCCGTGGTACGGAGTATATCGAGTAGAATGCTGATGCTTGTGTGAGGTGATGACGGTCAGGCCAAAGAGTGGGTATCAGCCACTCACGTGATTAGCAAGCCGCTCTCGATTTAGCGCCAGCTGCAGCGCAGCAAAGTCATTCTCAGTTGGATTTTAGGTGACAGTGTACCGCAAGTACTTGCTACTACTAAATTATAATGTGGTTAATGGTAGTACCTACCTTGGTGTGCTTGGGTAACTAGGTAGGTACCTAGGTATGTGTCTACTAGTAACTGTTACGTGCCTCACAAACCCCAGCAGGTACGGAGTATCTAACTGGCTCCGGGCATGAATCTACTGGTCCGTAAATTGCCAGCCAGCAACTAAGTTACCTACAGTGGGTACCTAGCTCGCCTACCTTAGGTACCGACATATTTTTATTAGACTGGTGGCCGCCAAGGCAGGGCGTGTCAAATGGCCGTTCCAATGTCGGCCACGGCGTTGGCGAAATCTCCGTGCTGGTACCGGTTCTGGATGGCCAACGGGGCTTAGACTTGCAATCTGCAGGTGTTCTTAAACACAACGTATCGAAACTTGTTTTCTTTACCATTTTTTCTCCAAGTCCCTTCTAGCGAATCCAGTGTCAGGGCTTTAACGCGTTGATTCTTATGTCGTCCCGCCCCAACCAGGCCATTCGGATTCTTTCCTCGGATATCGTGTGTAAATCTCGCTAGTGTTTGTCAGCCGAGACCTCCGTGCGTTGCACAACCAACTGCTGCCCCGCGCCATACTGACCTGGACAGGTTTCTTTCGTCAATTCATGAATGTTTCTGCTTGCGAGCTCATCAGGGTGAAATACTCGATCTGTGGCTGTTTCAGTAGACCTGTCAGCCGCTCATCGGTGCTGTCCGCATAATCGATCACAATGGAGTGGCTTGGTAAAGCTAAGATCGAGTTTACTCACTCACCAACACCGAGAGCCATCAAGCAGAAAGATGGCAAGGATACAGATCTGCTCAACATTTGCGAAGCCAATACGCCGCCCTGCCATCTCAACCCGCTACTGTTCAATGGCCACGTCCAGACCATGTGGACAGCGACAAAGCCCAGTGGACCCCCAATCTTCTACCGTCGCCGCGTGTTTGATGCAGACCACGACACCTACAAAGGGTCGTATGCTGTTGACTTTGTCGTTGAGCCTTTTGAAGAAAATGACCCGCTCCTCCCACGCCGAACAATGCATTACTCGGAGGAGGAAGAAAAGAGTCTGGGCTCTGATGACACGAGGCCCATGCTGGTGGTCCTGCATGGTCTATCCGGCGGCTCTCACGAGATTTATCTCAGACACACGATCGCACCGCTACTTGGCAAGGGCGGCTGGGAAGCGTGTGTTGTCAACTCTCGAGGATGCGCTGGGAGCAAAATCACCAGTGGAGTGCTGTACAATGCCCGCGCGACATGGGACGTGAGACAGGTAGATGTTGCTACGCTGATGATCATTGACCTCAGTCGCTGACATTACTTCCGCCTAGACAATCAAGTGGATCCGCGAAAAGTTCCCAAACAGACCTCTTTTCGGCCTTGGATTCTCTCTCGGTGCCAACATGATGACAAACGTGAGCATTTCTAACGATACTGGCCGAGTTATATACTGATTATGGCACAGTATTGTGCTGAAGAGGGCGAAAACTGCGTCCTCAAGGCAGCTGTTGTCTGTTCAAACCCATTCAATCTTGACTGCACCAGTAAACTCATGCAGAGCACATTAATTGGAAGAGAACTCTATCTGAGAGTAATGGGCTGTACGTCGCTTCGTGTCGCAGGAATATTGACTTGTGGCACTGACAAATCATAGCATCGATGAAGCAGCTTATTGCCAATCACAAGAAGGAGCTTACGGAGCACACTAACCTTGACTTGGAAGCTATTCAGAAAGTAACATATCTGCACGACTTTGATAGAGAAGTCCAGTGAGTAGCCTTGACTGCCCGGCGATGTAACTTTATATACTGATAAATCACAGATGCCCGACCTGGGGATATCCGACTGAGTCTGCGTACTATCGCGATGCCTCCTCCTGCGATTCAGTCCTGTCCATCAGAATTCCCTTTCTGGCAGTCAATGCCAAGGACGATCCTGTATGTATTCGTACGATTGCCTGCACTGCATTTATACTTACGTAACCACAGATTGCCCTTGAAGGCGCTCTTCCCTACCAAGAATTTCGTCAAAATCCAAACACCGTTCTGCTCACGACGTCACTCGGCGGACACCTGTGTTGGTTTGAATGGGGTGGTTCGCGATGGCTGACCAAGCCTGTGAACAACTTTTTAAACCACATGGCATTTAAGGCTGATCTCGACTCAGTCTTGCCCACCAAAGAGCCCCAAGTCGAGCAAACCTCCATTACCTTTGACCCAATGCGACGAAGGCTGTATGTCCCTCAGATGTAGTTGTTGGCTCACGCAATCGTGGGGGCCTATCAACGCTCGATCCATTTCCCCTGTTATAGAACCATATGTACAAGCATTTAGACGGCATTTAGAGCCATTCATAGATAACAAATGATTCAATTCCTGTTTTATATGAAGACAAGCCATTCCTGCTGAAGTTTTTGAGATTGCCCCAGTCCAAAAGATGACCCGTACGCCCCAAAACGCCAAACGATGCAGAAAACATGAAGTCATATACGATGCAAGCAGCAGATCCTCATGCAAACGCAACCTTCTTCTTGGAACCCTTCTTGGCCTTGCTGCCGGCAGATAGAAATTCCTTGACATTGTCGTCGTCTTCCTCGGACGTCTTCTTCTTGCGTTTGCGGCGCAGCGAGTCCTTGACGTCTTCTAGTTTCGACTTTTTCTCATCCTCCTTCTTCTCAGCCTCGACTCGTCGCGCCTCACGAATCTCTTCCATCTGACGGGCCTTGATCATCTTGGACTCGATTTGGCCATTCTTTTCGGCCTGGACAATGGAGAGGATGGTGTTCATGCTTTCCTGTAATGGATTTGTTAAATTGAGATTCGGACATGACTTGCGGCTGTGTGTGTTGTGCTAGAGCTGGGATGCGACGTACCCGATCATCGACAAAGACCTTGCCCTTCTTTTTACCCTTGGGCTTGACCACTCCAACGGGTGTGACCGTGTTGAGCGACGGGATGCCCAATTCTGCCTCGGTATATGTTCTTTGCTTGCGCTTCTTGAAGAGCGCGCTGACGCTCTTGTCCTTGACCTGCTTGGAGGTGACGGTGCCGGTGGACTTTTTGGGCTTGGAGACGCCGTCGGTGTCGGAACGCTTGCCGCCTTTGCCAGCACCCTTGGGCGCGGCGTGCTTATTTTTCATGGTACGCGTACGGCTGGGCGCCATAATGTCGAAGTGAGCCCGAACGCGATACCAATTTCGTGACTGTGTCGATTTTTGCTTCGCTGCGCTGAGTGCTCCGCGTGGTGGTGGCTGAGAAATGGTAGGTTGCAATGGCCTGTAAAGACTGGGGGAAATTTTTTTGGCGGCGGTACTGATAAGTGGCGATAAGACTGGGACAGAAAAATAACCGGTGACAGGCCACAGATTGGGGGACCAACTCTTGCGACCAGCAGCTCGCAGGCAAAACAGAGCACAGATGTTTGAAAACCGGCGGTGGCAGCTGGAAATTAATGCAAAAGACGGAAGCAATACTAGTCATGGCCAAATGTATTTTTTTTTTTAAATTACTTCGCTTGCGTCCACGTATCGATGGTGAGTATCTACCTAGAGCGGCATTACATCTGGGCGCGCCGTCAACTCTGGCGGATGTTGCCAGCCTCGTCCATTTTCCAGCACACCTACCTTACCCAGGCATAAGCCAAACTGCAGCTGCCGACCACTCGAGAAAACAGTTTCTCGCCCCGGTCTCAAACTACATCAGTAAAGCTCGCTTCCCAAAATGTCTCGCCACAGACAAGCGCGAAGTTATTTGAAACGCTGTGCCGGGCGGCTTATAACCAGTGGCGATTCGTCGAATGCGTCACGGGGGACCTCGAGGCTGCCGGTGTAACAGAGGCAGACGAATGTAATAAGCTGGCCAGGCCTGAGCTCTTGTGGAAGCAGCAGAGTCGAGCAGTTCAAGTCGGACTCAATGCCCTCAGTGGAGCCGCGCAGTTGGAGACAGCTTTGCCCAGCGTGGTGCCGCCAGAACTGTCTGGGAGGCGTCTTTCCGGTCAAGGGCCCGAAGAAGTGTCACAGCAAGGTCTCCGTTGAATAGAGCCACTTGACGATTGCTTTACGAGTGTGTTTACTACTCACAAACTATTGATCATCACCACTGGTCAATTACTGCTCTTTTCAAACGCACACAACGCCACAGCACCGTTGACCGCATTACTCACGCCACTGGGTGTCCGGACCGATGGCGGCCATTACTAGTATATGAAAATTGCGACTGATAGGTAAGGTGGTTGCCGGGAGTTGATGACCAACAGTAACAGCTGCTACCTAATTATTCGCTGCTCTCATTTACCGACATGGCACGCATGCCCAGCAATGTGCCAACTATCGCTTCTCCACACTCACGGTGCCACCACGGCCACATACAGCATGCCTTGGCCTGCCTAACTGCCTCCGCCAGAATGTCCTAACTAAACCTCACGTAGAATTCTTCTTCTCTTCGACTTCCTCTGCTCCACAACACACCACCACGCACCATCGAACCACGGCCCTCTCTCGCCCCCATTAATACACCTCGAATCCATCCTTGTACAACTTCAACTGCACGATTCCAACTAAACCCACCCCTTCCGCTTCATCGCCGCACTCTGCCGTCAACGCCGATCGCCAATACCGCTCAGCTCGCGTGCCTGTAACCCTCCCTCGCTAGCCAGCCCATCGACTTTGCTCCCTCTCGAACCGCTTTCGACGACGCGAGTCCCATCATCTGGATTGAACAAACTCCGCGACACTTATTTTCGCTCGCTGCCCCGTCGTTCTTCGCCTCCCGCCACCCCTTCCCCCGCAGCTTTCTCCCAACCCTCGCCAGGTGCCGTTCCTGCGCTCAACAGCCGCCTTGCATCGCTTGAGTCAGCGAAAGGCGTCAATGGATAACCTATGGGCCCGTCGCACAAAGTCAGCACCCAACCAGGTACCTCGATGAGTCTTACAAGTACCAGCTAACATCGCTGAACAGCACCAGCAAGCTCTCCCTGTCGACGCCGGCCAACGGTGGCACAACTGATTCCGGCCGATTTGCCTCCTCCTCGTCCAGACGCCAAGATGGAAGGTCGGGAGGCTTACCTTCTAACCCGGGCAGCGCGCTTGCCTCGCCCACGACCGGAGGTGGTGCTGCCAGTGCCTTTGGTCTAGGCTCTGGCGCTTTTGCCTCATTTGGCTCTGCAAAGACACCAAAGACGCCCGGCAACCCCTTCGACTCCGCCATGGGATCGGCCGTGCCAAAGCAAGGCGCTACAAAAGATGCTTCCAGGGCTGTGGGAAAACCGGGAAACATGACCTCGATAACAGAGGTAAGGACCTCTGGGTCAGCTGTCGGCCAGATACACCCGCTGAAAGACGCCTGGTCATTCTGGTACCGTCCACCCATTTCCAAGGCCCATGGATATATTGAGTACGAGAATACGCTGCACGGAATCGCCACCATGCGCACAGCGGAGGAATTTTGGGAAATCTACTCGCATCTCAAACGACCTTCCACTCTGCCTGTAGTCTCCGACTACCATCTCTTCAAGAAAGACATTCGTCCTATCTGGGAGGATGAAGTTAACAGAAAAGGAGGAAAATGGGTCGTCAGAATGAAGAAAGGCGTGGCTGACCGATACTGGGAAGATCTGCTTCTCTCTCTTATTGGTGACCAGTTTGGTGATGCCGGTGAGGAAGTGTGTGGTGCTGTGCTCAGCATGCGCAATGGCGAAGACATCCTGAGTATTTGGACTAGAACCGATGGTGGTCGCGTGCTCAAGATTCGGTAAGTGATGTCGCGGTCAAAGGGAAAAACTAGTTTTGAGTACTTGCTAACCTTGATGTTGATGTAGCGAAACCATGAAGCGCGTTCTCAACTTCCCGCCCAACACCCGCGTCGAATTCAAGAGTCACGACTCCAGCATCCAGCAGCGAACTGCTATCGACGAGCAGCGTCGTGAGAAAGCGATCCAGCACCACAACGACAAGCGAAACGCAGGCAGCTCAAGACAGGCCCACGATTAATGGCCTCGACTGAACTGCCGAGCCTGCCACTGCGTTACTGTATACTAAAGCAGGGGCTGGAACTAGAAACGGGCAAAACCATGCTTTTGACTTTCCATTACCCCGAGGCTGAACTTTTGCGTGCCACTGTATCTCTGTGCCTTGTTTTACTACTGTATTGCACCTTTGTTACAACCTTTTTTTTGGGCGAAAATTGAAGGAGATAGAGCGCCTTTCTTCCATTTTCAAGTTGCATGCTTTGGATTCCTGGGAGGTTCATGCTTCTTACTCTTTTGTTTTACTCAACTCTTGCGGACACTTGGCGGGAGCGCGGAGAAAGGTAGAGCAATTGGTGTTTTGAATTAGGCGTTGTCCTTTGCCTGGAACACGGCAACTAGGACTTTGGGACGATTGGTTGGCAAGTTGGGATCCCGAGCGAGATTTCTAGTGACTGCATGAGGGTGGTTATGTATCATAGAGCAACGGTTTTGGCACAGCGAACGACTGGATAGCGCGTGATCTAGCAGGGTGATTCCAGTTCGGAATATTGAGAGTACCTTTTTCTGTTTCGCAAGCCCGCATGCCGCTAATTTTCATTCCGCGAATCGGTGTGCAGCTAACTACCTGCTGAGCTGGCAGAGTTCCAAACCAGTCTGTGTTGTCCGCCATGCTTGGCCAGGGCGAGGCACGGATACGATCATCTCGTCGATCTTTTCAAACACCGATGACTCTCAGTACATATACAGAGAGGGGTGAGGCGACTACATCAGCCCACTCTGCAATGGACATGCCGAACCCTGTCCCTTGCGAATATGGTAGACGTGATTCCAACATGGTCAAAAACCCGGATGGGCTCTTTGGCTCAATACTCCGTCAATATTGACGTTACTCATTCTGAACTGTTGCTTCTATATGCTGCACTGTCCTTGACTGTAAATCCAAGTTGGAAATCAAGAGAATAAGTTTTAAATAAATTTGCCAATATGGAAAACTTGTGGCAATCGATATGCCTTTGCCTCGATCGAAAAAAAAAGACTGGTATTGTACATTATCATATTCTCTTTATCTACCTTTCTACCTGGTGTTCGCTTTGCCCTTGCTCGCAGGCTCCCTCCTACGCTCCCAGATTTGCAAGTATGACTCGCCCAGGTACAGCAGCTCGCTCTGGACCTTGTCGACAAAGAGGTCCTGGCAGACGACCCACTCGCCCGTGGCCTTGTCGCGCAGCTGAACCTTCCAGGTCTTGCGCTCCTCGCCCGTGTCGGCGACGTCCTCCTTTGTGCGCACCGCCTCATGGACGACATTGGCGACGAGGTCGTACCAGATGGGCTCGCTGGGGGCCCATTCGGCCGGGTTGGGCTCGACGTACGGCGAGACGTCGAGGCTGCGCGCGTCAAAGGTGACAATGGTCGGGTTGCGCTCCGACACAAACTTGTTCTGGCTGAAGCGCTTGACGTGCAGCGCGAGGTAGGGGGGCAGCGGGTGCAGAAGACGGTAGCGCTTGCGCTGCGCGTGGTGCTCCTGCGCCGACTTGCCGTCGTACTTGGCGAGGATGGCCGTCAGCGGCACCTGCGGGATGATGTTGCGCTCGAGCTCGTCCTGGAAGAGCGGCGCCGACGGCAGGTCCAGCGTGAGCAGCAGGAACCGCACAATGTCCACCTTGACCTCGCCGGCGTCCTCGAAGCGCAGGCGGTCGCCGACGTCGGCGCGCGCCGTGATGGCCTGCGACTCGACCTTGAGACGGCCCTGGAACGCGCGCTGCACCATGGAGCTGCCTGGCCGCGTCTTGCTGCCGCCGAGCCCGAGATGCAGATTGTTGAGGAACCAGGACAGGAAGTCGACGGGATCGGACTGCGTCGTCAGCGTGAATCGCTTGTTGGAGCGCAGCGCGATTTCCTGCAGCAGCTCGTGTGGCGACACGTGCGATTTAAAGGCCCGCGGGTTCCAGATTTTGCGGAACAGGATGCTGCAACGCTTCACCAGCTCCGATTTGCCAGAAAAGTCCTCCAAGAGTAGGTAATTACGCAGCGGTGCGACATGCGATAGCGCCTGCACAATGACGTTGAGGTAGTCGTTCTCCTTGATGTTGTTCATGCCTACGAAGCCCGGCACGTACTCCTTTCCGCCCAGCGTCCAGCTTTTTTTGCGGCCGTCGGCGCCGGCGGCCACTGGACGATCCAGCTCAATAACTTCCTCTTTTGTGTACCGCGGGTCCGAGACATATTTGATATCGTCGAGCGCCTTGCTCTTGACTTCGTAGCCTTCGGGGAGAACATAGACCTTTTGCGTCTCGAGGTTAATGTACACGTGGTGGTCTTCGTCGAGCGAGTGAAAGTAGGCATGCGACTTGGGGCCGCGGCCCTGAAAGTAGCGCCCGCACACCAGGCATGCGTAGACGTTGATGTTGGAGAGCGATATCGAGCACAGCTTTTCAAAATCAAAGTCCAGCACGTTGCGGTCTATTGTGTCAAGATAGAGGTCGTCGTAGCCCGCGGCTGGGTTCGCCTGCCGCGTCGGCGCTGTTATTGGCGCCGCATCCGCGCCTTCAAACTCGTCTTCGTCGCCGTTATCCGCTGTCGCCGCCGTGTGCCCATTCATACCCTCGTTATCAAACGCGCTTGCAATACTGTTGCCCTCCATGGGGGAGTCGGCCTCGCGCGTCCGCGATCGTTTCGAGGAGGGCGAGGCGACGCCCTGCAAGTCCTCCAGCGCCTCGGTAGCGTGCCGCTTGCTCATTGTGCCAAGCTCTGTATCAATGCGCACGGGGGCCGTCTCGGATCTCTCTGTATTTGCGCGACGATTTGAGAGTAATCGATTCGTCCGAAGGGGGTGGTGGCGGCCCAAGCAGAATGTGAATGTAATATTGTGACAGTACTGTCTGAAAAGTTGTAGAAGAGCTTCTTGAGCGTGGGGCCCCACAGCATGGTTGGTGAGCCTCAGTACGGATGCCTAGCAGCAGCTTCGCCATCACGTACATCTCAATCTCGTCGCAAGCTGGCTTTCGATTTTCACCATTTCATTCGTTCTCATGTTCCCAAGGTTGCTTAATAATGCATCTAGTCTTGTGCTCGGTTATATACATTTCTCGAATTCGTTATATACAAATTATGCGACCAGGACGGCATCCTCCATGAGCTCGTCGTCGCCTGCTACAGGAGCAAGGTTGTCCATTTCCTGCAGCGTGTACTCTACCAGATAGCTTTCGTCCACCAACTCCTCCATGCGCTTGTAGTGCCTCTCAGTGTAAACTTTCAAAGCTTGTAGGATATCCTTCAGACTCTGCTGTCCGCGAGCACCCTTGACAGACAATTTGGAGAATTTGCCAGCTGGGTAGCTGCGCACTAGGGCCCAGAGAATTCTCTGTGCAACAGGAGCAGTGCGTGCATTGGTGTTCCAGTCGCGTAGGCGGAGCAATAAGAGGAAAATCTGATCGTCGGAAAGATTTCCAATGACCTCGTCCACAGCTCGTGAGCCGGTGTAGCTACCCTCATCCTTCTTCTCTCCAGTGACAACCGAGGTAAACAGAGATAACAGCCGCCCAGGATGGTTTAATTGTAACGCCAGTGTGATGGCTTCTCTGTAAGAGCCTGCGTGGATGTGGTTTTGCAGCTCCTGCTCTTGCTCAATCAGTTCGAGTGCAGCCTTGGACGCCGCAGCTTGTGTCTCTGAGGTGGTATCCTTCCAGAATGAAACTGTCGAGTCACCACTGCCAGAGACAATCATGTTCGTCTTTGGTTGTACAGCAACAGCCCATACTCTGTCTTCATGGTTGTCCAAAGTACATTCTGTCTCACCAGAATTTGTGTTCCAAACCTTCACAAGGCCGTCGCCACCAGCACTTGCAAACAATACCGATTTCTTCTGCTCGCCCTTGGCGGGCATACCAAGCCATGCAACCTTCAATACACTGTTGGAATGTCCCTCAAACGTTCGAATACAGGTGTAGTCGGCGAGGCTCCAGAGTTTGATACTCTTGTCACCACTGCCAGTAAGGACGACGCCCTTGCCTGTAACGGGGCCATCGTCGCTCTGAAGCGCGGGCAAGTTCGCGGGTGAGAATCGTACTGACCACACACCTCGTTTGTGGCCGCGCAGAATACCTTGCACTTCGCCCTCAGCAACCGACCAAATCTTCACAGTCTTGTCCTGTGAGGCTGAAGCAAATACGTTTCCGGAATGATGAACGTCAATGGCGTTGATGTCTTTGTCGTGTGCTTTTCGAGTATAGAGTGCTTTGGCTCCCAACCTCGAACCCTGCTGCTGAGATTTACGAGGCACTTCCCACTTCTTGATGGTCTGATCCTGGGAACCAGTAATCACAAAGGCAGGAGGGTGGGAGAGGGGATCTTGATAGGCCTGAGAGCTCTCTTGTGGTATCGTGCGAGGGAGACTCACAGCACCGAGGGATTCGGCGTGACCTGAGAAGGTAGCCCAACATGTGTATGATCGGTTGGCATGGTCAATGCGCCAAAGCTTTGCTGTGTTGTCCTTTGCGCCGGTAGCAATCCAGTGACCAGACCAATCAACGTCCAGCGAGATAACAATGTCTTCGTGCCCTTTGAGTAGGGCCATGTCTTGACCGAAGTACGGCGCGTTATCGATGTTCCACGACGGAGAAGGGTCGTCTGCATCAAGTTCCACAATAGACACCAGTCTGATATCCTCAGAGTTTGTAGCCAATGCGACCAAGGAGCTATCTGGTAGCATGTAGGCAAGATCGATAATGTCATCGTGAGTTCCGGAAATGCGACGGAACGGCTCAGGCGCAGAGAGCGAGGCAGACTCAGCCTTCATCGGGGAGTTGTAAAGGGCTAACGTGTGATCGACTTGAACACCCAGGATGAAGGGAAGTCCAGGTCTGTACAGAGCAGTCACGAATGCCTCCTCTTCGCTCTTTCCCGCTTGCTTTGGCGTAAGCTCTTTGCCCGTATCGGTGTCCCAAATACGAAGACAACCGTTGGCACCAGCCGAATATGTCAGATTTCCATCGTCAAGAAAACCGGCAGCCTCAACAAGTTCCAGGCAAGGGACAACCTTTCGGATCTTCCAAGACTTGGCATCCCACCATATAAGCGTCTTATCTCGACTGGCAGTCACAATAGCATGCTGTATGGGGCAATAATCTAAGCCTTGAACATCCGAAACATGCGAGTCGAGGTTTGCGATGCAGTTGCGCTTGTTCAAATCCCATACTTGAACTTTGCCGTCTTGGCTGCCGGAAATAAGCCTGAAGCTAGTGGTGTTAGGGTCTTCTTGCTCGCCGTCGTCGCCCTGCGAGCGACCTTTCTCCTTGCGAGAGCGCGCAGGGTCTTGAGATCGGGAGGCAATTTCGAAGAAATGAAGGGCCGAGACCAAGACAGAGGGGCCGCGGAAGGTATGGGTCACATAACCCCCAGCGATATCCCAAACCTTGATCGCGCCGTCGGTGCCGCCTGTGGCGATGAGGGTGCTTGTCCGATCGACTGCGAGGACTACAACCGGTGTACCATGGGGCTTAACGGTTCTGATGAGAGATGATTCGATGGAGGTTCCGTCGATCGTTTTTTTGAGAGAGAATATTCGCATGGATAGCGATCGAGAGCAGATAATGAGGTGCGAACCGGAAGGTGTCACTAGCAGAAGTTAGCAGGCTTGTTTCCGACGGTAGCAGCATGTCGCAACACACAAGTGAGTGTTGAGATAAGCTCTCCATCCTATCTACAGCATTAGCGAACAATTTGCCATTAGGCGCGAGACCGTAGCGTACTCCTTCAATTTCACCAAGATGCCGCCCGTTGGTGGGGTTTGTGAGAATGGCATCCTCGCCGATTGTCGTGGCCAAGATCTGCGCATTGTTGTCAATTGACACGGATCCGCCCGTGAATATGGGACGGATCACGCGATCGACCTCGAAAGTCGTTTTCAAAGGTTGCTTCGTGGCCATATTTGACGGATGTTGGCGTTTACAGAGGGCAAATTCATTGAGCCCGGCGATCAGGGAATTTTTTTTGGAGAGCCTGATAAGATAAGCTTGGCCCCACTTCTCGTTGACCTTCCCGGACAAGCTTGGCTGTGAGAGCGTCGACATCGCAACATCATCCGTCAAATTATAAATGAACCATCATTGATCACTTCAAAATGCTGGCGTTTCTGATATTACGTAGCGCCTCATGAGACAAGCGTATCAATAAACTTCCTTCACCGTGCACGGTGGCAACTTTTTCGCGATGGGCATGCAAGGCCCGCTAACCGCCCAGGCTTTGGTGAGGATCTCTGGGCGTGAGCCGATACTGGAGCACATGACTTTCTAACATGATTGAAGGGCCGGTCACCATATGACGATATTTTAGATGGCGAAGGCCCAGAAGATCCCCGTTATCCACCACAACAATATGATCAAAGGGGGCGTCCTGTCAACCCTGATACCAAAAGAATCAACCGCGAGATTGTGAGAGCACACAATGAGGTCATGTTGGTGATTGGAGTCGCAGAGCCAGAAAACCCAAATAAAAGCCCAGAAGCAGAGTCGCAAAGGAGACATGATGCGCACGAAGAAGAAATCGGTCGACAGCTAGATTCCCACGCCAGACGCGCCATGGAAATGGTTGGGCTTTTTGGAATCCATGGCCTTCGCCAGCGCATCTTGGTGAGATTACGCTTGCGTTTTCGAGGGTCGCGTAAGCTAATGCTAAAGTAGATTTATCGCGAATATTCCCAAATTCCTTACTGGCATCTTTGGCAGCGAAAAAATGAGTTTTCGTGGAAACGAGATGTAATTCCTGGTGCGGCTGCCGGCTTGTTTACTAATTATGTAGACCGCGCCTTGTTTCGAGTATGGCTCGGTGATAGAGAAAGGGTTGTGGCGCGTCGCATGTAAGTTACAGCCCGCACTTCGATTAATGATTTCGCTAACCGTTTAGCCTTCTCGATGTCTGGTCATATTTTCGAACTCACCTTAAATACTTTGCATCAATGCAGCGACTTGGCCTGATTCCAGCTGACCGCTGGCTTCCGAGCCCGTCATACTTCATACCATTCACGGAAGACTCACCGATTCCAGCGCCGCCGCCACTGGAAGGGTTCGATCCACTGTCTTTACTACGTTGGAGCGGCTCCGTCGTCGTCAATGCCACCCCTTTCCTGGTTTGGGTCATGGTACTCCGGGTCGCCAGAGATATGCAGCCCGAAGTCTGGTCACAAATATTCAACAGACTTCCAAGTACCGCTTTTCGAGGCCGTAGAATACCTCCACCGCCTGCACCGCCTACTCCACTCCCAGAAGAAGCGCCCATGCTTCTGCCTGACGAAACGATACATGAGCGGCTGCAAGCAGAGGCACCCTCGGTATTCGATGAACGGGAGGCCGACGTGAATCTTTCACCTACCGAGAATCATGAAGCTCATGCAGATTCGTATATAAATCGAGAAGATGAATATGCAACAGACGACGATGAGAATGAACGGGTCAACACCACGCTGATTAGCTTCGATGTCGAGGCCACTGAAGCTAGTCCAGACGCGCCACCTGGGTTATGGTCCGCCGAACTGCGCCCTAGTCAGGCGACCGACGCGAGAGGCGATGCCCAACCCGTTTACCTGGATACTTTGTTGACGCAACTACCTGCGCTGTTGGCCGCCAATATATTCACAGATACGAGCCTCAGATTGTTGATGGCAGCATATGAAGCGACAGCATTAAGGCTCATGGCACGCTCCCACAGACTGCGGTATGGTCTCCCATGTGACGACATATATGCGCCCAATGTTTTGAGCGATCTGTCTTGGCGAGCCGTTACCAACCTGCTTGGCGCGGAGCTGATGCACATTACTATATCTGGCGAGATCTGGGCGGTCTTCACTGGGCTGGCGCAGTATTTTCACATGTCTGATAAAGAGTGGAAAAAAGCTGAACTCAGGACGCCAGAAGATGGGCAGGCAGAGGACACTGCGGCACCTATACCATAGAATATCGTTAATTAGACCGCATAGCTGCGCCATGGCTCTAAGAATGAGTAGGTCGATTTATATAACTTGGACAAGGAATATTGTAAAACTTCGATTTTCAGTAACAGCCGTGAAGTAAATAACTAAATAACAAATGGTCCCATTTCCAATCAAAAGCTTCCTAATGTCCCATCGTACCTCAATTGCATACCTAGCTAACTCCATACGAGATCATTGTACAATCTCCCCAAGCGAAATGAATAGTATTGTCATCATGCATATAAATTAAGCACCATTGCGGTGGACTTGAGCGCCTTGATTCCTGAAGACAATCGTTTCCCTCCTCTCCATGTACATGAGGGCTCTATTCATAGCCTGCTCACTGTAGCCCTTACCTTCAACCATTTCGCGACGAAGGGTAGCAAGACTGGTGCTCCAGCCAATGGGCAGGCGGCGCTTCAGCTCTGCCTCGACGCGGTTGACCTCGTCGTTGAGCTCGCGACTGCCCTGGTTGCTGCCTTGGTTGACGGCGTCCATGGTGGAGCATAGGAAGAGGCGGATAGCCTCGTCGACGTGCGCCTCGGTAGCAATGGGCGAGAGCGTCAGCTTGGCCAAAGACTCTGTGATACGGACAATAGCCTCAAGCTGACGGACAGTGATGGGGATAGAAGAGCGTGTATTGGCCTCAATTTCGGCAGCATGAACCTGACGACGGATGGACACAAAGTGGGACGACAGCTTCTCAGCAGCTTCTGGGCTGAGACGGGGGGCGCAGCGACTGCAACAAACGGTCAGTTGGGAACTGTCAAAATGTATGAATAGAATGGAACTCACGTTCTGCAGTAGGAAACATATTTTCTCATCCTATCCACTGGGATTTCCGACTCGGCAACTTCTTCAACACCGCGGTTATCCATGTGAATGCCCATGACGTGCTTGGCGATGTTGATATCCTTTTCTCGGCTGTGTTCATCCTTCACGATGAAAATCATGTCGAAACGAGACAATATGGTCGTCTGGAAGTCGATGTTCTCTCCGGGAGTTTTCATGTCGTCGTAACGACCAAAGATGGGGTTCGCTGCCGCCAGGACTGACGTTCGGGCGTTTAAAATAGTTGTGATGCCAGCTTTGGCAATAGAAATGGTCTGCTGCTCCATGGCTTCGTGGATGGCTACACGATCCTCATCGCGCATCTTGTCAAACTCGTCAATACAGACGACACCACCGTCAGCCAGTACCATAGCGCCACCTTCGAGATAGAATTCGCGCGTAGACTGGTCTCGCTGGACAGACGCTGTGAGACCGGCGGCGGACGAACCCTTGCCAGATGTGTAGATGGATATGGGGGCAGCCTGGCTGACGAATTTGAGCAACTGAGATTTTGCAGTACCGGGGTCACCTAGAAGCAGCACGTTGATATCACCTCTCAATTTGGCTCCGTCAGGTAACAGTTTCTTGGATCCTCCGAGCAGGAGGCATAGAATAGCTTTTTTGATATCTTTGTTGCCATAAATGGAGGGTGCAATGCACTCGGCCATAACGCTGTAGAGATCTGGGCGACGACTCATTTCCAAGAACTCTTGCTCTTCCTCTTCTGTATAGCTGGTATAACCCTTCAATTGGTCTGAGCTCGTCTGGATTCCGACCGCGCGCAGATATGGTGTGCGAATGGCAACAGCTCCACCTGTGGACGAGTTCTTCGAGCTCTTGTTCTGGTAAATTGAGAATATTCCCATGACTGTGCATCGTGAGCCAGGTACGACCCGGTTCGTGAGGTATCGATCCGCGGAGATGAGCACATGTCGGGGCAGTTCACCAACAGGAACTTGATCCGGGGCCTCCTGCAACTTGATGACTTGCTGGTCGACAAATGTCGACTTCTCATGCATAACGAAGTATGGGTCGAGAGGACACTTGGGAGTCGGATCGTTCTGAACTCTCTTGCGAGAGCACTGGCGCGGGAGGGCTACGCCAGTGAAGCCACCGAGGACCGGCATAGACTGCTGATGTTGGCAGTTTCGGCATTGCAGATGCAGTTCTGTCGCTTTGGACGACATGACAGAAGCGCCGATAACGATACCGGGAACTCGGACCAGCCGGGCAATGGTCATGGAATCAAGATTACGAATGGAGACGTCCTCGGCGTCGGAGTGAAGCAGCAGCTGATGTTCGGGCAGCTTTATATCACGGTCGTGAGGGAAGAGGATTCTGTGGGAGCACTTTTTTAGAGCGTTCTCAAACTACAGACATGTTAGTAACGCGGAGTACCGAGGTCGAAAACAAATCGGGAACCGACAAGAGGAATAATCTCTGCTGGTTCAGAAGCGAGTTTGTGCGCAAGCTCTTCGTTGAAGTTGATCAGGTCGGTGATGTTGACATCACAATAGTATTTTTGCAAAAGGGCATTTTCGCGAAGCTGATCACTAAAGAGTCATTAGCTAATGTAGAGTAATGGCAGGCGCGGTAACGCACCGATAGACGAAGTGGTTGTCAAGGCGGAAGTCGAGAACAAAAGTTTCGAGCTGAGTTTGGATCTGCTGTCTGGTATCACCCGTTTCCGCGACACTTGGCTCAAAGACGTGCGTCGAATATACAGATTGTGTGTCCATGATGGGCGGCTTGCTCGTTTTGCGGAGTAAAAGCAGGAAAACCACGAGATTTGGAACAGCGAAGATGGTTTGATGGAGGGGCTGCGAAAAGCCCACTGTGCCAAAGGGGGGACAATTTACGCGTGAAGACGCGTGAAGCTAGGGCGACGCGACACGCGACTTTAAGTGGTTGCAGGGCGCTAGACTGTGGCGTGTTCCAGGAGGCTTGAACTGTGGCTTTCAGAGGTTCCTCACGTGCAACCACGGCCATTCTTCGGCTATCGGTCCTGGAAGGCTCCACTGAACAGAAGGAGCTTCGTGTCGCTGGAAGTACACTTCGTGGCCCTTCGGCTCTGGCGCTGTTTACCTAGTATGCGACAATGACGACAACCGGTGCACTGCTTGCCGCTGCTTTCATCTGATATTTTAATTGTTTTTGTTATCGCCTCAAAACTAGCCATACTCGATATCCAGCATTATTTTCTTACAGCGATGATACCCAGGTAAATTACACGACACAACAGAGCAGCACACGCACCATGTTCTCATCGCCCAGCGCCGGCAAGTCTGTCGATAGCTTGTCACCACTGTCGCCGGGCGGCCGGGCAGACTATCCTTTCCACAGGTGCGTCTCTAGACGAGCTTGCGATCTGTTCTGTCACGTACCTAACGCTTGCGCAGCAGGAATCGGCCAGCTTCGAGGCGAGGATCGACGGCGAGCTCCATCCACTCAATTGGCGGCGCTTTACACCCCCCGGTCAATGGTGGTAACCTATCGGTTCACGAGTCTGGTCAAAATGGTTGGTTTTGATTCGCCCATGTGCCCAGTCACGCTGCTAATCAGATAAAGCCATCTCGACGTTGCTGCAACCCCCCATCGTGCGAACTGGCCTCCAACCTCATACATCAGCGCCGGCCTCCAGCGCCCATAAGCCTCCGACGGCGCGAGATATTCCACCCGTAACATTGACGAATATCCCTCATGTCGATGCCGAAGACTTCAGGCCATATCTTTCGCAAGTTGGTGCCCTGTACGAGCAATTGCGCCGCATCCAGGAGAACGACGAAGAGGCTGCGGTATCTAGCCGGCTATCCAAAAACGAGGAACCGAGTGAATCCGCCGACGGTTACTTACGACCAACCAGGCCACGGCCGCCGCGGCGCGGCTCTACCTCGTCCATATCGTCACTGGCGTCGATCGAGGCGCCTAGCCCGTCTCGGAAACCAAGCATGAGTTTCAGCCGCAAAGCGCAACAGGGGCCCCCGCCGCTGTCGACTATTCCTACAGTCTACTTTGACGAAGAATTTCACCTCGAGAATCCGAGAACGTTCGATATTGTCAGCGAGAGATCCGAAGTTATTAAACCGGCCGATGACAAGCCAAAGGGTGACAGCGCAGCCCCCCGAAAGGCTCTTGCTACTAATGCTATACTGCAAGAGAAACTTTCTTGGTACATGGATACTATAGAAGTGCATCTCATCAACTCCATCTCGACAGCCTCAACCACATTTTTTACTGCGCTTGGATCATTGAAAGAATTACATTCAGAAGCAGCCGAATCTGTCGAGAGAATCAAGACACTGAGGCATGAGCTGGAGGCGCTTGACGATGAAGTCGCCACGAGCGGCTTGGAGGCAGTCCAAAAACGAAGACGACAACAAAATCTGCAAGAATTAAGCGACGCCGTCGAACAGCTGCGTCAGGTTGCCGAAGGCTTGGCTACATGTGAAAGCTTGGTCGACGAAGGGGAAATAGACAAGGCGTTGAACAGCATAGACACGCTAGAGAAGCTCATTTCTGGGGAAGCCGATGGGCCGACGCTGTATGGACTGAGGTTGCGAGACCTGAAAGGCGCGGCAGCACTTCAAGGTATCGATACGGACCTGGACACGCTACGTTTCAGAATTGGGAAGGCATACGAGTCGCAATTCACCAGAATTCTCTTTGCAGATCTACGGCGGCATGTCGACTCAGTCTCGACCGCTGATGTACTTTTGCGATGGGACAATGCTGCGTCACGAACGAGGGGAGGACACGCTCGCTCTCCTTCCATATTCCCTACATATCTGACCGCGACAGAGGATTTGAAGGCACAGTTACACCCTGTGATGGCTGGTCTGTCTCGAGCGAACCATGTCAGCACGGCAGCCTTGGCATACAAGGACGCGGCACTAAAGGAGATTCGAAACCTCATTCGACGGCCCTTGCCGAGCTCAGGCGAGGATGACAATATGTCGCTCATGTCAGTTTCGACAGCCAGTGGCGGAAGACATTTATCGAGCCAAGAGAAATCAGCCAACCTCGCCCGCAACCTGCGTGCTCTAGAAGCCGAAGATGCTGAGGACTTGCTCAAGAAAATATACGTCAGCGTCACAGAGACGCTGCGGAGACTCTCAACGCAAGTCAAGGTGCTGCTTGACATTGCGTCGTCCCTTGCAGACAAATCGGATGGAGATGCTATCAAGTCCCCCACAATACGGTCGCCGCTGGGTAGCCCTCGCCCAGACCGCCAGACAGCATTTCCTGGGTTTGAGATTCAAGCAGAGCTGCACAAGGCACTGGATGTGACGAATCTTCTGGCTCAGGGCGTTGACATTGCTAATGACAAGATTGTCAAAGTCCTGAAAGTTCGCTCGGAGCAGGCAACAGGGCTTCCTCTGGACATGTTCCTGCGATACTTTACGCTGAACTTGTACTTTGCAAACGAATGTGAAGCAATTTCCGGACGAAGCGGCACACCACTAAAGAATGTCGTCAACAGCCACATTAAAGAGTTTGTCCAGAGACACCAGAATGCTGAGATGCATACGCTGGCACAAGGCATGGAAGCGGACAAATGGATTGCCAAGGACTTCAACGAAAAGCTCACCAGCCAGCTCGGTGAGATTTTGGAATGCAGCACTCACGATGCCGAGTCATGGGGCAACGGCAACAAGCTGTGGGTGCCAGCTCTGGAGCTCCTTAAGCTGAAGCTGGAAGAAGAGTCTGCCGAGAAAGAAAAAGAGAAGAGCAGCGGCGAGAAGGAAAAGGCGCGGCCGGCGGTAATCGAATCAGAGAAATTCATACTCCCAAACTCGGCCATTCTTTGTATGCAAGGCCTGGGGCACTTCTTGCATTTGATTGCAGGCATCCCGTCTATGACTACGGATGTTGCATCGTCGTTGATCGCTTACTTGCAGCTGTTCAACTCGCGATGCACACAGCTCATTCTGGGTGCGGGTGCGACGAAGACGGCAGGGCTCAAGAACATTACGACGAAGCATCTGGCTCTCGCATCTCAGGCTCTATCACTAATTGCCACGCTAATTCCACATGTTCGCGAGTTTGTCCGACGCCATGCCGGGTCCGGCGCAGGCGCGTCAGGGCTGATGGGCGAGTTTGACAAGATCAGGAGACTACTACAAGAGCACCAAAGCAACATTCACCAGAAGCTAGTCGAGATCATGAACGGCCGTGCAACTCTTCACTCCAAGGGCATGAAGACGATTCAGTGGCACAAGGACGGGCAAGAGGCACGGCCACATGCGTACATGGAAACTCTGGTCAAGGAGACGACGACACTGCATAAGGTGCTGATGAAACATCTGCCGGGGAGCGTAATTCAGGCTATCATGGTGCCGGTTTTTAGCGGCTACAAGGAGCAGCTTGGGTCAGGATTCAAGGATGCGGACGCGAAGAACAAGACCGGTCAACAAAGGTACGCCTTGATCTGTGCTACTATGACGTGGCCACACTAACGCCTAGCAGCATGCTCCGAGACATTGAATTGTTTGCCAGCGCCCTTGGCACTCTTGATGGATTTGGCAATGCTGGTGAGCATTTGGCTGATATTGTCAAGGGCAAGGAGATTGCACCTGAAGCAGCAGCGCCCTCGGCAGAACCAGCGAAGGACGCAACGCAAGAGAATGGGTCCAAGCAGGACAAGGCCGGCAGCAACGATGTGGAAAAGACGGATAATGCAGGCGACAAGGACGCTGGCATCAAAGACGAAGAGACCGAGTCGAGCGTGGAAAAACCACCCGAGCCACCTGCCAAGGACGACGCAGACACAAACAGCAAGAAAAGCGGCGAGACGAAGGACAAGTAGGGCTGGGCTGGAATAGGCATATCCTGGCGTTGATCTTGTCGTATGTTCCATGTAAGCATCAGTCGGATGGAGGGTTGAGACCAGCCACTGCCAGCATAGGGCGCATGAAGGAAGAATTTACATAACTTGGGGGACAATTTGCTGCAAGCTACTACGTGTTTCTACAGGCCGTAACGAGACATCTGAGATGAGTTCGGCAGGCAAGTGGCCAAGGTGCAGATCGACAGGCTGATGCTGCTGTGCCGGGCCCCTTCACCAGCGCGGCATGGGCAGCGCAGTATGTGGAGAGAAGAGAAGAGCGGAGGGTAGAAGCAGCGCACTGGTACACATCGGAGGGAAGAGCCAGCTCCCTCGAGAGCGAGGCTGTCACAGTCGAGGGCAGAATGACTTCGACTGCGCATGATTAGTCGCAAACGTTGACGTCTGCCAAACGGCAGCGTCTTGAATTGAGCACCCCCAGGATGCAACTTTTCCTTTTTCTCCTCTCCCTCCCTGTAGACGACGGCCGAGTACTTCCGGGGGGAATCCTCCTGCATGTCATGTCATCATACACCTGGGACGCGAGAATGGCTGAGGCAGCAACATGTTTCACAAGCCTGGCTGGAAAAGTTTTCTTTTTATTTCTTTCCGCTTCCCAGGCACCGGGTTGGTGTCTTCTTTTTTCTTTTTGTCGACACACGTCCGATCCCTGTTTTCTGCAGGGGAGCTTGCCGGGCTCGGTCCGGGCTCGAAAATTGGGCGGCTGCCACGCCGTTTTGTCATTGACATGGCTGACCGAGCCAGTCGGGAGCCATGGACATGGATTTTCAACCTGGTGGTGTGGTAGGGCTCCACACCTACAGTGCGAGACGGTGTCGTTCCTGAGAGCGCCACACTGTGCGCACCAAGTACCCGTTACTTTCCTTGCCTGGAGTTGCCTGGCTGCGTTGGCCTCCCTGGTGCGGTCCAGACGTTGGAGGTTTCAAGGACGCCACCGACAGCAAAACGACGCCACCGGCAAACGTAATCCGGTCCGGGTACCTGGTTTAGCTGACTCGGAGCTGGCTTGTGCTTTTTTTTTTCTTGACCGAATGTAGAAAGAAAATTCCGTACGAAGAGGAAAGTCGGTGCCTGGCAACGACAGTGTCGAACGAGTGCGCTCAGGTTGCCAGGATGCAAGAGGCGGCCCAGCCAGTGTCAAGTACCGTTGTGCTCCGAGGGACATCTTTTGCTCAACCGCGCCAGATGATGGAACAGCTTAAGTTAGGCTGCAACGACGGGGTGTGGCCTGCCGCAGCGGCAACCAGTGCAATCTGCGCCTCGGGCTCGCCGGGAGCATATCTTGACCGTCTCGTGCCGCACCGAAAACCACTTACACCTCTCTTCCAGCATTCGCAAGGCACACGCCTCTTGAAAGTGCAGTGATTGTTTCGGACAAGCTCACCATTACCGTGGAGGATTGGCTCGATCTGCATCAGAACAAGTCGGCTGCTGTACTCGGTTTGCAAACTACCGAGTGAAGCGAATTAGAGTTTCGACGTTTGAATGCGTTATATGTAGGATGGTGTCTTGGTATGCGCCCTCAGCTACGCGTTCGCCGTGGGTTCGATGAGAGCGATGGCGCATACCAGGACATGATCGTACACACGCTGCCCGACGTCAAAGGTGATGTATCACTTTATCTGAAGGACGAAATGGCCAAAATTCCCAAAGTTCACAGCGACCTGATGCCTTGGTCTCTGCATTGGCCTAGTCACTCCGAGTTTGACAACCTGTTAGCTTTGTCAGTTCCCTTTTTCATTGCTGCCGCCGCTTTATGTCGCTTGGTCGGTGATCGTAAAATCGGAGCACCGAAAAGTCTTCTCAAGAAGCTACTCTCTGAGTCCACTGATGGGTCGTCGGACTTGTATGGTATTTATCGGACCAAATTGGAGAACTCGACACCTGTCGAGCTGCCGGAGGAGACTCTCGAAGAGTTTCGTCGAGTTGCCTCAGCCATTATCCTACTTGTAACTCCTCTACATATATCTGTACTCACAGAACTGATTGACATGCCCAGAGAAGACATTGATGACAGATTATCTGGGCTACACTCCGTTCTCAGCATTCCTCACACAGCCGAGGCATCTACCCAATTGCTTCACCTATTGTTACGGGACGTGCTTCTGAAGCCTGACAAGCCAGGCAACATCTGCGATAGCGTTTCGCCTACAGGAAAAGTAAACTCATGCAGAGCTAGCTTCGAGATGTCGGCGGCTTGTCAGCAGTCTCAAGAAGGACATTTGCGACCGTAAGGCCCCGACACACTTACGTGCAGTATTGGCGCTGAGAGAATCAAATCATGCTTGTACTCAGAGATGCAATACGCATGTCAATATTGGGTACATCACGTGGAAAGGTCGGAAATCTCTGTGTCCGACTCATCAGACGTCTACGAATTTCTAGTAAACCACTTTCTTCACCGGTTAGAATCGCTAGCTATTGTTGAACAAGCTTCAGAGGGCCATGAACTTTGTCAGAAAGCTACAAATGCGACTCGAGGTAAAGAGCTAAATTTCAATTGCGATTATAAGGTCGCTGACCAACAGTGGTATCGAGACAAAACAGGTCGGAAATCTCATTGTTTCTCGATGATGCTGCTATAATTTCCCAATGGCACTTACAAACCATCATCCTGGCGCCCCTTCAGCTATATCCCTCCCTCCTTATCTTCACACCCAAGAACAGTAAAGTCAGAGTCACTTTTGAGGAGGCCGGAGATGAAGCAAAATGGATCTGCATCGAACCCCAGATGGAAAAGAATTGGGGCCATAATATGCAGACTATTACAGTCGACAGCCTGTTTGGGTCTGTTCCCCGCTGTCTCTCGGTGATGTTCTCACCTGACTCGGCCGCAGTGGCATCCAGCCCGAGTGATGAATCAGTACGGATTTGGAACATCGACACGGGCATGTGCGTGTTGAAGCTGAAGTGTGGCAATTCCGTGACCACTGTGATATTCTCATACGATTCGTTACTGGCGGCATTAAGATCCCTCGATACAGTACAAATCTAACCCGCTGGAACAGGCAAGTTGATGCATATGATGTGGGCTATCGCAAGTGGGTTGGATGCGTGAGCTTCTCACACGACTCAGCACTGGTCACTGGTGGCATCTGTCCTTGACGGCAAGACAATAGAACTGCGAAGCGTTGAAACAGGCGAGCGCGTAAAGACATTCGACAGCCACGCGAATAACATCGTGAGTCTGGGCTTCTCGTCCGACTCGACATCGGTGGCATCATTCTCCGAGTATTGTGCGTTGCAGATTTGGAGCCCGAGCACGGGCAGATGCCTGCAATCCGTCGCAGGTGTGACTTGCTGAAGAGCATCCAAATCTGACATAGAGTACTCGCAGATAATAGCGAGCGCCGGCGCCTTTCGCATTGCTGATTCGCTCTCGGAGAGCACGATGGAATATAACCAACGCGCTGGACTTGGCAACAGCAACGCACGCGATGTGATTACATGACATAGGATTACGGTTCTCTTGCTTCCAGTTGAGTACCGACTATCGCACTTGGAGATATCAAGGCCCACGATTGCAATGGGGTCTTCCTCGGGAAAAGTAACAATCCTGAAACTGTCGCCCGACCATCTTCGTGTTTAGGCGTATTAGTAGCCCGGCTTATCACAGTTCTTTCACTGAGCGCCTTTATGAAGTGTCAAGCCTATCCTGTGTCGTGCCGCGATGATGCCACCAAGTACCAGTGACTTTATTGCCATGGAGACGTGATGTTGCGTTTGTCAGTCTCTGCTTGCATTCTTTGCATGTGATGTAGAGGTACTGATCTACTTCCAAGCTCGCACGTGCGAAGCCGGCATCAGGCCAGGACCTTCGGAGCAAGGGTACAAGCTCTCGATCGAACAGCCATTTCCGACAGCTACGATCTAGTCATCATTTTGGTTGACAAAAGAAAATTGACAAAAATGAATGAACAATAAGTTCAGGACGCAAACAAGTCCGTCCGGAGATGGGCGCAACGCAAAAGCAGGCTGCGTTTCCACTTTGCAACAGTCGTGTGCTCATGCACCCAAAGAAGGGCGACTAGCAGGCCCACCACCCAACAAGGACCGGGTTGTTTCCCTCTACTTCACCCGGCGGCCGGCTACTTGGCGGCGACAGCGCAAACAAGGTAGTTAGTCCCAGGACCGTGAGATGGAGGCCCCAAGTCGAGAGTGTCATGGCTCCACTCCAGCGAACCGGCTGCGCGGTCTAGAATGCGCTGATCATCGGAGCGGATTGCCTGCTGAGTGGTACGGTGGCGGGATGTATTGTTTCCTTCTTCTGAAAGGGAGGTGAGGGGCCTTGAAATATTTCTGCAAGGCACTCGGCAGCAGCAGCAGGTTTGCTCTGCATTGTCGTTTATGTGATGCGGGCGCGCGCGCGCACCATTCACTTGTAGTGGTGTGTGTGCAAAAGTGCCTTTTGGGCCAAGGGCCGTGTGCGAACCGTATGCGCCGTACTGTGTTGCACTGTGTTGGCGACGCGCATGTGGCTGGCTCCACGACATGTGGCTGTAATCATGCTGTAATGGCCGAGTTTCGTAATCGCAAAAGTCATAATTGTTCTTTTTTTTTCTGCAATTGTCCATGTACGGAGTAAATGCAGGTGTCATGCAACTTCATTCATAGGCAGCCTCGGCTCGCACAAGAGATGAGGGTATAGCAGAGGCTTGGTTCTCGGCTCTCGCTCATACATGCCGATTCGCCCAGCATCTTTTTAGAGGTACGGAGTACACACACACACACATTGGTGATGAAAAGTCCTGTGCGCAGGCGCTGAGTACACATGTACCTTTCGGCGCAAAGGTCCAGCACGAAACCTCCACACAGTACCAAGTTGGACAAAAACAAAATGCATATTATCAATTTCTGCGCCGGTCAGCACTCGACATGATGTAATTGGCTCCTCTCAGGCATGACTGTGTGCAAAGATGGGAATAATAAAATAAAAATAAGCATTCGCACCCAACATGCTGGCAAAAGCCCTCTCTGCAACGTGGACCAGTCAGGGTACAGGGTGCAGGGTACAGGGGGGGCAGACAAGCCACTGCCAGGCACAGACAGGCACCCGAGCTCCGGACCGGTCGGCTTGCGACTCTGGCAGGGGCAGGAATTTGCCGGCTGGCCTGCAAGGTACGTTGTAGCAAATCGGTGGTGGCGGCGGCCCAATGGCGGCAGGGGGATAAGTAGGTACATGGGTACGTACAGTACCTCGCCATGTAATAAGCGGAAAAGAGGCAACGAAGGGGAGGGGGGGGGGGGCGCCAACTTTTTTCAAAAGGGCAAAGGGGCGGTAAGACGCTAACGGGCTCTGCAGCCAATCGCCAGCCAACTTTGCTAGTGTCATTACTAACCGGAAACCCGTCCGCCCCCCGTCGTCGAAAAATACACAGCGGGCGACTAGGTGCCAGGTACCTGACAGTGGGCTGGTTGGCTGGGTTGACTCGCGTAGCGATGGAGGGAACACGGCCTAGGTACCCGCGAGCACTGTAAAAAAAAAGGAAAAGGAAAAGAAAAATCTCTTCTCTTCTTATTGGCGAGCAAGTACCTGTAAAATAGCGCATTCGTGCAGTGCTAGAAGGAAAGAGCGGTACTTGTCATCATCACATGTGAGTACCTGCTCACCTCATACATTTCTGCCCTGCTGCGCATGTACACGCGTTGTGTTGGCCGTCGTACCACTCACCAACTGCACTCCCCCCCCCCCCTCCCCTCCAGTGACAACGTATCGCGCCGGAAAAGTACGTTTGCATGTAACTACACACACACACACACACACACACACACACACCAAACGCTGACTCCCAAAAGACACCAATCGCGGGCGCGAAAGAAAAGCAAGCTGATTGAACGCGCAAGCTGCCTCCCCCTGGGCCCCCGGTTGCTCTGGGCTCCCCTGCTGGCGCCGCCCCCTCCGGTTACAGGACCCTGGTGCTGCTGGAGCAGAGCAGGCCGTTCTGTCGCAGGCCCAGCCATCTGAGACCGCCGGCAAGTAAAAATAACAATCGAGACTATCATACGGTCTGATACATGACAGTCCAACTGGCAACAAAAGTTGTGAGAGAAAAAAAAGAACAAGTCACATTTGGTAAAGGTAAAAAGTGTGCGGTTGCTAGGATAGATGTCCATTCTGTGGTTCCTAGTAAATAGCTCATGTGGCCATTGTCAAAACTATATACAAGTGAAGGGTATTGTTTGCAAAAAATGCAGTCTATAAGCAAAAATCCCAAAATGTTTTGTTGTAGAAACGAATGTGTGGTTTTGTAATCCTGTCCAGGAGAGCGCTCAAGTCTTGTCAAGTAGTGCTTCTCAACGTAAGGACTGCTTTTTTTGCCTCCTGTTCCATTCTGCGCCTGGTTACCCAATTTGCCTCAAAAGGCAATTCTATATCATAAAATCCATTGTTTCCTTCCCATGGGGTATCTCTTTCTAGTCCTTGCTCAAAAGACGTTTGTATTCGTAAGCCATAAAAATCAATTTTATGCTTTGAGGGCGCGCTGCGCGTGCTTTGCAAAAATAACACAAAGAGCTGGTCTTGTTGCCATCCCTCTGAAGCGTTGCATCAGTCGACTAGCCGACTATCATATCCAGTATGCAAGCTTCCCAAAAAGGTGCGTGATCGCACTTATTTGGTAAAGGTGACGCCGGTGCTGCCCTTGCCCAGAGTGGTCATGAGATCAGCGGTGTGCGCAGTCTTGGTCTGGACATCGTCAGGCAGCCAGTAGGCGTTGTCGCAGGGGAAGTGCTCGCAGCCAGACATGGGACCGGCCTCGTTGGCGGGCCACATCTGCTTGACGTTGCCGTGATCAGCAGGATCGACGATGGCGGAGACGTCAAAGAAGGTCAGGCCGCCAAAGCCGCCAAAGGCAACCTCGCCGAGCATGCCGGGCTTGTTCTCCTGGCCCTGCTGGACGGCGTAGAAGTTGCCGCGGTAGACATCAGGGAAGGTGACGGTGGTGTTCTCCTTGTTGCTGACGGTGACGGGCTCAGTCTCGGGGGAGCCAGGGCTGGGCGTGAAGTAGATGGTACGCTCAACGTCGTCGAGGGTCCAGAAGGTGACGGTGGCGGCGTTGACGGCGGCGGCAGAGGCAGCGAGGCCGAAGAGAGTCTTGGAGAAATGCATTTTGATTGGTGTGCGTTGAAACTTTCGTAGAAGCTTGTAAAGATGGTTGTAGATCGTCGAGATCTTGTGGTATGTATGAGGGAGTGTAAGTGAGTTTTGCTTTCAAAGGAATGAAGAAGCAAAGTAAGTTCCTGTCAAAGGAAGTGAAGTCAAAGGACTTATTGAGAAGGAATGTCTGTAAGGGATTGTGTGCTGAGCAGGAAAGGAAACCATCGAGATGAGATCGGGGAGGGGGCCGTTTTATAAGTGAAGCCGTCCGGGGCAAAGTGAGAATTCTGAAAGAAGCATCTGGCGGCCGGGCGTGGGTCGTGCCAAAGATTCTAGACCGAAAGTTCTCTGGAGCCGGTATCCACGTACATTGTGTGTGCATGCATGTACCCTTGTGCCTTTTTGCTGTGCTTTCTCCTACTTGCCGGGGTCATCATCTTGCGCTGCTCGAGGCGGACGGGAAGTCTATCTGGTGTGGTGCGGTCTGTACCTGACTCTACGCAAGCCACCACCCACCCGCACCCACACCTCCATCCCGGGCCACACTGTGTGGATGGGTCCTTGTCCCAAAGTACCGCTTGTACCTTGCCTAGCCCGATAAACTGGCGCCTCCGTTCAAAATGCAAAATGTGCCTCGTCCTCTCCGTTGCCTGTGTGAGTGGGACGGAGAACGGTGCACCCACCCATCAGCGCTGAGTGGACCGACCGTCTTCTGTACCTGCCGCGCCCGCCTGGGCAAAAGGAACTTATTCCCTCATTTCGGGCTGGCAGCATGTGCTGGCCGTGTCTGCGCTGGAAGCGGCCAGCTCGTGGCATGGGAGCCTGACGGCGGTCCGATCTCTCAAAGCGGTGACCACGTCGGCTGTGAGTTGGTCATGGACCAAGACATTTTCTTTATGGCAGAATAAGCAAACATTTGTCTAATAATGGTGACGATATCACTCCCGATGCTTAGGCCAGCTCGAGTATGATTACTTACCGCCCCAATTCTTGTTGACGCTTCTACCACGTCAGATGTCTCTCGCCCTTTGCATTGTGTGCTATTGTTAGTCAACAGTCAACTTGGTACGGAGTACCTGGCACCTGCTTTGATGGTGTGCCCTGTCCCAAAAGTATACTGGTAGAACCAACCGACAGGCGGGCTCCGTTACCAGGGGCCTTGTAACCATGGCGCGAAACGGTAGATTAGCGCCGTTTACCGAACATGTTCTGGAATCTAAAAGCGGTTCCGCCAGCCCATGGTCTTTGCTCCGTTTTGGTGGAGAGTTGTAAGAGTTTTCTCCGTTGAAACTGAGGCAGCGACGAGCGACCAAAGGTACCTGGGAAGGCCCAGTATTTTTGCTCGCGCACGCAAGTACATTGGACGGTCGGCGCGGACAGCAACTTTTCGCTCCCATGAAAGGTTTTCAGAACGGAACGCCTACCGGCAAATACGCCAGCGGCTGTCCAGCGCACTGGCAACTAGTTCCTCGACGTCTTTGCCCCGTCGTCGGTTGCCTCGGTGTCCACCTGCCCAATGTGGTTCCGTTGCTTGTGGCCTCTGCAAAGCATGTCTGCTACTCATGTCTCGCTGCCAAGCCGACGGGCAACAAACAAAGGCAATCGCGAGGATTACATGACTTGTCTCACTGATTCCGGCATGCCTTGTCAACTGTCTTGCGGGTGCGTGTCTTTGGAGAATTCTGCACGCTAATGAAATCGCTGGCAACAGGCTTGTTCCGAGGTTGAGTGACTTGATACTTTCTTGGGCTTGGAACTTTTGATCGAGTGACACTATACAGAAGTACCGTTTTCTGTGTCCGCGTGCGATTCGGGGCAGGCTAGCATGTCAGTGGTCGCTGGCCGCGACTTTGTCATCCCGTACCTATTCAGCCAACACTAGTTGGCCACCAACACTTGCAGACTTTTGTTGGGCAGTCCACTTTTTTGCGTGAGTCGTCCGAGTGGCCAGGCCGTGCAGAAGCAGCGAAAAGCCGTGATTGGAGGAGACTCATCTACTGACAGCGGCCGGAAACGCTCCCAGGCAACTTGCTGTGCGCTGTTCCTGCGTGGCACAGACGAGAGGGAGGCATTGGGGTACTGGTCCCTGAAGAACGGGAAGGAATCTGGCGGGAAAGCTTGGCCCCGTCGTCGTGAAGAAACTGCCAGGCGTAGAAGCAGAAGGAACCGTCCCCGCCAGCCAAACAGGCGTCGACTCATGCAGACTGGACTCCCGGAATCGGGTAGCAAAGATTGGGTGCGGTATAATGAAGCAGCTGAACGGAATATTTGCAGGCCGCCCAGAATGTTGCTGCAGAACCATTATGCTGCAGTCGCATGTCGACGCCGCATAAGCATGATTGGATCCACGTAGGCAAACGCATGTCTCGTCTCTTTTGCTTCTGATTTCAGTGTTGGGAAAAAATCGCGCAGAATCGCGGCTGAATGCTGTGCTCGACGTCGGGAGCGCATTGCTGTTTGCTGACCGACAGAAGCAAGCCTTGTGGTCTGCGGGCGTCGGCTGAGACATGGCCAACAAGTACTTACATGCCCGTACTTCCTTTCTCACCTCCTCTAAGTTGTCGCAGAACGCTTATGCAAGGTACCGATAAAGGTCTCGGACAACGTGTTAGTCAATGCAACAATACCCAAATGAATCGGGCAGGTCGTTGCAGCGAGGCAACGAGGCTGGCAGGCGGGCGGGTTTGGGCAGCTGGCTAGCCCCGTGACTAGTCGACCTGGGAAGGTGCGCCCCGGTGGTGGCTTCAGGTGTCACTGGGTACCCAAGTACCTATCCTCTCACGCCTCTCAGCAGCCACATCCGCTGTAGTTCGGTGACAGTTGGTCGTCCACACTGCAAACGTACAGTGCGCACCAGTAGAGCTGTTGACTGCGGCGGAGCATCTTCGTGCCGCGCTGATGGAAAGTACCAGGCATCCCTTGCAGCGCCCGTCAGCGGGCGCTCCAGGCCTTTTCCAGGCCGCTTGGCTCTGCTTCTAGCGGCATGCCCAGCCCGAAAGCCAAGTGTGTCTACACAAAATTATTTGCCCACTGTCTGAACTTTGTCGCCCTGTCACCATGCTTGGCACAAACCATATCGAAATCTTCGCAACGGTGCTGACGAACAACGACGCGCCATCCAGCAGGGCGCAGTTTTTTTTCTTCTCGATTCCCACTTCAAAGTGTCTAGGTGGACGATTCAAGTTTGCCAAGTGTACAGTGGCAGTCTTTACCAAAGTTTCACTTGCACAGTGACTCGAGCATGATCACTCATCGACCCGGATGTGCATGCCGACGGAACATGCCGGTGTACAAATGCAAGTCAATGAGCAAGTACCGCGATGAAAGTAGTCCCGATTAGTTTTTTTGTAAAGTACATTCTTGTAGTCGTTCAAACACATCACATGTAACGTAGTCTTTCCTACATGTGCCTTGCCAGTCATCGCGATAGTGTCGGCGTTCGCCACCCAGCCAACCGTTAGTTTCTGTCCCTCCGTTTGGTGATGCATGTATTTCTCCGTTGAAACTCGAAGGAATCTGATTCTTCCGCTAAACTTTATTTCCCCTCTTCTCGATGCCTCGGCCGTTGGCAGGGTTAGCTTAGGACGAGCTGCCAACACACGTCGCCCATCTTCATGTCGCAACTCTACTTGATGGTCCACAAAAGAACGGAATACAACCTGTCCGTAACCATGGGAGGCTAGAGAAGAGAGACTCATGTGAGATTATCGCATGCATGGTTAACAGCTAGAGCTATTCTTGGTTTTCCTTGACACCATGGATCCCACGCGTACATGTGGAGATGTGCCTGGAACCAAGATCTGAGCTCGCCATCCAGCTTATATAGGATATACCATAGCAGCAGATGGTTCCATATAGCGGTTTAAGGTTTGATTATATAAAGCGTAGGCTTCCAAGAGTATGATGAATATAGGTCCGATTTATGGCATGTTTGGTGGACATTTGAACCACGCGAGGCCGACACCGGCAGCCAAGCCAGTTCCCGACGGCACGCAGGAGTGTAAAACTGCAGTCTCCGATTCGCAGTGTCTTTTCTTATATGAGATCTTATTCGGCATATGTCTTAGACCTTCCAATAAAAGTTCTGAACCTGTGACCACTTGATGCTTTGGTGAGCTAAGCACACACCAGCTGTGCCTTTTCACGGTTCCAGAACGACCGCAGGACAAACAACATGACCAGCATACCTACGTCCAACGCAATCGTCCAATTGTACCCGATAAGGTAGCGCGGCGCATCCGTCGTCTTCCATACAAACAGTGGTAGCCAGGCGCCAAACGTGTTCCCTACCGTATTCATGCTGCTAATGACAATCGCACGCTCCTCGGCGTCCCCGGCGCAAATCTCATTGGCCCACGAGTAAATGACAGGCGCAATTCCGTCCGCCGACCCAGCCAGGAAAAAGGCAAAGTACTTGAGGCCTGTCGGCACGTGCCAGATTGCCAGGATGATGCTCGCGAGAATGTTGAGCAGCGCCGTCGCCGCAATGAGCTCGACCTTGGCGTCGTAGGCGTCGGACAGCACGCCGCAGACGACGGCCGACACGATCGTGACGGCCGGCGACACGGTCGTGATGGTGTTTATGGCCTCGACGCCGTGGCCCTCGGCCTTGAGCCACAGTGGCAGCCCGCTGTTGGAGGACACGCCGTCGGCCTGGGAGAAGAAGAAGGCGAAGCCGACGAGGACCCAAAAGTGCCAGCCCGTGAGCGTCTTCCTCACGACGGCGCGCGTGAGCGGCCTGCGCGGCTCCTTGCGGTCCCTGCGCAGGCGCTCCCGCGCGAGCTCGAGCTCGCGCGGCGACAGGAACAGCGACCGCGGCCGCTCCGGCTGGCCGGGCAGGCACAGGAAGCCGAGCAGCGCGACGGGAATGGTGCAGGCGAAACAGATGATGTACAGCCAGCGCCAGCCCTCGATTCCGCGGCGCAGGTGCAGCGAGGCGTACGCGCCCGACTGGATGTAGCCGGCGCTCATGCCGCCGACCTGGCTGGCGACGAAGAAGAGGGCGCTGCGGCGGCCGAGCTCGGAGCGCGTGTACCAGCAGCCCAGGTACCACTGGACGGCGGGAAAGAACAGGCTGCCGGCGGCGCCGATGAGGAAGCGCAGAGCGTAGAGCTGGCCGACGCGGGTGACGCGGTACTGCGCGAGCGTCAGCACGCCCCAGAGCACGTCGGCGGCCGGGATGACCCATCCGGCCGAGAGGCGCGTCATGAGCAGCGTCAGCGGCACCTGCAGCACGATGAAGCCCACCATGTACGTCGTGTTGAGCAGGTTGAGCTCGTTGCCGTACAGGCGCAGGTCCTCCTTCATGCCGCTCACGTACGCCGCGCTCGTCGCCGACTGGTCCAGCACCTTGGCCCAGTACGCCAGGAACACAAACACCATGATGAGCAGGTCGAGCTTGACAATCAGGCGTCGTTCCTCGGGCGTGTCCGTCGGCGCGAACCACTGGTACCACTTCTGCCGGACGGGCTCCTCCCGTTGGCGGCGGTCGGCGGTGACGTCGGCATCCTGGAATTGGAGACCCGACTTCTCGGTGGTGTTGGCTGTTGTCGCTGCTGCTGCTGCTGCTGCTGCTACCGCATTGTCAGCAGAGTCGGCCATTTTAGTACTTCTCTGATTTGAAGGAGTTGAAAAGGTGATGCGCTGGTCAACGAGACGTAGCAGCGAGTTCGGCCAGCATCGAATGCCATCACGCCATCGCAAGCATCCACCTAGCGGTCAAAAAGAGTCGCCATGCTCAAGAACCACCACTCTGAGCGGTGCCTTGTTTTAGCATCATTTCATTGATCAACAAGTCTGAAGAAATCAAAAGTGCTGGACATGTCATGTTGCAGAGCAAAGTCCAAAATGAACCATTTTGTGCAATTACCTGCCTCCTGCTGCTGCTGCTGCTACTTAGGGCATGCGCATGCCTTTTTGAGCTAGCATGCATGAGGCTCGGCCCGCCACATACAACATCACCGGAAGTCTGGAATCAGATTATCAAGCGTCGGACGCAACTCATGCCGGTACATGGGTCCGCTCTGGGCTTCTTGTACCTCTGTAAAAGGCTCAATGATGTGGTGTGTAAGCATCTCATCGTCGGATCGATCTGATCCGCTCCGTGCACGTAGATTGTTGACGCAGCACTGATGTTGGCCTAAAACAGGAACTAGAATCAGTTTGATGCTGTAAATTTCGAGCATTCCTCATGATATGTGTAGCAGAGCCCGCGGCCCGCATACACCCATCTATACACCTGGTGTTCTATGTGAGACCAGTGTTTAGAGCCTTCTATGTAGAGTTTGAATTAATGTACTTGTTTTTTTCGCAAGGCATTTCATGCTTGTTCTTGCGTATCATCCATGCCCAAACCACTTCTTTCTCAGGCCGGCAGGTCCGTTACTTGGTGCGCTTGTAGACCTTCTTGAGGAAGACTTCGAAAATTTCCTTCTTGAGACCCTCGCTCTCGTCGACCTTGGCAATCATCTCGCGAATCTCCTCGGCGCGCTTCTCCTCAAAGTCAAGGTAGATGTCCTTGAGCTTCATGTCGTCGTAGAGCTTCTTGATGACGGCCTCCTTGGCGTCGTCCTTTTGGCCGTAGTTGTCCTCAAGAATCTTGCGCTGCTCAGGGGTGGCAATTTCGAGGGCCTTGTTGACGAGCCAGGAGCACTTGTTGTCCTTGATGTCGGTGCCGATCTTGCCAATGTGCTCGGGCAGGCCAAAGTTGTCGAGGTAGTCGTCCTGGACCTGGAAGTACTCGCCGAGCGGGATCAGGATGCTCTTGGCCTGCTTGAGGTTCTTGGGGGTGGCGAGGTTGAGCTGGTATAGGGCAAGGGCGACGGGAAGATAGAAGGAGTAGTAGGCCGTCTTGTAGATGACGATGAACTGGTACTTTTCCATGGAGAAGTTATCGAGGTTGACCTTGTCCTCGGGGGCGGTCAGCAGATCGCAAAGCTGGCCCATCTCGGTCTGCAGCGTCGTCTCGTGGAAGAGCTCGACGAGGTCAATGTAGGCGGGGTGCGAGCGGAAAAACTTCTTGAGGAGCGTGTAGATGACCGACTCGAGCATAAAAGCGTCGTTGATGGCCACCATGCCGACGCCGTCCATGCGGTACCAGCAAGGCTTGCCGCGGCGGGTGATGCTGCCGTCCATGATGTCGTCGGAAACGAGGAAGAAGGCCTGGAGGAGCTCCGTCATCCATCCCAGGGTCGCAGCCTCAAAGTATTGCTCCTCGTTGAGCTTCTCGCCGATGAGCAGCGAGACCGAGTCGGGGACGGACATGCCACGGTTACACTTGCCGCCAAGAGGGTTGGTTTCGAGGTTCTATTCGCATGTCAGTATGTTTGAGATCTTCTCTTCTGATATTGTGATTCAATTGTCCGCATACCAGCTTGAACCAGTCCATCTCCCCTTGGGGGAGCTTGTACGACTTTGCATGCTCGAGAATGGCGGCCTGGAGCTTGGGGTAGACGCTCTCGAACTCCTGGAGAGTGGTGGTTTCAGCAGGCATCTTGTCTGATTTGTCTTGATATCAAGCAGAGAAAAAAGACAGTCAGCTTCGCAGCTTTAAATATCGCGACAATGGGAGTGCAGTGAGGGGCGGTAAGGGAAATGAGGGTTGTCCGTTGGGCTATCGCGAGTTATCGCGGTTCTGCCCCTCCACGTGATAAAAGTACATGTAGATAGGTGTAGCAATTGCTGCGGGGGCAGGTATCTATCTCTGTGCCCCACCGCGCCAGGGGTCCTTTCGGCAGTCCCCTCGAACTCACGGCAAGACGCGGGCGTATTCGCCCAGACATGAAATATTCTCCGACTACGTATCCAATATTCTATAATTGATCCAACAATGCTTGAGAAAACGCCTGCTCCGGCGCAGCTGCATCAATCTGCGACCCTGAAGGCAAGTTGCAGAAGAAAAAAAGTCATTAGCGCAAGACGTATTCGTATTTTGTGCTGCGGTGCGACCGCTAGTGTCTCGGCTGCCATATTACGTTAGCCGCAGGTTGACCAGATTCGAAATGCACAACAGCAACTATTTTGGGACAGCAGGGACCTCGCCGACATGTTAATGCCCTCAACCTGCCGCGAAAACGATTGCGGCTGCTTTCGGGGCGCTGCGACGTCATATCTAATCCCGAGACACAATCTGCTTCGGCTCTCCCATCGGCGCGCCAAGTAAATGGTGATCGTCGCCCTGGACGCATTGGGAAGGCAGCTCGGAGCTATCAATAGGTTGCGTGACGCGCGCTGAATGCGGCGATTTGAGCTGGCTCTTTTGCTGTGGCCTTTGGAAGCGCATGTTGGTTGTGAGTCACGCTGAGATTGATCGCCAATTATCATGCGTGTTGCTGTTGGCCGGCGGACGGCCCATCACTGCCAGATGGCGAAACCCGATCTACTCACGGCAACAATGCATTCTTTGTCTCGCTTGCGGTTGAGACAGCAATGCCAATCGGCAAACAGCCAATGACGTCGAGCTGGGTCCCGCGTGCGCAGCCATAGCATGGCTCTGCGCAGAGCACTGGAATGTAGACCCTGGACCCGGGCACCCTGCGCTGGAGGGGCGAAATCAGTGGGAAGATCAATTCCTCAGCCCGTCCTATTTTGGTTCTGATGGGTAATCTGTACTGCAACCAACTACCAGCCTCTTTCCAAGGCATTGGTTGATTGGGGATAACTTGAACGAGTAGATCCGAGTGTAAGTGTACGAGTGGCGTCGCTGATAATGTGGCTGATTTGCTGACGTGACGATTGCATTGATGGCGTTTTCGCTTACAGCAGACTGGCATGCACGCATGCACCGCTGGTTTCCTACCAGATCATGTCTTGTTGTCCTGCCACCGGCCTTGGTCGCCGTACACTCTGTTTACCATGCAATCGGTTTGTGCGTTATCACGAGAGAAGATGGTTTAAAAACAATCTGGCTCGGGATAGATGCCTTGGGGCCCGGTTTCATGTGTGATCGGCGGGCATAAGACTGGACATGCAACAGACCGCTTAATCCCTTGCAACCTGTCAACTGTCTACCAGTCAACAATAAATGCAGAAGCTACCAGTAGCAGGGCTAGACGCTAGACGCCCGGGCACTACCCAGTAGGTGCAGTCAATGCCTGATCATCTGCCCCGCCAGTCTGACCCCAATGGACCGTGACAGGGTACGCCGGAAATGTCGATCGGCTTTAGCAGGCACGCAGGCATAGCGCCAGCTGCAATCGGATGCGCAAGCATCACAGATATCCGTCGGCCGGGGACATGGGCAGGTCAAGGGCGACCCATATCTCACCGATATGTCCATGCATGAGGAGCCACGCCCTACAGTAGCCTATCTATTTCTGGCGTGGGTGCACTGTTACGTTTCGAAGGTGCGATCGTAATTCGTTCAACTGTGGTTGTCAGTATAAACAGATCGTCTCGATAGACGCTCCTACGCCGGGATTAAAAAAAAATGCAAAACCCCAGCAACAAGGCATCATAGCTCTAACCCACGAAACTTACAAAACATCGAGAAACGCGATATGGACTGCCAATCGCAAGGGCAGTATAAAGTGGCCAGTTTTGATTACTCTTCATGCGAATTTCCAACTGGTCAAGCTTGTAGCCGTCTGCAAGCGGCCAACGATTAGCTCATCACAGCTTGCCAGCTCCTGGACCTCCCAGCCTCCCGACCACAACAATGTCGCTCAATAAACCAAGATGTGTAATCGCAGCAATGCAGTAAGAAAGCATGGCGAAACAAAGTTTTCCGCCCTACGTCACGGGCCAACCAAGGGCGGATGGTGGTGCAGGGGAGCATTCCAGCGGGTGTAATGAAGGGCCGGCGAAACAACCACCGCAGAGCAAAGCGCGATACGGGGACAGAAAAAACTACACAAGAAAGAGGGGTGAGAATTGCTGCTAAGAAGAAAACCTTGTTCGTTATTGAAGAGAAAAGGACGTCTTATTGGCTGCTCCCCGTGCAAGGCTGGCGAAGTTTTGTTTCTCCGTGGCAAAGCCATCTCCACCCACCATCATGAACATGCCCAGCTTTTTTTTTTGGTGTGTGTGGTGTAAATAAGTTAGTTAGCCCATGGTTTCTGCGAGCTGACATGGAGGGGAGCGCAGCGAATCAACCGTTGAGCCAATAATGAACAGGCTACGAGCTTTCAGTTCCAGAAAAGAGAGTTTCTCTGGCCTGACGCCATTCTGGTTTTTTTCCCATGTCCATCCGGCTGGAGAAGTTACTCGAACCACACACACACGCACACAGCTTATAGGCTAGCCAGAATGTCACCTCTTTCTGCTGTGCTGCTCGCTCCGTAGGGCCATGGCCGTGATATCGCCATATCGTTCGACATGTTGCTCGCCGCCACTAAGTCACAGTGTCGCACGTCTTTTCCTACCTTGGCCGCTTCGGTGATCCGCCTCGTATTCCACCAGGCTCGGAAGGACATGCCGCCAAAGCCTGACTTTGAGTCATTGGCTCTTTATCGGCAACGTAGGCTTTGCAGTTCAAGCTCCAAAGCACCAAACGCATCGCTCGATGAGCTGATGGATAGAGCAGAGTGACTAGCAGCTTTAGTATGCCGACGCTCCATACAATCAGCATAGAATACGGCGGAGTTTTTTTCTTCTTGATCCATCCGTCTGCCAGTAGTTTTACATGTTGTCTCCTCCCTTTTCCCCACCTGTCAGGAAGACCATCTATCCATGTGTATGCAGCCGGCCAATGCTACTGTGCCTTGCAGCAGAGCGACGGCGGCGGCGGCGGCGCAGAGCTTGCACAGCCGTATATACCTCTTGTCGCGTATAGCTAGCTCAACAGGCCCGCTAACAAGGCCAAGCAGAACCGCTCCGAGGGCACCGGTGGCCCCTGTTCGCATGGCGTGAATGGGCTGCTTTCTTAGGTGGGTGCGAGCCCGCCCAAACTAGTAGGTGGACAAGTAGTTAGACTAAAAGTAGTTCACAAGCTCGCCTTGTCTGCTCTGTCCCATCGACGATGGGGCTGGCGCTGAGAAGCAGATGCACGCAAGGCCAGCCTTTATAAACGGCTTCAAAACGACAACGACAGACCAATTGAAAAGGGTTCAGTGTCACGAACAAACCGCACTGTAGAGGTGCCGTGCTTTTCTCCTTGTCGCGTTGCTTTGTTTGTTTACAGTTGCCAGTTTTCCTCCCTTTGATAAAGACGGAAGAAAAGCTCGTAAGACTGTTATTTAGAGTTTTCGCTTGCTTAAGCCCCCGAAGCTCTCTCCACTGCCCGTTCCAGCCAGCCAGCCAGCCAAGTTGGCAGGTCGGCCTATCAGCATCGCCCCAGCACAGCCCAGCAGCAGCGAGCTCTCGAGCGTGGTGTGAGGGAATTTGCAGCGACAGACACCAACAAAAAGAAACAAATGTCATGCAATTGGTTGCCTTGGAAAAGCCCAGTTTTTTTCCTCTTCTATTCGCCGACCGCAGTCGCCACGCCCTACGGTGGGGGGTGTGTGTCTGGCTTACACGCACCAAAGACAGCTTGGGGCGTCCGCAATCGTACCTTGCGGCCTGGTATCCGCATCCGGCGACACCATCATCGATCGCACTGAGACGAGCGCAACCGCACACCACGGATTCGTCCCGCCGTGACATGTTTCTCTTTCTGGGCCCGATTGCTATTCTCGTCTATTTGGTGTGTTAGTTTTTCTCTGTCCCTCCGCTGCATGCCCTCTGCAACCGGTTCACGACCCACCAGACCTTCAACTACAAAGACCATCCACAACCCTCTCTTCTTCTTCTTCTTTTCCCCTTCTATCCAACACACAAGTTTCCTTGTTACAGTTTGACAAACTTTCGAATACCATCCAACTTGGTTCACCACATTCGCTTTCTCCAAACGACAACAAAAAGACAAAACACACGACAGTCAGCAACATGAAGTTCTCTCTCGTTACTCTCGCCGCCGGCGCTGCCGCCGCGGTCAACAACGGCACCCACGGCACTGGTGACAAGAACGGCACCATTCACACCTACACTACCGTCGTTACTGCCTACACAACCTACTGCCCTGTACGTCTTTTCGCCCCTCATAGCTTCGACAGCTCAGTGATTGAAGCCCGGGACACAACCCCTCGCGGCCGCGCTGGTCGCCATTGAAAGCTCAAGGCCAAAGAGAGAACCATCGTGACTAACACCATCATCGCAGTACCCTACTCTGATTCCCGTCCACGGAAACAAGACCATTACTGTCACCAAGGCCACCACCCTGACCATTACCGACTGCCCTTGCACCATCGTCACCACCGGCACCAAGCTGCCTCCTCCCGCCACCCACCTGCCTCCTCCTCCTCCCCCTCCTCCTCCTGGTACCAAGAACCCTCCTCCTGGTACTCAGAATCCCCCTCCTGGTACCCAGAACCCCAACCCTCCTCCTGGTACTCAGAACCCCAACCCGCCTCCTGGCACCCAGAATCCCAACCCTCCTCCTGCCACTCAGAACCCCAACCCTCCTCCTGCCACCCAGAACCCCCCCGTCGTCCAGCCCACCGGCACCAACCCTCCCACCGTCACTGCTGGTGCTGGCCGTCTCGGTGCTGGCGTTGGCGCTCTGGTTCTCGCCGGCGCCGCTGCCCTGGCTCTGTAAATGCCTCTGGCGGTTACGAGGGAGCAGTTCTGCTGTGACTGGTTCTGATGCTGCCAGGATCCGCTCTCGGAGGAGGTTCACTTCCATCGATGGATCTTGCAGGTTGAGCAGGCATATGCCCGGAGTTTTTTCTTTTGGTATATTTGTTTCACTTCTAGAATAAAAGTTCGCTTCTGTTTGATCATTCTCCTCGACGAGATGATCTCATTGGCTACATCGTGTATTGGTACGGTCAATATTACTAGCGGAGGTTAATGATCAGGGGTTTATTCTTAATTGCTTGTTACATTAATAACATGTGTTTATATCACCGCTTTTCATGGTTACTTGCAAGTTCTCGTTTCTTCCTGTCGTAGAGTTGTACGTCCAGGCCTCGATTTATGGTCACTGGTCATTTTTCCGAGGGCACTTACACAAGCTCGACCAGCTCGGCTGGAGGCGGAATCCGTCGCGAGGTACCATCGGGCCGTGCTTCTTAGCTCGCAATGCCGTGTATATCTGTGCAGATTCAGAACTCAATGACCCATCCATCTCATCCACTCCACGCATCCGTGCGTCGTCCTCTGCTTCCTACTGGTACAAGTCAGTGGTCAATCTAATCAGTCTAGGCAATACCATTGTCTGTGGGTAAAGCTCATCAGTGTAGGCAATACCGCTCTGTGCGCGTGAAACCAGACTAGCCGTTTCCAAATATATGCAAAGGGAATTGAAGTTATTTCACGCGCATCCCCGACTAGGCTTATCATATATCCGTTGCATTATTTGACAGAACCATGTGCATCTTATGGGACATTTTGCTTCATTGAAATGGATTTCATTATCATGTGAAAGGCGTCAATTCCCATTGCGCATGTCTCGTAGTCTTCCGCCCAAATATGAAGATGCTAGCTACTGTCGCATTTCACTCGTTTCCTGCTGTTCTGATTGCTCATCACGTCAAACCCCCCCGGAAGCATCTAGACGTGACCGGACCTCGCGCACCAATGCCTTGGCCTCCTCAACTTCGACACCATCTTGGCAAAGCTCAGTAGCGAGCCGGTGAGCCACTGTATAATCCGAGGTGCGCATGGCAAACCGGGCCAGCCACATGCGCGCTTTACTAGTGGCGGCCGTGACACCCGTTCCCTCATTGCGCCCCTCCTCGCGCTCTCCGTCGTCAGAGCCTCCTGGCGAGTCGTTGTGCGCGCGGGACGCATCCACCACTGCGCCGTCTGCATCTCTACCCGCGGGACCGCCGCCATCCTCTTGTCCTACACAAAGCTCCATGTATGACTTTGCCTCCTCCTCCTCGTCAATTTGCTCGTACATGGTCGCAATTTGCAAGAGAATTTCGGGATCCATGTGCGCCGTCGCCGCTTGTGAGCCGAATCCATCGCCGCCATTGCCAAAGCTGCTGCCGGCGTCGTAGTATGCATCAGCGAGCAGAGCACGCTTAAGAGCTTTGATGCCATCGCGGTCTCTTCCCATCTTTTGCAGGCATGATCCAACGGCCATCCACATCTTGCCATCCCACGGCCGCAGGCCCGCGGCTTTCTTGTAGTACCACAGCGAATACGTGTGCATCTCGAGCATTTCGTACGTCTGGCCGAGGCCATACCACGCACGGTAGTCACGGCGGTTGACATCCACTGCACGTCTGTATGATTCAATGGCCGCGTGGGTATTTTTCAGCTCCACATATTCGTGGCCCATGAGCGTCCAGGCCGACAAGCAAGTCCTGTCCAGCGTCAACGCGCGGCGGAAGTACTGTACGGCTTTTTCGTGCATCGATAGTAGCGAATAGTAGTTTCCGATGACAACGCAAGCTTCTGGTCGAAATTTGTCCACGCTAGAGCAAAGATGTGCCAAGAATGCGAGCTTTGGTCGAAGGTTCAGAACATATAGAATATTGGAGTAGTGATCCAGAGAATCGAGGCGATGTGGATGTAAGGACAGTAGGCGGCTGAAGTGTTGTTCCGCCAACAAGAGATCCTTTTCGTGGTATGCCAACAGCGCGTTGCAAGTTAGAAGAAAAGATGATGTCGGGAAGATACCCATGAGCTGCTCGAGCGAGTTTGCTAGACCTGCGGAATGTTGGTACAGTTCGAGCGACGTATGTAGGTGAAACATGTATGACATGATGTTTTGCGGGCAGTGTCGAGATATGCGATCCAACTATCAAGGTTAGCTTTTACGTCTGCTTGGCAACTTGCTACGTACATCTTCGCTTCTCGCCGTCAACGATGTAATTTCTAGCCAGCAGCCCCAATTCATGGGAAACTTGTGCACACTCTGCAAGAAGAAACCGAGGGCTCTTTTGTCATTCTTTTCTTTCGCAAGCACCATACCATAACTGTGATGGGTGTCAGCATTCGCATCCGGAAAAAGTAAAGCTGATAGCTTACAGATATTCCAGCCAGCCCTGGCTTCCGACCACTTCGTTATCCACGGTCTTTGCTTCAAACCACGACGATAGATAGCTTCCCACTGCGAGTAGCTGTTTGTTCACAACGGTGCCGAGGTCCTGCGGCCCAGTGACCATTTCAGACTCTTCCGCCTTGCGTTTCTCGCCCGAGAGAAACTTGGCGTAGAGGGCGAGAAAGAGGCTTTTTTGGCTCATCTTTGGCAGGGAGGACGAGGCAGCCGCAGCCTCTGCCGACTTGGCCTTGCTCTTGCTCTTGCTCGGCGAGCCGCCCGCGTCCGCCCGGGAGCCGAGCACCGTGGAGAAGAGAGCGTCGGGCAGAAAGACGGCGGCGCAGCGGTCATACTCGCGGCAGTCAAAGAGCGACTTGGCGAGCAGGTACTTGCTGAGCTCCTTAGACTCGAGCTGCGCCTCCTCCGGGTCCTGGTTCGGCAGGAAGACGGGGGACAGGTGAGGCTGCTCGTTGTCGGCGTCGTCGAGCTCCTCCTCTGTCGGCTCGGGCAGAGACGTCAACAGCTCCGCCGCCCTGGCGTCAACGTTAGCGGTTACGTCTTGCGGCGCCAGAATAGCAAAGCCGGCCATACCATTTTGCCGATTGGTACAAGCAGCGCTCTGAGCACCTCACCACTGCGTCCTGCAGCGCGACCCGCAGCTGCGCGAGCTCATGGGGCGTGAGCGCCATTGTGTCCCTGGCAAGTTGGACACTAGCAGCCAACGCGATGAAACCTCGTGAAACTGCCAAGTTCGGAATATCAAGATGTATCAAGTGTGCATAGATGCGAATGTCCAATGTGTGGCGTTGGCTCGGTTTTGTTTTGACGCAGTTATTGCCCCGAACCCGACCCGCCGTTAGCGAAGCTGTCGCGATCTACCTGTTTGGGAGCGCGTCACCCTACCGTGTGACCAACTTGCCGCACTGTATATCACACTGTACACTTACATCCCCGTACTGTCACTCTTCCCTACAAAGTCATCAGAGTAAAATTAAAGCATGCAAAGCAGACAATGTTTTCCAAATCATAGATGTTGAGGCGATTGAAAAATTTAGATCACGCAAGCATACAGCGAGTAGTGTCAAAGTCGCCAGTTGTGGCGTACCATTCTACCCAAGATTACAATACAGATTGAGTGCTTTAATGCGCCGTTTTCCGTTCCCAGAGATATCACGAAAGATAAAATTTGAAAGCAAACCAACTGCATTCAACCAGAAATCCACAAACTCCTATAGCCCATATCAAAACAATTCCAGGTTGCGAGAAGCAAAGAGGTCCGGCGACAGCCATCGCGTAGAAATACATTGACAAGAGAAATTTTCTTCCGCCACCTCCAGCGCTAAGCTCAACGCATAGGGAAAGGCTGTAGGGCAGGTCCGCGCTGAGGCGGCGGGTACCGAGGCTGAACAGACAGAATCGGCGTTGTCGGTGGCGTATCTCGCCTCATAGACCGGTTAGGGAGAGGAGGTACCGGCGGCATGTTCTCCGGCATAGGGCGTCTGCCCTGCAGGCTGGAAACTGTCGAGCGACTTCGCGGCCGGGTGACATTCGGCGGCGACGCGGCACCGACGTTGCCGCTCCTGGAGCTCATCATGGGATGTGCTCGCGGCGCGGACGGCAGCATGGGAGTCCCTGGCAGCTTGTAGATCAGCGGTGTGTTTGAGCCCAGCTTTGGCGGCGGAATACCAAAGCTGTCAAACGGTCTTGGTGGCTCCAGAAAGTGCGTCTTGATGGAAAGCTGCGGGTTCGCTCGTCGCGGGCTGCCGCTGTATAGAGCTGGGTCTGCCGTAGCTGGCCGGCGGAACGAAGGAGATGGCTCATCTTTTCGCAGCTTGGCAGTGTGCTCTGCAGCAGAGGGGAACCACGACCTTGGCTCAGGCTTGTCCTCGGGGATGTCAAAGCTGAAAGCATCAAGTCCGAGCGAGGCTGAGTCGGCCTGAGTGCTACTCTTCGCACAATCCGTCGCTCTGAGGGGCCCGGGTGAGGGGTGGTACATTGAGTTTGGCGGGGAGCCAGATTCCTTGTCCGTGTCAGCCCGCTTTAGGCTCGGCTTGACGGGCTGCTCCTTGGCTTTGGGAGCCGGCGTGGATGGCGGTGGAAAGTCGGGGGCAGGTGGGTGCGCCTCGTGCTTCTCATCAACAGTGACAGGGGCTGGTGGCTCAGCCGGCAGCAGTTTTCGCGCTTCTTCAGCCAATTTGGAAATATTATCCACATCAAGTAGTGGCTGGAAGGTACCAATGCGGAAAGACGAAGTCGCGCTCGGTGGCTCCGAGTCGGACTTGGTCTCATCGGCGGACGTGTCCGAGCCGTTGGCCAAGTCGAATGTGAGTTGAGGCGCAGGAGCATTCATCTTGCGGTCGAGGGCAAGTTTCTTGGCAACGAGATGCCAGCTTCGCCAGCCATGGACCAGCTCGTAGAATTTTGTAGCGATCTCTTCATTGTCTGTGGAAAAGTAATGCACAAAGTTGCTTTCGTCGGAGAATATTACGCTCTTCTGCTGGCTCTTGATTGCGTAGCAAAATTGCTTGGGCGGCTTGACGCTCTGTCGGACTTCAGCCTCCTTGGGCGAGTAAATATCAAAATCCGTCAGGTGACACATCGGCACGCAAGCAGCATCGCCTGGCAGCGTATCTGCTGTTTTGGCCGAGTACATTTGGCCATTCTCGAGCAAAGTGATCCAGCGCTTATTCCATTTCCCTGGTCGCGAGGATTGGTGGAGCTGCAGGGTGAAGCCAGGCGGTGTTTCGGTGGAATCCGGGACGGCGTCAATGTCGAGATCGTGGTCGCTCATGGAGGCAGGGCAGCTCAGAATCAGCAGGGAATTCTCGTGGTCCTGGTCCCAAGTGTTCATGACATCGCGAATACGCTCGTACCGTCGCAGACGACGCTCAAGCCCCAGCACGAGGTACGACTCGACCACGACACTGCTGGCGGGACTGATATGGTGGCGCATCATGGTCGAAGCCATGAGGAGAATGTCCACTGCGTTGGTTACAAGAGAAACGGGGAGGTTGATTGTGGAGGATTGGCATCGGACGGCGACCCGCTTCAAATACTCGTTAGATCGCGTGTCTAAGTACGGCGGATTGGCACTTACACGCTCGAAATCTAGCGGCGCGTGGGTGGTGGGAGAAGCTGGCGAGTAAGGAACAGAAACTGATTCGGGTTTCTCAGTAAAATCCGAAAACTTGACGCTGTCAGGATTGGATGCCGTCTCCAAACTGTTTCCACGACTGGTAAAGACGGTGCTGGCAAAGGAGCTGGGCGTATCTGGATGCACGAGCGTCGGTGTCGTCAGCTTCTTGCTCCTTGAGAAGAGGCTGAGCAGGGACGTCTTTGGCTTCGGTGGCGGCGTAACAAGGGTTGCTTGGAGCCGGGCAAGATCCTGCTTCTTTTGCTGAGCAATGCTACGCTGCACCTCCGTCTCTAGACGCTCAGTATTCAGAAGCGGCTCATTCTCGATTTCCTTCTTGCCAAATACGAGGCGCTTCGACTTGCTCTTTGCCTGCAGCGAAGCGGTCGGAGAATGTTCAAGAAGGGGCTCAGTGACGTTTTTCCTATGCACGCTGCCCGCTGCACTTTGGATCTGGATGGCATTGGTGGGTATTTTCCCATCATCGCGATTTTTGAACGTTGGTGGCGGAGGGATGTTGACTGGCTTAGGTGTAAGTGCATAGGACGGCAGCGGTGGCACGTCTGGTGCGCTCTTGCCAGTTCGACCAGCTCTCAGTGTATGTACGCTGCTCGATCGCATCCTGCGAGTAGGCGATTCTTCCGGTTCGTCGCTGTCGCGAAAAATGTCGAGAACGCGAGGCGTGGAGATGCTTTTGCCGCGGAGCGTGCGGTATCGTGAAGTAGATCGGGGAAGCTCCCCGGAGAGCGTCTCTGTCGCCATTGCGAGTAAGATTTACCCAAGCTTGAACTGTAGCACTGTCCTTTGCCGGTTCGTTCTCTAGTGCTTTCGAATGGTGTAAGTCTTGCAACGATAGCTCGGGACAGTTTCCTGGAAGCTCGTTGCAATCGATAACAGCGAACGTAGTTTGAAGTATAAGAAATAGAACGGATTGGGCTGTGGAACTCCTCTTAGGACAGGCTTTGCTGTCTGAAAGCGGATAGATTGCCACTAGAACGAATAATTGAGAGGGGCCGTTCAACAAGGTATACCGAAGAGTTGTCTCCACGGATACGGAGGAGGTGGCAATTTCAAGGACAGAAATCGTACGACGAGAGCAACCATAAAACGAATGAGATGAAGAAGGAAAGGCAAACGATCGCGAGAGACCAACGTCTTCTTAGTGTAACTGGGCGCTGGGCGGTTGAAATGGGGGTCTTCGAGCACGGCACGCGGACCATTCTCAGACGGCTTTTCTTATTATTTTTTATTTACTTCTTTCGTCCCAAGACACGCTTTCTTGCTCGCAAGATTCCTAAGTAGTGAGAGGCAATGCTAGCTCACGCGTCAAGCTCCAGAGCTGTCTCGGTGGCAAAAGAAACAGACCCGCCAGCCAGCGACGCGCCAACGGTACACGGCTGCATTCCACCCGTCATTGACAAGAAGCTCAAGAGCTGTCGCAAGGGGTAAGACCCAAGCTGTCGTCTATCGATGGCGCCGATAGCGTACAAGGGTCCGGTGCCTGGCACTTGGGGGCGCTGTGACGAGATGGGCTCGTGTCACGAAGGGAAAAAGCAACGACGCCATGCGCAGGGAGAGAGGTTAACAAAGCGCGCCGCAGCGCCCCACGAAGCTAATTAATGCCGTGGCCCGGTGTACGTGCACTGCAGGTGGCTGCAGCTCGGATATGCATCTCATTAGATTAGTTGAAAATGAAATAAGAGGAAATTGCGGCTCCCTATGATAGATGAGAGCAAGCACCCTGGCTACGGCAGTGCATACTGTCAGCTGTTGGCCACGCTCAGAGGCTCCCGGTGGTGCGCCAGCAAAGGGATACTATTCTTGGCAGTCGTTTTCTTCTGTGCGATCGCGACGCGTATCTGCAACTGGCATTGCACATTGTTCTATCGAATCGCTGAGCCTAGCGCCAAGCAAATGAGCAGCAGAGACATGCGGTTCAGGCCCGCTGAGTGAAACACCTGCTGGAGGCCGCGTCGCAGGCACCACGATTGTTATTTTTGACATGGCGCTAAAACAAATGTTGGCCAGTCCTACGGATACAGCTGCCAGAATCCGGGGACTTAGTGATTTTGTACTACGAACAACATCTACCGCCACCGTGGCTGTCATCATACCCGCTGGAATGTAGTGGCTTGATAGTTTCCCTCCGATGATTACACATTCCAGTATTCTGCCGATGACACCAATCTCTGCACAGCTCTGCCACTTCTACACAATTGAAGCCTGCTCCTGGCGGTACTCCTCGAATGACGGCCTTGCTTGTCGTCCGGAGTGCTTACTTGCGAAACGCCCCGAGCTCGCGCCTCCACCACGCAGTAAAGTCGCAGGTGGACAGCTCAATGCCCAGGCTTTTGAGCGCCTTTGTGCTCAGATGCGTGTCATATGGGCGCTGCACGCTTGCATTCGGGTCGTTGCCTTCTGTGTTGGGTTCAATGTTGTCGGCAGGTAGACCCATAATCTCTGCGAACTTTTGACACATTTCGTACTTGGTCATTCTGTCTTCGCTGGAGAACTGCAAGATCTTTGGCAGGGAGGCTCGATCAGAAGCGCTCAGATAGTGTTCCGCAATGTCTACACAAAGTGACAGCTGAGATTAGCCTTCTTCAGTGTACTCAAATCGATCGAGCTTAGCTGCTCCAACGTGTTGTTTCCACATTCGTGGTGACTCTGGCCCAGGCCCGGTCCTCTTGCATCAGACAAGAGCCTGCGAGTATCACACGCGTACCAGTACGCATACGCACGAGAGCGCCGCATGAAAAGAAATGAGAAAGAGACAAAAATAGCTTTGCACCATTTTTTAAGACTTACCATGACACACCCGACCTGCATCTTCAGTATTAGTCGGGTAGCGTGGAGCCCAATGGTCCATCTTAATTTTCTTGTCTTCCGTTTGGGATTTCCAGACGGCATCAAGCAGCACATTGACGGCACTCTCGGCTGGCGTCTCTGCTGAGCCATACAGCACAGGGACGCGGAGCACCACTGCCGATCCGGCCTTGCCGTCGTAGGCCGCCAGGGCCGCCTTTTCGCCGTCGAGCTTCGTCTGACCATACAGATTGGGCGGACTTGTTGCGGCGTCCGCTTCATACGGTGCTTCCCCGAGCTTTCCAGGAAAGACATAGTCTGTCGAAATGTAGATCAAGAACGCGCCCTTGGCAGCGGCGGCTTCCGCGAGCGAGGACGTCGCCGACACATTGATTTTCCTGGCGCCCTCGGGGTCCTTTTCAACTTTATCGGGGAAACGCTCTGCCGCGCCTTGGGGTGAGGTTAGCAGACAGCTGTGCGCAGGATGTTTTAAACCATGCGCGATGCTCAAGGGATTGTCAGCTTACAATGGACAATAACCTCTGGCCTAAAATGTGTCATATCAGCACGAGCTTCGGAAGCACTTGTCAAATTCTGTAACTCACTTAGTGTCGTTCAGAAGCTGGTTAATCTCGCTGGAACTGCCAAGATCAACTTTCAATATATCAACTCCGTCGGCTCGAGAATAGCCTGTGCCTTTGACGTTCCAGCCCTCTCTGCGAAATGAACGAGATACTTGTCGGCCTAGAAGACCGGTGGCTCCGGTGACAACAACAGTACGATTCACCATGGCTGCGGTTAGTTTGCGGATACGATAATGTGATTGATGGAGCAGCTGCGGTACAGGATCGAGGTTCACAAAGTTAATGACGTTTGGGTGTAGTGGGGTAGCTTGTGCTGGAGGCCTACTCCGAACATCAACCATGTGCCATCTTGGCCTACATCAGATTCATGCAAATTTCCCAAACGTCGGGGGGGCGGCTGGTTTTTCTTTTTGCAGAAATCTAATCATACAAGAAGTAAGCTCTTAATGGGATATAAGGAGTTGATCAGGCGAAATGCGTGAATGAAACAAGTATAGGGTAGCCTTATCTGATAGGAGCTCGATTTGCTAGCGGCGATTTCATTCTCGGCTTGACGATCGCTGGTCCAAAACCTTCAACCACTTTCGCAAACACAAACTCGTCGCACAATGCCGCCCAAGCGCATGACAGCGAACCCGGTGAAGCCCTCGCGGCATCGCGCGGGTAAGCACACGGGCGCCGACTCGTCATCCGACTCTGATAGCGACGCCGACGCAGCGACCATCGCGCCGGCCGCCGCCATCCCTCCGCCACCAAAGGCCGCCAGCGCGGGCAAAATCATCAGCAACCTTAGCAAAGTCGACCTCGATGCGCGCCGAAAAGAGGCGCAGGTCGCAGAAGAACGACGGCTAGCTGCCGAAAAGGCAGAGCGGCAAGCCGCCGAGGAAGGCTTCGTCACAGAGGAGGAAAGCGGCGGCGACGACAACGACGAGTCTGACGAGGACGAGGAAGAGTCCTCGGAAGAAGAAAGCAGCGAGGACGAGGCACCCCGACGAATGATGATGCGACCCAAGTTTATACCCAAGAGCCAGCGCGGTCTCGGCGGCCAGACACCCGCCGAGGCGGAGGAGGCCGCGCGCCTCGCCGAAGAGGCGGCACGGAAAAAGGCAGCCGACGCGCTCGTCGAGGAGCAGATCAAAAAGGACCTAGCGGCGCGGGCCGCGGGCAAGAAGCACTGGGACGACGACGAGGACGCGGCGTCGGACGTGGACACGACCGACGGGCTGGACCCGGCGGCCGAGGAGGCGGCGTGGCGCGTCCGCGAGCTGAAGCGGCTGAAGCGTGCGCGCACCGCCATCGAGGAGCGCGAGCGCGAGCTCGCCGAGGTCGAGCGCCGGCGGAACCTGACGGCCGAGGAGCGCGCCGCCGAGGACGCCGCCTTCCTGGCGGACCAGCAAGAGGAAAAGGACGGTAAGGGCAAGATGGGCTACATGCAAAAGTACTTTCACAAGGGTGCCTTCTTCCGCGACGACGCCGAGGCGGCCGGCCTGCTGCAGCGCGACCTCATGGGCGCCCGAATCGCCGACGACGTCCGCAACCGCGAGGCGCTGCCCGAGTACCTCCAGCGGCGGGACATGACCAAGCTCGGGCGCAAGGGTGCGACAAAGTACAAGGACATGCGCAGCGAGGACACGGGCTCCTGGGGCGGCGACCGCGACCGCAGAGGAGGAGGAGGAGCCGGGAGGGGCAGGTTCGAGGACGAGCGGTTCATGCCGGACGACGAGCGCTTCCGACCGGATGACCGCGCGGGCGGCAAGGGTGCAAACGCGATGCCGCTGGGGGAGAGACGCCGTGATGGTGGCGACAGGAGGCGCTCACGATCGAGGTCGCCCCGGCGGGGGGAGTGGGACGAGCATCGAGGGAGCAGGAAGAGGAGCACGTCGCGGGATCGCGGCGACGACAAGCGACGAAGAGTGGAAGCAGACCGGTAGTCTTGCTCGTGTACATATGTATCAACCCTTGTTTTAATGTTCATAATTAGCGTTCCTCCATCATGTCAACAATAAATACATGCTGAGAATTCAAGAAAGACGGCGGTCTCATTTCGAAAGAACAAGAAAAAAGAAACACCATGATAGATTTGTATGTACCCAATGCTGCCACTCCCAAAACCTAATATAATAAACCATTCGCGCCCATCTCGCCAAGCCCCCCATGTGCTTCTGTAGCTCTTCTCGTTATATCCTCACAATCTCCACCTTGGAACGCTCAAAGACACGATGTCCTTGCAGACCGTCGCCTTCAATGCTGGGCGGATGCAGCGTCATGCGTGCATACGTGCCTGCACCACGCCGCTTCGACAGGTATCCGGGGTTAATCGCCAACACGCTCTCCACGACCTGCCATGTTTGCCCTCGTCAGCACATTCTTTTTACTTGTCCTTGGGAATTTTTGTCAAACACATACCTTGGCGAACGGTGGCAACGCGCTCGGCGTCAGCATCACGTCTGGTCGCACATTGACCATCTCGCCGAGCTTGAGGTAGCTCAGGTCCAGCACGGCGCCCGTCGCCGTGCCCTCGTGCGTGCCCGTCCTGGGCAGCCGCGCGCGGTCCGTCGGCGGATACACGGGGTAGTAGTGGCGCTGCTCGATGAGGTGCCTGCAGAGCCGCGCCATGAGGTCGCCGCCCGAGAGCGTGCCGCCGGCCCTCGCCAGCTCCTCGGCGCGCAGCTCCCAGAGCGCATCCTGGCTGGAGACGCCGAGGACGACCTCGTTGACCGACAGCGTCATGGGGTTGGACACGATGCGGACGGCCTTGGGCAGGCCGAGCTCCTTGCGGGCGATCGTGTCCTGCGGCCACGACACGTGCTTGTCGAGCACGTCGCGCACCGACGGCACCAGGATGATGGTGACGTGCGGGTTTGTCGCCGCGAGGCGGTTGATGGCCGGCGCCACGAGGTGCCGGAACACGGTCGCCATGGTCGCCGTGTCCGCGTCGAGCGACGAGAGCGCCTCCTCGGGGAGGTCAAAGTCGCCCGCCGCGACCAGCGGGTGGTCGACATCCAGGAACGGGCCCGTCAGCACCAGCGCGTCGGCGAAGGCGTCGGCCGCCTGGCTGCACAGCGCGTGCAGCGGCTCAAAGTCGAGGTTGTCGTCTGCCGTGTACGGCCCGGCCGCGTAGAGAATCTGCAGCGGCGGCGCGGGCTTGCCGTCGTCGTCGTCCATCATGGCGTCGGGGTCGCGCACGCGCATCTTTTCCTCGTGCACAGCGAGCGCGCTGCCCGTCGAGGCCGCGTTGGGCAGCAGCGGAATGTCCAGCATCTGCTTGACCACAAACTCGTTGCCCGTCGCGTTGCTGCCCTTGAGCGCCACAATCTGGCCGGGGAAGACGCTCCAGGCGGGGACGGCGTCCATCTGGAGGGGCACGCGGAAGCCCATGCCCGTGCGCCGCGACGTCTCGAGCACCAGGCTGGCGGCGTTGAGCTTGCCCTCGGCGGAGTCCGACGCGATGCGCCCGACGGCGACAATCTCCGTGGTGCCCTGGCTGGCGGCGTTGCCAAAGGCGCCGTCGTCGAGCTTGTGGTGCTGCTGCACGAGCGTCGCCACGTCGTCGATGCGGTCGTCGAGGATCTCGCTGGCCTCGGAGAGCTTCATCGCCAGCGGCTTGTACGCCATCTTCTTCTGGTCCGACGCCGCGGTGAGCTTGACGCGGGGCTCTGGATACGGCGCGAGCGGTGCTTCGGCCGAGGCGAGCTGGCTGTTGAGGATTTCGACGACCTCGCCGGGGTTCAGGCGGTCGCTGAAGGAACTGATTGGGAGCAAATCAGAGAGTTAGTCGTGGGATCGCATTATCTTGCGCTGGGTCCAGGACTCACGGTAGACCACTCATCTCGGCGAGCTGGTCGCCCATGCCGCCGGCCGGCGAGCTTGAGATTTTGGACACTTCCATCCTCTTGCGCAGCGCGCTCCCACCAGCACTGCCCGGCGCCCTGTTCAGCCTCGCGCCCGACGCCGGCGTGCTCGGCATCAAGCCGTCAAGCATGCCGTACATGTCTCCTCCTGCGCCGCCACCGCCACCGTTCGCCGTGCCACCACCAGCTCTCGGCGTCCCTGCCACTTTTCTCTCTGCTTTCGGCTTCACCACCGAGGACGAGCTGGCAGCTGGCGTCGCGGCCGACTTGGACAGCGCATCCAGCATGTTCTGCTTGAGGTTGCGCACGTAGACGAGTGTTAGAGCATCGCCGGCGTCCAGGTCCATCTTGATGCAGTACGACTCCCACTTGTAAAAGAGATCCTCGGCGGAGATGCCGTGCAGGCGCATCATCGACTGCAGCTCGGCCGCGACATCGGGCTCAATCGCTTTGCCGGCGGAGAAGAACCGTTGGAGCTCGGTGTCGGCCATGGCGGGCGGGGGACCGGGGGGGAGGCGTTTGCAGTGACTGGTCGGCGGTCGGGTCCTTTGGCGAACGGATTCTTATCTATATCGAGCGGTCGCCGTGTCGCATGCGCAATGTAAAAGTCCGACAATTTTCGCGTTGTCAAAGGCAGTGTATTGAATATTGCGAATATAGAGAAGCTCAGGTGTGGGGTGGGAGACGCGGCGAGACGCGTCTCGGTAGTCCGCGTTAATTGAAACCCCACGTTGGCCAACCCGCGGCATTGCTGCCTTTCCATACAGCATTTTGACAATCACAGTGAGCCACTACAATTTGCGAAATGAGAGAAATAATTGTTTGATAAAATGAATTGTATAGATTCTTCAAAGAGTTCGAACCGCGGAAAATGTGGCCGGGTAAAAATGCAAGTCTGATATTTCTCCTTAAACGCCGTCCTCGGCCCAATCGCAGGGCTCAGCAATCCTGCCCTAAAAGCAAAGCCTTTTTGCTATCAAACGCTATAACCGTAGACTCCATGTTCAAAGCAATTTTATGTGTGTAGAAGGTGCAGATGCTTGGTCGTAATGCTCTTAACAATAAGAAGAAGAAAAAATCAAAGCAAAAGCTGGTATTTATTCGTTGTCCCCGTGACCTGGGATGTCCATGCTCCATTGAGCCCAAGAAGCTTCGTAATCAAAAGGAACCGACCCATTCCTAGGGGGTGAGCTCGGCATGATTCCGTCGGTGCTAAGGAGATTGCCAAACTCCAAGAGGGTATCGTGGCTGCTCTCTAGCGCAGGCAAGTTGCTGAGATCCAACTCGCTATCGAGGGCGAAGCCGTTTGGTTCTGACATGAGCTGGTTGATCGTTCTAGTCATCGGCGTGTCGAATATGTCAAAGGCGTTTTGGTGGTTTCGAGGGCTGCGTCTGCGAGCCAGACTTGCCAGACCGCCGCGAATCGAGTGCGGCGTCTTGGTCGGGGTGGCTTGCATCAGAGCGAGCTGGCTGGGCGAAGAGACAGACCGCACGGTCCGCAACGACTTTGAAACACTTCTGGTGACTGGCCGATGACTGGGCGTGGCACGGGTAGGCGTCTTAAAGGGCTCAGCGGCGACAGAGGCCTTGGCGTTCGGAGGCGTGCTGGGGCGGGCGATCACGGGGCTGCGAAAAAGAGCCTCTGGGTCATCGCATTCGAGAAGGCCTTCTTGAGTCACAACCGGCATGTTCTCCTTCTCGGTCCCGACACCCTTGTTCTGGCGGCACGTGTCATCAGTCATGACAACATTAACATCAACAGAGCCGAGGACCTTGGGTGTGCCGGGCTTTCTCGGCGAAGGGAACAAGAGTCGCTTCGTTGTGCCCATGGCCTGATCCAGCTCGATATCGATTGGACTCTTGGCTGTGCCATCACCGCTCGCCGCAGAGTGCGTGGATCCAGGGATGGATTGTGTATCCATGGCACCATCCCCAGGGGCGATTGAGTCACCCTGAGTTGCCGCAATCAACCCCTCGATAGCTGCGTTAGAGATGCCACTCGGGCCATACTTCGGGGAAGAAGGCTCGGGTGGACCAATGGCATCTGTGTGAAGATATGCCTCCGATGTGGGATTGGGCATACCATCTGCCTTGACTCGGCTCTTCTTGGAGCGCCCGGTGCCCCTCTTACGACGCTCTTGACCCAGCCGGGAGGAATCCTTGTCCCAACGCTCAGGAGGGCGGTGTGTTTTGCACTTTGTCAGCCAGATACCGCAAGGATTGCAAAGAAGCAATTCTTGCCAACTAGCTTTTTCGTCCGTTAGGCCGAGGCCTTTCTTGATTACGCGATGCTGAGTTGGCTTCTCGTTTTCATCGCGTTGCAGAATCTCGATGGCGGTAATTCGACCAGGCTTCTCCGAGTATTCAGCGTACTCGGGAACCCCGTCGCGATCCTGAATCCAAATTTTGCGCCATGTAGGTGTTTCAATGGCACCACAGTTGCTGCAGAACGGCGGCATGGTGCCATTCATTATGGCCTCTTCCAGACGCTGCTTGATGGCGTGCTTCTTGACTATATTTTTGTTTGCTCTGTTTCCAGGTGACGAAGGCGGGGGTTGAATAGGTTCGCTCGGTGGCATGGCGTTTTCGGGCAGATTCAGTTGGCTTGCTCGCGCGACTGGCGCTGGGGGGTCACTGGCCGGTACCATGTCCATTGCTCCAGTGGAGTTGCCTCGTCGAACATTGGGAAATGGGAACTGGGTAATCTCCTGTTCAGCAGCGGCTGCCTGTGCTAGGTTCGAAGGGCCCGCAGGCTCACTAGCGGGGATGTTGGGCAGCATGAGCGGACCAGCAGAGTTTGAGCGAGCCAGGGGCCTCTTAGCCTTGAGAACTGGTGTCGTGGAGGCAGGCGGTTGCGACGACGGCCTCTCCCTGTCATCGGTAGGAGGCAGTGTTACTGGTTCTGGGATGATTCTCCTGACTTCTTTCAGCTCAACGGGAACCTCGGGCAAGTCTGCTACCGGCGTAGGAGGCTTCTCAGCAGCATCGGTTGTGGGGGGCGGTGTAGGAGCCATGCCAGGTGGTGAGGGTACACGACTTTTCTTGACAGGCACGCTCCCAAGAGGCTGCTGTGGTCCTGACTGCTTCAGAGACGGTAGCTCAGGCTGCGCCCTCTGTGCTTTCTGCTGCTGTTGCGCTTGCTGATGTTGTTGCGGCTGCGGCGCAGCTGGAAATGAAGTGTTGTAGCTGGCAATATGTACCAGATCCTGGCCCTGAGGCCCGTCCTGCATTTGATAAACCTGAACAGGAACCCCTTTGCCGCCCTTAGTCTCGACCTTTCCCTTGCGTGCCCGCGAAGGGGCCTTGCGAGGTGGAGGCGCTTGCTGAGGTGGAGGAAGAGACTCGTCGCCAAACAGATCCGCATTTTCAGACATGAAACTTGCGTCTCTCGGCATTTTTGAGGGCGGCATAGGCGGCAAGACGGGGCTCGAAGGAGGAGGGCTAGATCGGAGAAATGGTGTGGCGCGCTGTACCGGCGGTGAGGAGCCAATATCAGGTGGGCTATCTTCTGAGAAGGCAGGAGTGGGAGCGAGAGATTCTGGTGAGCGTTCATCATCCTGAGGGGACAGGGGATTTCTCGCATCGGTATGGCCAGCTGTTGTATAGCTCATGGGCTTCTGTCCCAGAGTCGACTCACGCCTTAGCTTGGCTGCGCGACCTGGGAAGACTGGGCCGTTAGGCACTGGAGTGGGAGCACGTGGCACTTCCTGCAAATGACTTCCCGCAGTGCCTTCACTGTTGGTAGCCACAGGGCGAAAATTTCGTAACGAGCCAGAGGTGCTGGCAGCAACGCGTAGAGACTCTGAGCCACCAGCAAACGGGTTGGGCTTGTCGACCTTGGTTGGCTTGGCGCGCTTCTTAGCCGGGCCTTCCTCTCCCTCGGTGCAGTCCTCATACCCTGACGTATTGCCCTCGATGGGATTCTTCCTCGGCCGTCCACGTGGGCGGCCGGTTGGCTTTCGTTTTCGGGGTGCTCTGTTGGAGGCTCGGCTGGATGGGCGTGACGAACCGCCTTGGTTGTCGGGGACGGTGTTGGGATCGACTGGGATGGGAGCGACGCGTTGGACGTCGTTTGTGTTGTTCTGTATGCCAGGACCGAATGAGTCACGCCTGGGTATGGTCACGGGGGGCCCTTGGGACATGGCTGGCGAGGCTACTCTCGACACGTGTTGTGGCTGGCCTAGCTGAGGGTTCGACTGGATAAAGGAATTCCACTCGGCGGCACCACTTGGCGTCATGGCCATGTCGAAGCTGTCTGTCTGCCATTGAGGCTTGGCGGAGCCAGATAGACGAAGTTTGACTTCAAGCGTCTCCCTGTTGCCACCACTGAAGACACCGAGCAGATTCCGAGTGACGCGTCCGGTGACGAGCTTGGGCTGCTGTCCAGGCATGTCGACACGGACGAGGGAGTCGAGGGCCCACGAGAGCATGCCCTGGCCGACCTGGGGCGTATCGGGCTCTGAGTAGTCGACGGCGTAAATCGTATAATCGCAGTCTTGGCCAGCGAGCTCGGGACTGCAGTCGGAGAGGGCCTGGACGCAGACACGGAGGTCGATCACACCGATCGAGGTGACTTCGTCCAAGGCGATGGTCTGAACCTGGACGGTGTGGGGATATCGCGCGAGACAGTTGACCTTGGATTCCTTGTCAAAGGTGTAATGGACTTTTACTGCAGGCCGGGTGTTAGCATTAGGCCGAGCTGGCTGGACAATTGGCTGCCAGAGGGAGACGTACAGCCCATAGACCGGACCTGAACGCCATTGCTGTCGGGCTCGGAGGGAGGCATCTGCTGCTGCTGAGCGTTGCCATTCCAACCAGCGCCCATGGCAGATGCAGGCAGCGGCGAGGCCATGGCCGCTGGAGCTTGCGGACGAAGCAAACAGCGGCAGGATGGACCGATGGGTTAAGAAATAATGAGCGGTTGGTTCGGTTGGACAAGCGGCGGGGCGGTAAAGGTTGCAATCGGCGGGAGTGGAAGAAAATTATTTGGTGGTCGTTGTAGAGTTGGAAGGCGGCTTGCGAGTAGAGGCCCGTTGTTAAAATGGAAGACTGCAGGAATTTGAAATGGTCAGAGTGGTTCCCTGGTCAAATTGGGGAGGCGGGCGTCATGTACGTGACGCGCCGAAGCCGACGGGTTCGCAGAGTCGCGTCCGCCGAAGTGGATCTCGGCGTACAGGGCAGCGAGAGACAGGCCTGGCTCGGCTGGAATTTGGGCGGGAGATGAGCAGGTGGGATGAGGGGGTGAGATGAAGGAGTTTAAAATAAAAAATAAAAATGGAAAGAAAGAAGAAGAGAAGCAGATGAAGAATGAAGAATAAAGGACCCGTGAACAATGAGAGATTGTTATCGGTGAAGAGTGTTTCGATGAAGCAGATGATAGGTACCTACTTGTTGTGCTGAGGTGAACGACTATTGGCTAGCGGCGCAGCACCACTAGAAAAGCCGCTGAAGAGAAGCTACCAGGTGGTGAGCCACGACAGATGTGGCTGTCAACTCGCGCAGCGGCAGCAACACGCCAAGAAGGGTAACGCCGGCAGAATGCAGGATGGGATGGGCAAAAAAAAAGAAGAATCTCGTTGTCTTGGACTAGAAGAGGCCCCGTATCTTTGCACACTTACAAGGGAAAAGAACAGAGTCGCCCTGCAATTGGCTGGTCGCGGCCCAAATGGTGACGTGCTTCTCGGCGTGCTAGCGCTGTGGCTTGGGCAGGGTGAAGCTGGTACCTTGGGGCTGGGGCTACCGGCAAGCAAAGCGCGATGGCCTGGAGAGAGGAGGGAGGGCTCGCGTGGGCGGATGTACCTTTTCACGCAGGGTTCGCGGGCAGAGTGACCTGGGCTGACTGACCATTAGCGTGTTGTACATTTCTGGAGCAAACATCGACCCTCTCTGTCTCCCCCGATAACCCCGGGGGAATGGCTGCGCAGGGCGAGACAAGCCAAGTAGAAAAAGGGCCAAGTAGCAAAAGGCGCCCCAGCCCACGCTCTATCTTTCTCCCTCGCCCGCCGCAGCAACAGCCAGCACCTCGCAATCAAAAGCCACATACCTGACACTGATATGACACGGCCAGGCCTCAGTCCAACACCGCCTTTCTGCCTGGGGACCCGAACCGGTTCGCCTTGCTTTCGTAATCAAGACTGGCCCAAACGCTTGGCTGGCTAACTTGCTGGTTGCTCGTTCACGGTGGTCGTCCGGAGTGGCGGGATTGTTCTTTGGACACACCGCACAGTCTTGCTCTCTTTTTTCTCTCTTAATGCGTGCCCAGTCTGGTCTCGAATTCGCTCCGTGAAGGGGGCGAGTTTCAATTCCCTCTTTTGCAGAGGTTTCTGGGGGGCCCCTCGCCTCTTATACTTTTCCACACCTTTGCCTCTCTTTCCCCCGATGGTTCAACGAGGCCATCGCCAGCCCGTGACCAATCTCATCCGTCGGCGCCCGCCTCTTCCTTGAAGGAGGCTGTCATCATCTTTGTTCCCCTCCCCTCCCCTCTGCCTTGCCGTCCTGCTGCTAGTCATTGCCCCTCCATTCTGCGACTGAGGCCATCTTCGGCACCTTTTTCGCCCGCTTCACCTCTCACCATGCGCTTTCTCTGCCCCTCTCCCACCCTCCATCACACACGGTGCACCATTGCCCACCTATTTGCGCCCATTCTTTTGCAGCCGCCGTAGTGCCCCATTTAAAAAATGACGTTCACGTTGTGCGCCAGTTCAACTGGCGATAATTATTTTATGGAGGTTTCATCCGTCCGCCCAACTCCCATCCCACACTACCATAAACACAACAATGAATCCGATGCCATCGTCCAACTTTCCATCATAGAATACTAAAAATAATACGATGCATCCTCTTCACACAAACATGTGATGGCGATTTCATCGCACATGTTGTTTCACCTCTATATGCTATGCATCCATCTGTACTTTGGTGTGTTGGTCCCAACGACTTGCAAGCGCTGCGAGTGCGTAGTGCCGCACCCAGTAAAACCTCATTTTCCCGTGAGGATAGACTCGCGTAAAGAATAATCATATGATGGAAGAAGGCTTTGTACTACAAAGCGCCCCCATTTTTGACAGCGTCGTAGCATGACACTTGCCGCTTCTTTGCGCAACATTATCCCGTTGGTCTACGGCAAGCATAATCATACAAGCCTGAGACGCAACGCAGAGATATTGCTCTACATCCATCCTTTGGCAGTCGTTGTTCGGAATCGAAAATTAAGCGAATAGGCTCATGTTCAGCACGGAGGTACTTGTATGCGATCACAATGCTTATGTCCTTAAACATGAGGTTTACAAGCACCCACACCTGGGAGCCGAGTAGATTCGAATCAAATTTCTAAAAACGCTGATGTACACGTGTGTAATTCCATCTTCACTTCACTTCAATTCCTCTTCTTTTTTTACAGCTTGCTCGACGAGCTCGACTCCGTTTCCACCCACTTGGCGATGCCATTGCCATCCGCAACGACCTTGCGGCTGAGAATCTCGTCCACGATCGTGGCGATGCCCTGACGACCATTGCGCGACGCAACCACCTTGTCGGCGAGCTGGTGGGGCGTGAGCGCGCTCGCCTGCAGCACCTCCTTGATCTCGCGCTCCGAGGGCACGCCCAGCAGCGGGTACGGGTACTCGCCGTAGGTGCGGTCCGAGAAGAGGCCCAGCGACTTGCTCTCATCAAAGTCGAAAAAGGGCTGCGCAACGTTATCGCCGCTCGCGGCAATGGCCTCGAGCGACTCAGGCTGCCACTTGGGCGTCTCCTTGCGGACGAGCAGCGCCGTCACGCCCTCGGAGAAGTCGTGGTGCTGCATGAAGCGCGACGCAATCTGGTGCTCGCGCTCAAAGGCCTCGGCCACGTCCCAGCGGCCGCCGACGCGCATCTGGCGGAGGGCGACGTGGACGGCCGTCGGGGAGCGCTTCTGCAGCGTGGCGAGCTGCTTCTGCGCCCAGGCCTCGGTCTCGGCGTTGCCCGTCTCGGCCTGCAGCGCGGCGACAATGTCGTTGAGGTTGTTCTTGTCGAAGCAGCGGTCGATGGCGCGGCGCGTCTCGCCGGCCAGCGCCATGGGCTGGTCGTGCGGCAGGCCTGTGGCAAACTCCTCGAGCGTCTCGTTGACGAGTTGCAGGCGGCGCGCGAGGCCGTCATCGTCGCGGAAGCGCAGCTCGGCCAGGCGCGCCTCGAGGTCCGGCAGGCTCGTCGAGTGCAGGTAGTGCGTGGCGACGCCGCTGTAAAAGACGTTGGCGCCCGTCAGGCGGTCGCTCGTCAGCGCCAGGTACGTGCCGACGGCACCGTTCATGCGCGGCAGGAAAAAGGAGGCGCCGACGTCGGGGAAGAAGCCAATCGTCGTCTCGGGCATGGCAAAGACAGTCTTTTCCGTGGCGACGCGGAACGGCGCGTGGATGCTGAGGCCGACGCCGCCGCCCATGGTGATGCCGTCCATGAAGGAAATGTACGGCTTCTGGTACGTCGCAATGTAGTGGTCGAGCTTGTACTCGAGCGCAAAGTAGTCGGCCGATCGCTTCCACCCGTCGGCGCTCTCCAGGTTCCACTGGGCGAGCGCGGCCACATCGCCACCGGCGCAGAGGGCCTTTTCGCCCGCGCCCTTCATCACCACCACGTTGGCCAGGTCCGACTTTTCCCACTCCACCATGCGCGGCACAATCTTGCGGATCATCGAGCCGTTGAGCGAGTTGAGCTTCTTGGGCCGGTTGAGCATAATCGTCCGCAGGCCGTACTTGTTTTGGAACACGACATCGTCGACTTCGTCACCGGGCTGCTCCTTGATCTCCTGGGCTTCGGTCGAAAGCTGGCAATTTGTTTAGAATAAAGGGTCAATAGGTTGGTGATGGCGGCGGGAGGCTGTATACCTGTCTGGCTCCCAAGGGGGCGGATCGTGCTCGTTGCGCCATGGCGAATGTGGTGGTATGTGTCGTCGAGGAGGCAGCTCTTCCGGCACGAAGAGCGATGGATCGGAAAGACATGGCCAGAGAGAGAGAAGCCAAAACCTAATTGAGGAGGCGAGCGGTCCCCTCCTTTATCGGGCGTGTGTGTATGTGTCAGCCGGGCTAGAGGGTCGACCGAGGTTGAGAGGTGATTCGTCTGTGGGCGGCGGCAAGATCAGACGTTCCGGTATCCTGTTCTGCAAATGCTCTGCTGTCTCTCCTCCTCTCGGCGCACGCTTCAAGGTTGCTGCTCTCCACCAAAAAAATTAGCCCGAGGGTAGCAGAGAGTTGCCGTCCTGCCCAGCATTTTTGGCCTGGCCAGGTCTGCCTGTAGCGGGCTCTCTGGTAGCTGGAGCTTGTGGAGCAATCCTTGGTCCGCGCTGGCCAATCAGGTGCTCTGGCCGCCCGCCTACCCAAATCTGTGAGTTTTTGAACATTGGCAGAGGCAGCACCGCCAAAGCTACGTCGAGAAGTCTGAACCAATTCCATTTTCTGACAACACAGCCCTCCGCGTCTACACATCACCATGGCGGACACCAAGCCCATCGAGTATGTCTTCCCAGCTGCTACAGCGCCTGCGCATTTTCCGCGCCATCTTGCTAATTCGTCCTCTTTAGGGAGCTCCTCACCAAGCCGCGCAACGAACTCACGTACGCGAAAACCACCACCACACCCCCCACGCAAGCAAAACGCAGCAAGGGACGAATCCGAGACTAACCTGCGTGTGCTGATAGGGAATACGAAATTGCGCAGCTCGAAGAGCACGAATTCTCCGCCGGGCCCCTCTCCATCCTCCAGACCGCCGTGCGCTCGCACGTCCAGGTGCTCATCTCCATCCGCAACAACCGCAAGCTGCTCGCCCGCGTGAAGGCCTTTGACCGCCACTGCAACATGGTTCTCGAGAACGTCAAGGAGATGTGGACGGAGACGCCGCGGCTGGCCGACGGCAAAAAGGGCCGCCCAGTCAACAAGGACCGCTTCATTAGCAAGATGTGCGTTGCATCCGACCCCTCCCTGCCTCTCACGTGGCACGATTTGCTGACTTGTTCTTCTTTTTGTGTTCTAGGTTCCTGAGAGGTGATAGCGTCATCCTGGTGCTGCTAAGCTAGAATGGGGGATAAATATGACTGGGCATTTTCTTCACTTTATTTCTGGGCTTCTTTGATACCGCGTGGGCTTTGATTGTGTTTTCATCGAGATTGGGAAAGGCTCTGATTGGTTCCATGCACAGGTCCTTTGGGCGAGACTCACAGGACAATTTTAGGCGTTAAAAGTACAATCCTCATTACGATTTTATTCCATGTGCCATTAAATCTGCGGGCATACGATTTCGAATACTGACAAGCCGAACCACTGGCATGCACTTTAGTTTCCTGCCAAGCCCTGGAAGAAGCACGCCAGACCCCAGGCACCAGGGTCGGGAACTTCCTCGTATCCGCTGCCGCCGACATACACGGAGCGGCCCAGGCTCGCCTTCATTCCCTTGGTCGCGTCGGCCGCCTTGTGCGACGCCTCCGCCGCCTGCCCGACATTGCCCGAGCTCGCGAGCGTCTCGACGAATGGGTACAGCGCGTCCACGAGCGTGCGGTCGCCGGGGCGGGCGGGCGTGTACCGGGACAGGGCGTCGCAGCTCTGCTTCAACGCTTTCGCCCAGAGGCTGGGGGAAGCTTCGCCGGGGGACAGCGTGCGGAGCGCGTGGACAAGCGCGTTGAGGAAGATGGCGTAGAGAGCGCCAGAGGTGCCGTCCATGGTGTTTTCCACAACAGGGACGATGCCTGCGACGTCGACAACGAGGTCGCCCGTGAGAGGGTGCTCCTCGAGATGCTTCAGAACGGCTGATTTGCATTATTAGCGTGTGTGATCGTAGTAAATGATGGAGAGATGGCACGTACCTTCGGCACCTCGCTTCAGACCGATGCCGCAGTCGCCGTCTCCGACAGCGGTATCGTATCTCGTCACATCCGGCTCCGCCGCAATGACATTCTTGAGCGCCGTCGTGAGCGCCTTCTTGGCCGCCTCCTGGTCATGCTTGAGCCCGCTGGGCTTGACGTCCTGCGCGGCCGCCGCATCTTCCTCTCCAGCAGCTTCGTCGCCGCGCCCGGCCGCCGCCTCCCACGTGGTCCGCTGGATCGGCGCCGACCAGCCGGTGACCTCGCTCGGCGCATCCAGCAGCTCGACCATGTTGGGCGCGCCGTCGATGCTCGTGTTGACGACGTTGAGCAGCGAGATGCTGAAGCCCATGCCGTTGAGGCTCGTCATGAAGGTGCCCGCGATGACGCGCACGGGACGGATGCCGTGCTTGCCGCGCAGCTGCGCGACCACCTCGGCCGTGATGCCGCCCATCTCGAGCACGCTCACGCCGCCGAGGTTGTTGACCAGCAGCACGACCTCGTTGGAGTTTACCGTCAGGAACGCGCGGTCCTTGTCGCTCCCGTCGAGCAGCTGCGCCAGCATCCTGGACACGAGCGCGGGGAGGTCGAGCCGCGCCTTTTCGCAGCCGGGCTCGTTGTGGATGCCCATGCCAATCTCGACCTCGCCGCGGGCCAGGCCGGAGCTGCCCTCGTCCTTGTCTTCGGCGGCAGCGGCGCGGCCAGGCACGTGGACGTGCTCCAGACTGGCGCCGACGCTGATGATGTTGTCCGCCGTCAGCCGGGCCACCTTGGCGACGTCCTCGAGCCTCGCGCCGCGGGCCGCCAGCGCGCCCGCAATCTTGAGCACCAGCACCGTGCCCGCGATGCCGCGCCTGCCCACCTTGCCGGCCTGCGCGCGGCCGACGCCGACGTCGTCGCCGACGACGACCATTTCCGCCGCGACGCCCGCGGCCTTTGCCTTTTCCACGGCCATGCCAAAGTTGAGAATGTCGCCCGTGTAGTTCATGACGACGACCAGCACGCCCCGCGTCGCGTCCACGCGCGACATGATGCCGCGCCGCACCTGCTCCGCCGACGGACTCGCAAAGATGGTGCCCGCGACGGCCGCGGACAGCATCCCCGGCCCCACCATGCCGGCAAACGAGGGCTCGTGGCCGGAGCCGCCGCCGGCGAGGAGGGCGACCTGCGGCGCGGACGACGACGCGTGCGGGACGGCGCGGCGGTAGACAATCTTGTGCTCGGCGTCCAGAGCGACGTTGGGGTTCGTTAGGGTGAGGCTGTGCAGCGCCGTGTTGACGAGGTGCGTGGCGTCATTGACAAAGTGCCTGGACGACATGGTTGCGGAGTGCGATGGAGCTGCTGCCGTTGCGTGAGGATGTGCAACAAGGCGATGAGGATAGAAGAACAGTGAAAATGACAATATGGTGATGAATATAAAGACAGGTAAGGGCTGGAAGGAGGAGCTGAATGTGGTGATGTATTGAGAAGTTGGGGGTAAGGTGGGGGGTTGGCAGCGGATGCGAGCCTCTGCGGGGTGAAAAAGACGTGCGACCCCAGCGGCATGGGGGATTTTTCGGACAGAGGGATATCTTGTGAGACCGTGGAAAACAAAACTGGATTTTGCAGGGTTCAGATTAAAGGCGTGGCCAGTTTGTTAGATTAAAGATGTTGTATTGGAGCCTTGTATTTGAAAAACCCAAAACCCTACACTACATATTCCCATATCTCGCAACGCAGCGAGTCTCGGTAGAGATCTCTGTCTCTTTCAAGGTATTCAACGCCGTGTCTTTGCCGTCCACTTCTCTTTTTACACTATGTACAGGAGAAAACGTAGCAAAGCATTGTAGGATCGCGTGTTGCAGCGCAAAGATCTGCACCAGCCCAATAATCAAGGATATAAAACGACATAACCATGACAGGAAAAAAAAAAAGGAAAACCAGAACGAATGAGTGGTAAATGTAAAAACCCAGTACGACCGTTTATGCAAAGGAAAACACATCGCTAGTGACAAAGAAGCTGCCCGCTAGGATGCCGGCCGCAATGAGAATTGTGAGAATGGCGGCTCCGGCTCGGTCGCCTCCGGTGATGGCTCGGGGCTCCGGCAAAGGCTGGGCTTGCGTGCTGCCCGCTCCAGCGTTACCCTTGGATGTGCCGCGATCTTTGTCCGTGGCCGGGGCCTTAACGCTCGAGGCCAGGTTGTAGAATACGGCCGCGAGGGCATTCATCTGGGGGCCGACACCCATCAAGCCATCGTTTGTACCATTGAGCCAGGAGAAGCCGCATCCGGTGCCATCAGGGCCGGGAAACTTGGCACCGGTGGCACCGGTGCAGCCCTTCATGGCGTCCTGGGCGGCTGTGCTGATAATCTTGCTGATGGAGTCGGCGGTCCAGGGTGCCATCTTGGAAGTGGCGGCAAGGTTACGCATTAGGTAACCCTTGAAGCTGACCATGTTCTGGTCACAGGTGTGAACGGTCTCGCAAGCGGCTTCGTACATGATGCCGTCCTTGAAGAAAGTTCTCGCAGTGTAGTTCAAGATGCCGTCGACGTGGCCCTTCCAGACATCGGTCTTGTTGAAATCGTACATGGCAGCGGCACCCTGGAGCCAGACGCCGGCGTTGTAGGTGAACTGGACCTTGTGGATGTTCTTGCAGCTCTTGGTAGCGTCGTCGACCTCGATACCGTCGTAGATGACATAGTCCTCGGTAATGAGACCCTCGCTAACCTCCCAGTCATAAATCCTTTGGGCCCACTCACCGTACGTGGAGTTGCCGGTGAAGCGGGCGAGACGGGCGGCAATGTTGAAGAAGCAGCCGTTGGAGATACTGTTCTTGTAAGCCCATCCGTTGAGGAACGAGTACACCTGCCAGCGCAAGCCGCCGCCGCAGAGACCGTTTTCTTCCTCCCAACGAACAGCATACTCGTTGAAGACGGCCTGGGCACCAGCGAGCCATTGGGGTGTATCGGAGGGAGGGTTGGGGAAGGCTGCTTCGGCGGCCATCATCGAGGTGAGGGCCCAGAAGCCTTGGTCATCATTGCCCATGGCGTTGGTCTGGTTGACGGGAAGAAAGTCGCCCTTGGGGGTGATTTGGTGCATCATGCCCTGCAATGTCACGTCGTTGTACGAGGCATCCCCGGTGTAGTACCAGTAGTCAATCAGATGGCCAAACATGCCACCAGCCTCCCACCCTAATTTTACTCGGACGTTAGCATTGTGTTTGTCGGGAGCAGCGCGCACGCAGACGACCTCGGGAAGCGCTTCGCGACGTACAGTAGTATGGCCCAGGCAAGAGACCGGGGATGCCGCCCGTCTGGTTTCCATTGTAGTATTTCATTAGGCCATAAGCGAGGGTTCCGGCAGTGTTCTTGATGGAGGCTGTGAAAGCACAAAGCGATGGTTAGCATGGAGAGACTGGCGTCGCAGTTGCAGGTTGATTTTTTTTGGGGGGCAACGACGTACTATCGCTGGTCAAGTCGAGGTCGATTTGGGCGGCCGAAGCGGTGGCCGATAGCCCAAGCAGGGCCTGGGTGATTGTGGAAGCCTTCATGATGGATTGGAGGATGACGAGGGCAGTCCTCTGTCGGGCGCGTAGAGATGGACGATGGCGGTATTTGTCGGTCGCGTGGCCGAGACGGCAGGGATAGATGGAAGCGAGCGACTAGTGGGGGGTGACAAGACGGGCCTTCACGTCATGCGCCAGGGGACGAGGAGCTGGAATGAGTCGAGAAACGGCAGCGCACAAAATAGGCGGGCTGACGTTGAAGGTGAAGCGAGCGTGGTTGACATTCAAAGGTGGTCGTGCAGGCGGAGGAGATCCAAGAAGAAAAAATGGGCGAGCCAGGAGAATCAATCGAGGCAAAAAGTAAGCGTGCAGGAGGAGGGATGAGGACCGTCAGGCGAATGGATTGCTGCGAGGAGGTTTTGCGCGCGCGCGAGTCGGTCGTTTGGCCTGTCCTGCGTCTTCACAGTGCCTAACTAGGTACTTCAGTTACTGGTAGTTACGGTACGGAAGAGCGGGCGACCGAGCGACTGCCACCGGCAACAACACATATGGGCTCGCTCATCGAACAAGACTCGACGGGGTACACGAAATGGCGCCGAGGAATGCTATACGAACAAAGTCACTAACAGGTATCCGCCCATGATTTCCGGCCAGGCGGGGGGCCACAAGACACTGGCGTCGCTGGCGCATACCTTGCCATTCACCCATTCATTCACCACCACACCACCACACCAAGACCACCCACACCCTGGCGCAGGCTGTGGATTTCCGAGCGGAGCTAGCTCAAGCATGTTTGGCTGGCGTGCGAGGATAGTGTGGGAAGCAGGTCTGTCGAAGCCATTTTTCCCTCTCCTTGTCCACGCGTCGTGGCGTCACTGTCCTTGCCAGCATGCTCCGAAAGAGAGGTTCTCTTGTTGACTGTGGCTGCCGACGACGCGGGCTGGGCACACAATGTCGTCGGGTAGCTGCCGTCTTGTCATGTCTGGGCGATCTGGCGATGCCGCTTGGCGACGATTTGCCCAGACATGGAATTGCTTGGACGCTGCTACAGACGGACATTGTAACTTTTCCAGATCAAAAAAGGCTGCCAACTGGCCAAGCGACCCAATACGAGTTTGGCCAGTGGCGCATCGCCATCGCTCACTGACTACCTACTTATCATGCAGTAGTTTGATTACGGGCCGCAGACCGCCAGAATAATGCCCTGTGTTGTCCAACTTGCCATCACACTTACATCCCTATTTTAATGCTGAATCACGACTTCCATCCAAGCCGCAGTACCCGGGTCCATGACGTCGGCTACCTTTGAACTTCGCGGCTAGCGTTGCGGCCGCGGCACTTTGCAGCCCGCCGGATGCAGCCATTCTCAAGTTGAGAAAGCCTGGTCGTGGTCCAGAAACCGAAAGGGGGAGAAAGAAGGCTAATTCACTTGGCACGGCTCTAAGAATCCGGCTTGGCTGGGAAAGGCACACGAGGCTTGAAGACTCTCTCCTTGGCGACCACTTTGGGCTGCACTGTAGCTGCAGCGGCGACATTCCACTGGAGGAGGGACTCAATCAGCTGCCTACCTACCTAACTAATTGGGTGACTAGCGCGACGACGGCGAGGCTCTTCTCCGCTGCCGTATTTCCACGAAAAACCGAGCCTGCAAGCCGTGCCTCCCTTGACCCTGCATCCGCTCCGATAAATTTAGAAATTCTGGTTAGGGGAACGGCACAGGGGGGCCGGTGGAACGGGTGACCTGCCAGGGCGAAATTGCTTGCCCGCAATTTTGACTGGGCTGCGCCACAATGCTCGTGTCAAAAGTGCTCATCTTTGTTTTGGGGTGGGCATTGTGCCAGCGTTGCAGATGGAGGGACACGAGGGACTGTCTGCGAGGAAAGAAGGATATACATGTTGGCGTCATTGTTAGCGATGATGTAGCGTCCCATTGGCACATCGCTCCGCGCGTTGCGATGTAGCCGTTCGTGGCTGCGCAAGCTGTTTGTATATTAATTAGGTCGATCGGTTCCATGCGTCCCTGACAGCGGGAAGCCCACTGCCAGAACCTGCATGCTGCCCTGGCGTTTGATCGCCGTAAAACAGTGTGGCTATCCATGCCAAGGACTGATGTACGCCGCGACAGCCGAAACGGGCATGTAGCAGATTACACCAACCTCACAGCCAAACTCGATAGGTCCTGTAACATGTAACACGGGTAATTCGTTTCATTCCAGCTTGAAGTAGGTCTATTTGTTTTCTGGCGATAAACCCTATATAAGGATCTTCTGAAGAGCGGAAAGAGAAGTCTACATCCGGACGATTATTACCTATGACGCCACTTAAAACGGAAATAAAATATATCAATGATACTTAATTCAGCTCTCCTTGATTACAGTTATTCTGAAAACCCGGAACAGAAACATACTTGATGGATCGCAATGTTCCTGTGGCAAGTCGATCTGTCTCGACAACTCCGTTTCTGGAGCGATGTGGTGCTGAGCTATGAGACCTTGCTTAAACTGTGGCTGCAATGATGCATGGTAGAGTTGCTTTTCCCAGGACCGAGGATATCTACTTCGATCTAGATCTACCAAATCGGTTACGAATAGCAAGAGTGGCACTGCGGGGACTGGACTGTCACTTGTGGGCGTAACGCCAGCCCATGGAAACTCACCAGCATCTGACCAGCACCGCAGCCACGGCCTTATTACCATACTCGGAAGAGGCGTCTCTTTCGTGTGATTGAATTGGTCTAGTTAGAGCTCGGCGCAGCTTTTCAGTTACCTGTCATCTGCCAAGCATAAAAGACCGGGCAACTGTAGCAGCCGTCGCGCCACTCAAAGCGTCAAAACTCGCGAGATGAAGCCCAAATATAAACGAAACTCGCTCGCTTGATTAAGACCTCGCCTTTATACAGGTCGAGATTTTATGTGAATATAACTGTATTCAGTAGTGCCGTCGTATTTGCCTCTATGAGAGTCGGCCTCCTCGCAGACAAGGTGTTGTTCTGTTAAGCCCAAACCAATCTTGGCTGTCAAACACAATCCTAGATACATGTGATACATCATTTAAATCTACAGAGTGTATATATACGTACTTGTACTATTTCAAAAGATATGCAAACTTGTCTTCTATTCGTCGACGCCCCTCCGCCATGCCCTCCAGCACGTCCTCGTCGCTGATGGTCGTCAGCGTGTTGACATCCACCTCTTTTCTCTTCAGCGTCTTGACCGAGACGTAGCATCCCTTTGTCTCTACCTGACCTCGGATCGCATCCCGCACAAAGTCCGCCCAGCCTTTGTACGACACGCGCGACGCCTCGGTCCACGTCAGCACCATGGCGAAGCAGTGCGGCATCGCCTCCCACTGCTCCCAGACGACGGGCACGCCCTGCCGCGCCATGCGGCGCGCGACCGTCTTGGCCTCGTCCGTCAGCAGCTCCTCGCCGCAGACGAAGAAGACGGGCGGCGCGCCGGCCCACGACGCCGCCGCCATGGGCGACACGAGCGGGTGCGCCAGCGCGCTGCCCTCGCAGTACAGGTGCACGCGCGGGGGGTCCGCCGGCCACGCGGCGCACGGCGGCGACGTCGCGGGCGACAGCTCCGGCGTCGGCAGGTAGTCGTACCGCAGAAAGGCCTCGGACCACTGCATGCTCCGGGTCAGGTCGAGCGACGGCGAGTTGAGCCCCACGCCCGCGGGCAGCGGCACGCCGACGTCCCGCCCGTGGAAGCGCACCGTGGGCAGGGTCCCGTCCGGCGCTGCGCGCTGCAGCTGGAGGAGAAGCTGCAGCAGCGACATGCCAATGTTGCCGCCGGCCGAGTCGCCCGTGACGACGAGGGACGACGCGGGCACGGCGTCGTGCCAGGAGCCCGGCGGCGGGTGCAGCAGCGACAGGTACGCCACAAAGGCATCCAGCAGCGCCGAGGGAAACGGGCCTTGCGGCGCCAGACGGTAGCGCACCGAGAACACGCGGCACCTGGCGTACGTGGCGTACGCCAGCGCGACAGGGCGCGCCGACACGGGATCCATGAGATAGTTGGCGCCGCCGTGGATGTACAGTACCGTCACGTCCGTCTCCGCCTCCCGCGTCAAGCTGTCAAACTTGGCCCTCTCGCTCAGGCCCGTCGGCTCCGCGGCCCAGCTCGACACGCCGCGGCGGACGCCCACCCACTCGCCGCCGACGTCCTGCAGCGGCGGCGCCGCGTACCGCTCGCGGCCGGAGCCCAGGGCCGCCACGGCGCCCAGCACCTGCTGCCGGACGTCGTCCTCGGGCGGCGCCGGCAGCGAGGTCCGGCTCACCCAGATCCGGCCGCGGGCGCCGGTGTCGCGCATGAAGAGCGCCTGCTGAGCGCTGACGGTCGACGGCGGCGCGTTGCCCAAAAAGTCCCGGAGCATGGTGACGACGAGCTCGGTGCGAAAGTCCCATTTGCGCGCCGTGGGACTCAGCGAGAGGACATGGAAGAGGATGGTCTTGAGGAGGAGAGGGATCTTGGACAGTACCAGCTGAATGGTACCTAACGCCGACGACATTTTCTCTGGGTAGGTCTTCTGACGTGGTTTGTGAAATGCGAGGTGTTGATGTGAGACTGTGGCTCGATGATGGCGGTTGCGGGGCCGATCTCAGGCGGGAATGGAGCGGGAGTGGCCGTGCGCCCCGTTTGTACAACTCGATTACGGCTTGCCAGATCAGAAGATCATAATTAATCGCCAATTGGTTTCGACTTTTTGAACTTTACTATGCGGAATACGGCCTTGTGGCTGCTTCAGCTACGTTGCCCCAGATATGTACCCTGGCAATGCCGATCTGCGCTGTCGTGACGTTGCACCGCTCGATGCTCAATTAGGAATGTCGATAGTGGTGGCTCTGGAACACCGAGTTCCTCCCGACGGCCAGGGCGACTTTTCCCTTCTTCCCATGACGAAACGTCCCAGCTTCATCTTGCGCAACTCATAATCAATCGCTTGAAAATGGTGACAGGATTGCGTCTTCTTGCTCCGTTGGTGTTGCTGCTGTCGGCCGTTGCCCAAGAGACAGGCAATCATCCCGACTGGCCACGATGGTGCGGCAAGGTGTACAAGCCAGAGTAAATTGACCCATACCTTGCGACTGGCGTTTTTCGCTGCCCAGATCCATCAGAGCGCAGATCCACGGTTCAGTGCTAATAATATTACAGATATCCCAGCTTCGAGCCTGGCGGTGAATCTACCGAGCCACCGGCACTGCCGAACCCCGCGCTTCACGTCCAGTTTAAGCCGCGCTACAACATCTACCTCGAAGGCGAGGCGCAGGGCGAGTTTATTGTCAATGCAGAGGTATCAAAGTGGTACGGCGTGCCGTGGCCCAAGCTCGACGCGCCCGCCGACGCGCCGCCCATCGTCTTCACAATCAACCTCGTCGCCAACAATAGCGTGCTGGTCTCCCGCAACGTCAGCGTCGACACGCGCGACAATATTTTTGCCTTTAACCTAACGGGCCTTCAGCCCAGTCTCGAGCCGTACAAAGTGGTGCTATTTGGCGCGACCGAGGCGGGCGCACCCAACGTCACGGCCACCAGCGAGCTGCACTATCTCCCGGAAAAGAAGACCGGCAGCGTCACCAAGCTAGACAATCTGAACGGAGGATTTCTATTTCGCAATGACAAGACGGGCGGCAAGTTTGAGCCGCTGCTGCCGTACGGGTTCTATGCGCTGTGTGGTCGGTTCCTGTGCGCAGACGACGCCAAGGATCAAATTAAGAAATATCATGATCTTGGGCTGACGGGCATGGTATCTCTGAGCACCGTCTTCAAGTCGCGCGCCGAGTACGAGTACATGGACTCGCTGGATCTCAAGTACCAGTACGACCTGCGCGACTATTTCCGAAACTTGACGGCAGTGCAGGAGCAGGTGACGGCGATTAAAGACTTTGACGCCATCTACGCATATTGGGGGACAGACGAGTAAGTATCACGCCTCCTGGGAGTGAAAGCAGCACTGATGGACAAAAACAGACCCGACGGCTGGCAGTATCCCTTTGACCAGCCCCTGTCCGCCGCCAACCTGATCCGCAAGATTGACCCGTACCACCCCGTCTCGGTGACGCTCAACTGCCAAAATTACTACTTTAAGGAGTACACGGCCGGCGCCGACTTCATCATGGCCGACCCGTACCCCATCGCCATCAACGCCACCTTTTCCAAATGGGGCACGCCGTGCAACGCCACCTACGGCGACTGCGGCTGCGACAACTGCGACGGCAACGTGCAGGACGTGCCGCGGCGCCTCGACGCCCTGGCGCGGTACGAGCGCTGGCACGGCCTGTGGCCCAAGACAAAGGTGCACAACCCGCAGAGCTTCCACGGCGAGGACTACTGGTTCCGCGACCCCACGCAGGCCGAGGAGGTGGCCATGAACGCGCTCGCCTTCAACCACGCGGCCAAGTCGATCCTGTCGTGGGTGTGGCCGGCGAGCGACGCCCTGGGCGAGATTCACGGGCGGTTTGCCAAAAAGGTGGCGACGGCGCCGGTCAGGGACTTTATCGTGCTGGAGAGGCCGAACAAGGTTGAGATGGCAGGCAGTGAGGTGTTGGACGCGGCGTACTGGACGAGGGAGGACCAGGTGTTGCTGAATGTGGTGAATGGCGGGTATGAAGCGATTAATCAGACGGTCAAGGTGCCGCTGCCAAAGACTATTCAGGCAAAGACGCTCAAGGATGTGGTTTGGGGGAATGGGACTTGGAGCATCAAGAATGGTGAGGTCCGTCTTGGACCAGTCGAAGGCATGTCTACCAACATTGTCATTTTACAGCTTTAAAACACAGTCGAAATCTTTATTAGAGTAAAGAAAAAGCACGCCACATATGCAAACTAACATGTACAGTGTAAATCGTCCAACGCCTCTAAACCGGCTCAAATGCAAGCGCCCACCCATTGTACCATGCACATTCACTCAACCACGACACCATTGCGATCCCGTCCCATCCTTGAGTACTGCGTCTTGAGCGCCGGCGTGTCCGCGCTGACCAGCGCATTCACCCACCTCTCCTCGCCCGTCTTGTCGTCTCGGGCCAGGCTCGCCGCGTTGCCCATGAGCAGCGGCTTGCAGTTGAGGTAGACGCACTCGTAGCTCTTTCGCGGCACCAGAAACGTCTCGTGAAAGACGCCGAGGTGCGGGAAGCGCTGCGCCGCGAACCAGTCCCACGCCTCGCGGTGCATGTCCTCGTTTGCGAAGCGGTGCAGGCTCTGCACGTCTCTAAAGTAAATGATTGTGTTTGTCGAAAAGGACCCGTCGACGACGCCCGTCCACGCGCTCACCGACAGCACGCCGAGCTCGTCGCGGCGGCGGCGCAGGTCCGCGACGAGGCGGTCGAAGCGCTCGCCCGTGGCCTTGCCGCCGGGGCACAGCGGGCCGAGCGGGTGGTTGAACTGCGCGCCAATGTGGAACACGACGAGCTGGTCCTCGGCGGGCGCGGCGAGGAACGAGCCGTCGCGCTGCGGCAGCTGCGCGGCGGTGCGCCCGGGGACCACGTTGAGCGGCAGCCGAGGAGTGGTCAGTCGCGAGGTGGTGGCGGTGGTGTTGAGGAGGAGGGAGAGGCCGCTGATGACGAGGTAGCCGACGAGCGGCACCACGGCCCAGCGCGCGGGCAGGGCGAGGGAGAGGAGACCCTGCGCGACGCTGCCGAGGACGAGCAGCACGGGGAGCTGGACGACCTTGTCGAGGTGCAGCTTGGCCTGTGAGGTGCTTGTGTAAGTGGACAGGGCGTGGTGATGGGCGAGTGAGACGGGCTGCTTACGCTGGCGGGGCGGGCGTAGATCCAGGGGCTCTCGGTGGGAGCAAGCTTGGGTTGGAACTGTTTGCCCATTGTGTCGGTGACCAAAACGATTTAAGAAGTAGATGCTGTTCTTTCTTGCAAAGGAAAGTTTATTGAGATCGAAGAGTTGCTGCGGTGGTGGCAACTCTGGAGGGTGGGTTGTATAAGTCTTGGTGTAGTTGAGCTGGTGACCGCTGGCGCTATGCAAATGGAGCTTTTGTTGATTGAGAGAAGCAAACAATGTTCGGATTATTATGTAGAAAACGATTGGGGAAAAAAACTCGAGAGCGCTTAGGACTATATATATCCCAACACTCGAGCCCTCGTTGCAGCCAGACGCCGGCACAGCACTGGGGTGGTCATCGTGGTAAGACCCCGGCCGCTGACGTACGGCGAATGGGACAGCTTGCTTATGCCTCCTCTTGCCTGCCTCGCAGGGCTGGAGATGAATACTTTTTTTTTTTTTTGGCTCGCACTCGCACTCGCACCCGCTAGTGTGGCCCGCCAACCAACACCAACTAGCTCCGGTCGAACATGGGCCAGAATATTGGATGCTGCTGACAGAGAGCCGATCGTAAGTCCACCGAGGTGCGTAGCGATGTTTCCGTTCTTAGTAGACTTGCACGGGGAAATGTGCTCTTCTTCTTTGCCTTTTCGCTTCGCCTTGGTGGATCTGGATCGTTGTGCGGAAATACCAATGTTCGACAGCTCTCTGTACAACATCGGCTACATGCCATCGAGGCGAGGCTCTACCATTCTTTATTGAAGTGCAGTGCTATTTTTACTTTTGATAGATTTTCCAGAGATATCCCGGGGTCGCTTAATTGACAAAATGCCGACTACCGGTACCTCCTTGACATGCGCTCCCGGTCATTCCGCTGCTTATTATAAATCGCTTCTGCGGCCCCATGTCACTCGCGTACCAGCAAGCCACCAATATCCGTTCCGCGCTGACATTAGTGCCAAAGTAACTTATTCGATCGCCCAGTGCCGCGGCTTTTATTCAGCTGCTTCACCAAAGATAAATCACTCTTGTTGCTTCGTGTAGTAGAGACTTATTCCAAACAACTTTATACGAGATTAATGTCATATGTAAAGCTCGAGAATACTCATTTAAATTCAACAAGATTGATACAAACCATCTTCAAACCGCCGCAGACATGATCGTTGACCACATGCCGTCAACTGCCACACACGAGAGCTAGAGTCACTTCCAAAACAGAGTGTACTTGACGATCTTGACGATAGCTATCATGGCTATAAGGATGGACTTTTTATTCTTGATGCTTGAACTGTGTCTGTGACTCATCTATATCCGCAACATTGGCTAAAGCGTCCGGCGGGCGCCCAAAATGACATATCACGCCTCTCACGCCTTGAGAATCTTGACCAGCTCCGCAACAATGGCTTCTCCTGCCTCCACGGTGCCCGTGCTGCCGCCCATGTCCTTTGTCCTCAGCCCGGCGTCAATGGCGGCGCGGACCGCGTCTTCGACAATCTTGGCCTCGTGGGCGAGATTCAGCGAGTACCGGAACATCATGGCCACGGAGAGGATGGTGCCGATGGGGTTGACGATGCCCTTGCCCGAAATGTCGGGCGCGCTGCCGTGGATCGGCTCGCAGATGGATGGCACCGCGGTGCCCGGAAGGCCGCAGAGACTCGCGCTCGGCAGGAGTCCTATGCTTCCAGATATGGCGCTTGCCTCGTCGCTAAGAATATCACCTAGAACGAAGACTCGTTAGCTAAACCGCCTTGGGGGATGGACGAGGGGGGCTTGCTCACCTGCCAAGTTGGGCGCTATTATGACGCCATTCAGCTTGGTCGGGCTCTTGACCATGATCATGGCCGCGCTGTCAATGAGCTGATGCTCGACCTTGAGCTCCGGAAACTCATTCTTAAAGACCTCGTCGACCACCTGGCGCCAGAGCCTGCTCGTCGCCAGCACGTTGGCCTTGTCGAGCGAGATGACGCGCGAGTCGCCCCTGGTCCTGGCCAGGTGGCCGCCGAGGCGCGCGATGCGCTCGACCTCGGGCTTCGTGTAGACGGTCGTGTCGAAGGCGTCGACGCCGTCGTACTCCTTGCGCGCGCCAAAGTACAGGCCCGACGTCAGCTCGCGGACCAGCATGATGTCGGTGCCGCGGCAGACGGACGCCTTGAGCGGCGACGACTCGACGAGGGCGTCCGAGGCGAAGAAGCAGGGGCGCAGGTTGCCGTACGCGCACATTTCGCTGCGCAGCCGCAGCAGGCCCTGCTCCGGGCGGACGGCGCCGGTGCCCCATTCGGGGCCGCCGATGGCGCCGAGCAGCACGGCGTCGGCCGCCTTGGCGGCGGCGAGGGACTCGTCCGTGAGGGGGGTGCCGGTCTTGTCGATGGAGCACTGGGGAAATGGGGAGGCAAAATTAGCAAGAGACTCTTCTCGGGGATATCTTTTGGCCTGTGCAATCCGTGGTCGGGAGACGACTTACCCCTCCGAGCAGGTGGTCCTGCAGATTGAACTTGCCAGCAGTCGGGCTCAGCTCCTCAACCGTCTTGATAACCTGTGTCCTGCGTCAGACGTGCTCAGCTGCAGATTGCAAATTCCTCATACCTTGATTGCCTCGGCAATGACCTGTCGAAGTAACAAAAGTCAGCCTCTCTCCGGTATAGATTCAAGACTGGGAAAGCTCCGGGGTCATTTTATTACCTCTGGGCCGCAGTGGTCGCCCGCAAAAACGACAATGTTGTGTTCCGCCATGATGCAATACTTGTCCGCCTGAAATTCGTTCAATATATGGTCGGTCTTGTATGATAGAGCACGAGAATGAGTACAAGACGAAGGTATAATGGGAGAGTCAAGTTGGGGACAGCTTGTTCCTCCGAAACGGAATGCTTTCGTCGGCAGCGCAACTTTGCCCCGCCCCTCTGCAAGTTGGAGGAAAACACCCCGCCGCCTGCCGAGATCGGAGAGGAAGCTTATTAGGCCTTGTGCATGAGTTACTGTCGTGCTGACCCGCAAATCGAAAGTCAATTGTAGTCAAACTGTGGTCATTTTTCTGGGCAGTTGTTTTTAATTACTCGTCAATTAAACAAGGAAATGCTGCTTGTTTAGAATTGGTAAATCTCCTCTGACTCCGAGTAGTTACACGTGCCACGCACCCACCAGTGGTAGCGCGTGAATGATTTCCACGGCTTAGAATTATCATGGCCTAATGCATTAATTTTAGCATAAAAACCAAGAGTGGGTTTGGATAAGGTACATTTGTACACCATTGAGTGTGGTAGGTATATTTTCGATCCGCCATTGATTTTGAGCCCGGCACATTGTAACGAGAGATCGCCACACTCACCACGCGGACTTTGGCGACTGTTGATCAGATCCGCAGCTTCCTGGATTGAGCATGTGGTGAGATGTTGTCTGCTTTTCCTGAAATTATGGCTCTTGGTTGATGCATCCGAGCTTGGTGCTCGTGTTGAACTGTCCAACATGGCAGGCCACGCTGGTGAACTGCCGTCATGGCGACATATGAGAAGCATGTAAAACCGCCCACAACAGAGTAGACCCAAGATGAAAGCACCTTTTTTGAATTAAAAAAAAACTAATAGATATGTCTTTATCAAAGGCTAGAATGGTTTCTCGGAAAAATTGTGTCCACGTATTCATATCACGATAGCGGTAATCCAACTGACGGTGATACCCTACATGTAAGCCAACAGCTATAACGCTCATGCGCTCATCTTTGCCAAGTGCCTTGAACGCCTTCTATCATCGACAAGAGGTAATGCATCATTGCTAAGTCTTTTGGTGTAATAGTTCTCTCCATAGCAAGACGGAACTTGACGTTGGGGGCTTCAAGAAACTCTCGTCATTTTACCGCCATCTTGTGAGCAATTTGCGATGAATAACCTCCCCGCCTGTTTGAGGACGGCTACGTGCACATCACCGTCACAGTCAGGTTTAAAGCCAAACAAGTTCCGCTATACTTGATTGATTGCGTTATGTACCTATATATATATGAAACATTTATTCTCAGGTTGTTCTTGTCGTTCTTCATCATATTCCTAGCCGGTCGTTGTGCAGAAACAGAATGCCATATCCCAGAAAGCAGTGTATGCCAGCAATTTACAAAGAAAAAACTTCTCCCAGAAAAAAGTCAAGTATTAAAATGACTCAAAGATCCGATATCTTGGTATCAGGATAACAAGAAAGAAATCGCCCCCGTTAAACAAAAAAAAAAAGGAAAAGGATCCGTTGTAGGCCGTGGTTGACTAAATCTATATGCAAAGTGTTGTTGCCATGTGCAGTGTGGTGTAATGTATATGTGTAATCAAAGTGACTGTTCATGTGTCGAGTCGCTTGTATGCTGTGCTGTGATATGTCGTCATCATTGTAAGTTTTATATACTGTTTTCCTTGTTTCGGACCTCTGGTGCAATCAGAGACTTTTCCCACTCGTCCATGAGATTGTTGGCGGTGCGTTTGAGGTTACTCGGCGACAGGCGATTGACCATGCTGGGCAGCAGCTCGTCGAGCTTTGTGTTGCGCACACCGTTTTCCTGCGACCCACGCTTCGCCCTCACAGGCGTAGTAGTGGTAGACTCTTCGGCTTTTTCTGGAATGGCCTCAATCTCGTCCAAGCCGCCGTTGTGCATCGTGGAGCCGCTCCATCGGCTTGACTTGACAGATGATGGCGATTCCCAATTTGCCCAGTCATTGTCCTCGAGTGTTTCAAAGCCCAGTGGCATCCATGAAAACTGCTTGCTCTTACCACTCGACTTTGTCTTTTCAGGCATGGGAATAACATCATTGGCCTTGTTGCCGAGTAGAGGTGTTTGCTTGAACGTGTCAAGCGATGAATTGACTCTCGATCTCGTGGCTGCGGACGACCTGCGATCGTGTCCCGTAGGTGTAGCGTCGCGATCGCGTGCAGATGTACTAAGTGTTCTCGTGGGCAGCGCATGTCGGTGCGTAGCTGTAGGCGGCCCGGTAATCGGCTCGTCGCCAACTGTAATTTGTCGAATGTCCTCCACAAAGGCGCGCAAGCCGAGCTTAAAGTCCTCGACTAGTGGGAATACACCCGACGGCTGTGGTTGGCTGCGTGGTTGCCATGTCGCCCGCTTTGACAGCGCTGAGGGCTGTCCTAGTGGTGGCGTCATCCGCTCATGCAGAGGCTGAACCACGGCACTATCAATGCTAACCCTATCCTCGTGAAGGTTGAAGGGTGCATCAGACCTAGCGGGCGACAGAAGTGAAAGCGTGCGCGTGTGACCTCCCCGCATAACCTTTCGGCGGCTTTGTGAAGGTGTAGAGGGAGAGTTTTGTTGGGACTGTAACCAGAGCTTCTTGCGGTCCTGATCAACGCTCTGTCTTGTCGGAGACACTGTGGCATCGGGTGTCGGGCACCGCTGAGGGGACGCGAGGGACTGGGACTGGATTTCGGCGGCGCGCTTCTGCATCGACTCCTTGGAGGTCCATTGCGCCTTGAGAGAGGTGAGATCTGCCTCGGCACGTGCCAGTTCTTCACGGAGCTCAAGCACCTTTCTCTCTTGCGCGGCGATTGCTATTATAAAATCGTTGGCGTCTTCGAGAGCGGGGAGCACGGGTGTTTGTGCCGGTGTAGGTGGTTTTGACGAGAGTGTTACGGGCGGCCCAGCGAATGAGGGCGGGCGGACGGGCTCGACCCTGGACGCGGGTGCAATGGGCAGTGTTAGTGAGAGTCTGTTGGATTGTCTCGACCCAGAAGAAGCCATTGAGTGCGCGCGGGCGTGCGCAAATCGCCTGCCCATCGGGACATCGCTAAAAGGTCGCGGCGGCGGCGGCGGCATGGACTCTGTGCTGATGTCTTTTCGGACCGTCCCTGATAATTGTTGTTGTCGGGAAATTTCGTCATCCTTGACCTGCGCCAGCGCAGTGTCAGGGGCAGGGGAAAATGTGGTGGATATGGCCATAATTGAAGTGGGCGATAGCGGATTGTCGTAGGGAGTGCGGTCAGCAGCCGAGGACCGGCGCCGAATTTCTTGATTGGAGGCCATCTCGAGGCGTTGTTGCAGGTGATGCAGCTTGAAAGACGAAGAGCGGCGACGGTGGTGGTGGTGGTGGTAATCAGCAGTGAGTGGGAGAGAGGCGGGCCCGGCGGTGCCTGTCCTGCGGAGCCCCAGGCGGGCAGGGGCACGGTTGGATCTGGCGATGTGCGGCCTGCGGTGACGAGTATGTATCAGATGGCGGTGGTCATGGATGATGTGAAGAGAGCAATTGGCAACGGCGATGCGTAGATGAAAGCCCGTCATGAGGTTTCGGTGGTGGGCAAGAAGAAGAGAAAGAAGGCAGGCTGCACATAGAGCCGATAAGGGTGGTGCGAAGCAGCGCGAGAGATTGGCGTTGGTGGCTGTGGTGGGTGGCCCGGCGCTACTATCAGCTCTTCTTTTCGTCGCCGCCACTGGCTGGTTGTCTAGTTTTGTTTTCGTTGCCCCGAGCTGGGGTTAATCTTGAACCCTTGAATTATCGCCTTGTTTCGACTAGACAGGGGTGGTTCGATGGCTTGTTTGCTTCTCGACCACTTCGGTAGGTAGCGGTGACGGTGTGATTGCACCAGAAGCTGTGGATGTAGCGCTCGGTCGATAAAAGCAGATGTAAATCAAAACAAGATTGAAAATAGGTTTTTCGCTGGCAAGACAGGTGAGCGGGAGCGAGTTGATAGCGGCCGATCGTAGTCGTGGGGACAAATGCGCAGGGGCAAAGCGAGAGTCGTGGAAAAAGCAAAATGATCGTAATGAATGTAGGGCGGCGAGTCGTAGTTATGACGAAGCGACGTTTTGGCGATGCCGAGTGTTAAATGTACGATGTTTCTCGCGCCTTGCTTTGTTGTCTTTGAAATGTCTCGGGCATGCGTGGCGTGGTGTTGGTCAGGACTGAAGGAGAGACACACGCAAAGTGAGAGGAAAGGGAATGAGAGACGGATCGCGAAACCTGGGCCTTTTGTTGATATCGAGGATGAGGGGTCCTGTGACGCATCCGGATGGATCTGAGGCATGGGCAGTCGCCTGTATCAGTGCTTATACGTAATGGAGGGGAGCGAGGCATTGGTATGCATCTCGAGTTGAGTGCCGGCTTGTTGGAGGTCTGCCGCGAACCGTTTCAGCGGATGAGGCCGCTGTAAAACGTCATGCGAGAGGCCAAAGTGTGCCTTGAAAGTGCTTGACATTGCCCACTCCAGGTCCCTTTGCCCGGTCAACCAGCGGATCGCCAGTGGATCGTCCTTCTATTCTCAGCGGCCTCAGTGGCAGCCACCGCGTCTTTAGTGGAGGTCGTGCCTGGGCTAGCGCTGCAGAGCCCCAAGGCTTGGCTGCCGTCCCCTGGAGCTAGGCCTTCTTTGCTGCCAATGCTTCTTGGTGTCCATCCCCGCGTGCCCCGCTCACCTGCCCGCCCGCTTTTGTGGCCCGGAGAGCGCTGAAGTCACGGCACATCTTTGGCTTTGTCGCCTGATGATGCCACCACAGCCAGCCGAAACCGTCATCAGATGGACCAACTGCTGCGTAACAGGCTTGACTCATCGTGCCCGAACAATTAGCAAGTTTCCGCTCTTGAATGATTGACAGACAGCTTTGAGTAATACGAAGACAGTGGTCGAAGTGACGCGGTGGGCACGAAATGGACAACCGTCAGCACAGATAATCGGTTCAACGAGACCTTCAGAATGGTCAAAGCTAGTAATTACCCCAATATAACATGATAAGCAATGTCGTGCGACGGTATTAGGAACAAGGCCGATGTTCAACACCGAAGAAGCTAACCCGCAACGAGGTACGCAATGTACAGAAACGAAATCCTAATGCCATTGCCGACGCGTACTCAGTAGAAAACTTTCGGCTCCTTCATCTCTCCTCCTGCCATCTCCACGGTGATGTTTGAATCAGCGATACTCTCCTCGCGGTGGGCAACCACTATAATCGTACACCCTCGAAAATACTCCTTCATCATTTCTCGTACAATTTGGTCTCGCCAGCGGTCCACGCCGCCCGTCGCCTCATCTACCAGCAAAAGGTTGCTGCCCGTCAGGCGGCGCCGCACAACAGCTCGCGCAATGCACAGCAGCTGCGTTTCTCCGTGCGAGTAACCAACATCTTCCAAGGACGAATTCAAGCCGCCCTTGCTCTCCACCTTGTCCCATATCCGTAGTCGCACGAGTGTCTCTCGGGCTATCCTGTCTTTCGTCGCCGCGTCGGCCTTGTCCTCATCGTCCGGTTCGAGAGCTTCACCGCCCCAGCTTACATCGAAAGGCAGCAAATTGTCTCGAACCGTCCCGTCTAATTCAACTTGTTCCTGGGAGATTGTAACAATCTTCGCGCGAAGCTCATCGCGCGGAGCTCGCGTGAGGTTCACCCCGTCAATGACGATCGAGCCTTGATAGTCAAGAAATCCTAGCAAGGAATAAAGAAGTGAAGACTTTCCACTGCCGGTGCGGCCCGTGATTCCAACCTTTTGACCGGGCTGTATGGTAAGTGATACGTTTTTCAAGATATAGGGTTCATCTTCTCTGTCTCGGTAGCGAGCTGACACATTCGTCAACTGTACTTCACCTCTGGAGGGCCAGTCTTCAGGGAGGCTGGATCTACCTTGGTCAGACTCGATGGGTGTCCCCATGATGAATGAACGAATTCGAGATAGTGCACCGATCGCCATCTCTAGTGACGTCCACTGAAGTACAAGCTCGTTTAGGGTGTTCCCGACAACGACAATGGACAAAAATGCGACGCCCGCCGAGTTTGCGGATCGCCCATGTTTGACGTATACCGATAGCAGCGTAAGAACTATCGCCATGGCAGCTGCAACCAAGTCCGTAGAAAGGCCCAGCACCTGTTGTGCAGAGTATAATAAGTAGACCGGCTTTTGAGACTGATCTAGGAGAAGCAGGGCACGAGCTAACACCTGTTCTTTCCACCCAAAACCTCGAATATAGAGCAAGCCGTCAGATGTTTCTCGTACTGCAGTGACAAGAGGAGCCTGTGATTCAAGCTCGAGATGCCTGAGTTGGCGTGAGGTGCGAAGATAGTATCGTTGGATGAAGAAGAGCGCGAGGAGGATAATAGGAATCAGGAGTGTCATGTATGTAGCTCCTGATAAAATGATTCCCACTTTGACTACTGCGCCAACTCCATAGTAAAACGTGTTGTGCAAAGCAGGCGGCACACGTTTTGTCAGTATATCCATGTCCAGGCTGAATTTGTTCAAGATAGAACCTGAATCGGTCATGCTCAAAAAGCCAAGGGTCGATACCATGACGGTTTTGGCGAGCTTTTCGTGGAGGCTGAGTGCTGAGCGTGGGCACATATTATTGAACAAGAACAAAACCCCCACGAAGCAGAATATGCCGCACACAATTGGCAAAAGAGCGTATCCGATGAAGTAAAGCCTATTGCCGGGTGCCTTATCCACCCAGATCTTCAAGTAGATACGGGGAAAACCATCCAAAACTCCGTGTATGGTAATGAGACAGAGCCAAGTCACAAAAATGGCAGGCCCGACTTCACGCAGCCAAAATAGATACAGAGTCTTGTCACCTCGTTGCCGCTTTTGATCCTCGACTGGCTGCGCAGCTCGCTGCGTAACATTTTCTGGCGGCTGCACCGTCGTCTTTCTGTCGCCAGCCTCGGCTTTCTCCTCGAGAGCGGCTTCATGACGCAACAAGTTCAGGATCTGAGAGCGAAATGCCTTGCTTCCTTGCCCACTTTGGTAGGAGAAATTGCCATTTCCATCCAGGTAAATGAGGTTATCGGCAATCTCCAGACATTCTGGCAGGTAGCTAGCGACTACGACAGCTGTTCCTGATTGCCGGAAGAGACCACTTTTACCACACAGATTGGAAAGTATGGCACATGTAGTCGTTCTATCCAATGCACTGAACGAGTCGTCAAGCAGGATCAACTTGGCGCGACAATAAGCGGCTCTTGCCACACTGATTCTTTGGCGTTGTCCGCCACTCAGGGCCACACCATCGCTGCCGACCACGTAGTTGATACCGCCCGGGAGTTGAGCGATATCTTGAAGAAGATTGCACGCAGTTAGAATCGTTTTGAACCATTCTTCATCGTACTTGCAAACTCCAATAATGCATTCCAAAATAGAGACATTAGGTAGCCATGTGGATTGTCCCACTAATGCTATAGCAATGTCATTGACATAGAGGATGCCGTTTGAGATCTCAACTTCGCCAAGTATGGAGTTTATGAAGCTTGTCTTTCCGGAGCCTGTTGGGCCAAAAAGTGCCGTCATTGAGCCGGGTAGAAGTGTGAAGTTGATATTCTTGAGAATGGGCTCATCATTACCCAATATAGTCAGGCTCACGCCGTCAAACTGAACTATAGCAGGTGATTGTCGCACCGCTTTCTCTGTCATGTTTGAGAATCCGTGCTGGCGAGCTGACTGTTCCGCTTCAACCTCATTCGGAAGGTGATTTTGAAGTACACGGGGATCTCGATGCTCCTCGTGACAGAGGAACTCCCTGATGCGTTCAAAACATCCCAAAGTAGTTAATGCGGCAGGATAGAAGCGGAAAAGCGCCGCAAGAGGGGTTTGAACAAGCGCCACAATAGCGAGAGTAGGGTAGATAATTGAGGGATATATGATGTCTCCGAAAGCGCCCCAGAATAATGCTGCTGCGACCAGAATAGTTGGGCACAGAAGGTCCGCCAGGGTAGCTGAGCAAATGATGCCAGACTGAATAGCTCGGTACCGTCTAGACGCCTCAATTTCACGAGCGCGAAGATACTGAACGAACTCAGTAGTTTTGGGACCAAGACCAAGCATCTTGATGGCAGGGAGCTGGGACAAAACTCGAGAAGTTTTTGTCACCCTAGTTTGGATGTTCTCGTTCCACTTCCTTTGCGCCGCCCTCATGTGGTTGCCGCACACTATTCCGATAAAAGTGGCAAATATGAGTGGGAAGACGATGACGAAACTGGACTGCTGGACAAATCTCGTAAGTAGAAACATTCCTAGGCCCGTCTCAAGAAAGGTGAAGGGAATTTCCACGCAAGAGGGTAGCCCTTCAGCGATGCCATCAAAATCGGCACTCATCAGAGTAACAATGGCATTTTTCCTGGCATCCGAGAGTTTGAGCTTCATGTTCTTATCCAGAAGCAGTGACAGAAGTCCGCCTCGGACGCGGGTAAGTAGTCGAATAGTCATGTGTTTGGATATGGCGCGGCAAAGTGCAGCGCCGGCAAAAGTTAGAGTGATGGCGCCGATGAGACCGCCGCTTTCATCAACACCAATGCTCTCGTCTGCAATCGCTTCAACGACTTTCTGCATAGAGAAAGGTTGAGAGAATGTGAGGCCCGTGAGGATCAGACGGGGGATCAGGATTGCACAGAGCGCCTCTTTCCACTCCCAGCAGCAAGCCAAGAATAGCGAATGCCGTCGGGGCTGGTAGGAAGTTTTCCATCGCTTCGATAGACCTGCAAATAATCGGGCCGAAGAGAACTCAATCCCGATGCTCACAAGGCCCTCTGTCTTTAAAATGCCATGATATCCGAGTTGGAACATGGGACCCAAAAAGAAGAAGAAAGTCCTGCACCAGAAGCCGCTCGTTGGTTCGCCACTAGAAGCCTCACGGACTTCTGAATCGAGAATGAGGTGCTGTTTGGGAATCTCCTCGACGATGAGGAGGGCTAGGCGTGTGGCTGCCATGGCGGCTGTGACGCCGCCCAGGGGAGCGAGGCCCCTCAGGAAGTAGGACCGGCTTTCGGCAACATCTAGAAGCAGAGATAGCCCCAGGTACAGAGCGAGAAAGGCTGAAGATCTGATAGCGTGCCGGTGTTCTATGTGTAGAATTGCACAAAGTCCCAAGGCAGCAGCCAGGTCGAGGGAGCTAGCTGCTGATGTTGTCTCGGTGCGGTAATGCTTGTAGGTAAGTCGAAGCACCATGCTGGCAAGCTGCAGGCCGACGAGTACGGCAGCAACGGCCTAGGAACGGCGGCCAGGTTAGGCTGGAGAACTGCAGACTTTCAGAATAAATGAGAGCACTCACAAGCTTGATCCATAGCAGTACGCTGTCACGGATATATACAGGTTGAGAGCGGTAGTACAAGTAGGTGGCCGCTCCGAAAAACAGAAACGAGGACGAGGGAAGTATTTCAAAGATGGTTTCCTCGAACTTCAAACTAAAATCGAAGATCTGGAAGGCTGGCGGCCACCAGTAACTGTCTGTTGGTAGCGACATTTGGGGTCTCTCGCGCCAGTGCTGGCGGCGGCGGCAGCGGTGAGCCTGACGAGCGACGACGCGCGCGGACTTGGGCAGCGATATGAGTGACAGGAAAAGAGTAAAAAGATGCAGCAGACGCAGGTCAGTATTTGCAAATCTAGTCGCCGTGTTGAAGCAACAAACGCGCGGATAAGCATACAAGAACAGCAGAGAGCGATGTGGGTGGCAAACTGGTTGGTTGGGTGCTGGCACATCGTCGCCAGCTAGGAGCGGGTGGCGGGACACGACAAACGATACGGCCCCAGCGGCCGGCGGGTCATGGGATCTGTAGTTTCCTTCAATTTCCCAGTAGAAGAGCACAAAACAGGCTCCAATTTCCCCGCAGCCAGGTCACCGATAATGTCGCAGGCGGGGCAGGAGGGCATTCGCCTGGCAGTGAGTGGGCAGGATGGTTGGACGGATGGCGGCGGCCAAGGTGGTCCTTGAGGCTTGTCGAGGCGCAGATTTGATGGCGCCAGGCTGACGCCAGCTAAGAAGCCCGCCAGCTAACGAGCTAATAATGCTAGGGTCAAATAGCGCTAAATCCGGGGGCCAATGGCCACTCCCCGAACGCATCTGGCACTGGGGCTGTCGGGCATGGGCGCTCTGGGCTTCTGACGGGAGGCAAGGAGGGTTGCATTGTACGGACTGCGTCAAGCGTGAAGGCATGGGCTAACGTTAGTTGGGGGCCAACTCAAAACCGCCCCGGAGGCCAGACACTCTGCTCGCTGGCTCGCCCAGTTCCTGCGACCATAGGCCTTACTGCCTTCACCAGGCGGGCAGCTGACAGTGTTCTTCCTGAGCGCCCGTGCATCGAGTGCTGGCAACCACCTGATGTGACTAGAAGCCCTTTTCCACGGTGGCCGTGCCATCTGCCGGTGCCTGACAGCTCTACCGCCTACATCGCAACGCATCTGCGCTCTCGGGAAGACGCCCGGGGCATGGGAGAAATCTCTTGCAGGCTCGCTGATAGCTACATGTACAGCACCTGCGTCTCGATATCAGCAAGGCCGGTAACTGCACGTGGTTGGAGGGTGCCACGGTTCGACTTCCGCCACCCCTCTGCCGGTTTGAACAGGACGAGTTGGACTCTGTGTAATTCCTCTGCATTCATCGGGTGGCGACTACATTTTGTAGGAGAAGAGCCTTCAAAATACCCATTCTTTTTATCCCTAGTATACCGTGTAAAATTCCACCAACTGTTTAGCAAGAAATTGAACTCTCAAGTCGCAATGCGGCCCAGAAACTCAAAGGAGAATCATGTGCTGGGACTTCCTGGCGCCGATCTGGCGTTTACAGTGGGAGGTTCGACTTCCCAGACCTTGCCACCATCTAGCGAGCGTCAGTGATGGTGTTTATGAGGCGACGGCGCGGCATGGAAGGGGTACTTGGCTTACCCGGGCGAGGAGCGCAAAGCACCGAGGGGCTGGCAGCCATTATGCACAGAATTGCCAGTCTCAGACTCATTGTATTGGGTGGACGGATATTCTTGTGGTCACGGCGTGGGAAGGAGAGACTTCTTGTAGCAGCACTACCGAGGCAACAGGGCTAACAAGTATTTCGCAGCATGCAATGTGGCAGCCAGGACAATGTAGGCCAAGTATCTACTTAATAACTAACGTCAGATGGGCGGGCGGAGGGTGGGTACAAACTGGCTGAGTGGACGGACGGTGGTGTCGGGCGACAGTACACAATAGGTATCTCGGCCGAAATTTTAGCCCGGAATTTTGACAATACTCCGCACATGCTTGATCCAAGCAGTCTTGAGTTTATGCACACCAGTTTTACGAAAGTGCCGTCAGATCAATGAGGCTGGCAAGGGAGAAGACAAATCCTTGCTCTACCCAGGAGGAATCTGGATCCCATGGCTCAGCGTCTGTCCATTGAGATGATCGCGTGTGCTATGGAAAGGAGACGGCGGATTCACTTCTGCAACATGCCTAAAAGCAGGAGGATGAAGCCCCGTTTCCCGCCCACGGTCAAAAGACCCCGCCAGCGTGTGGAGTGACACTGGTGGGATGGCATGTCGCGCGGTTCGGGGCCTATGAATGGGAACAGTTGCTTCCTCTCACGGGTCATTGGCTGAAGGTGGTAAGACAACACTCCATCACTCCGCAGGTGGCGGATGTCAGCCTGCTTGACAAGCCTCGCTGACACGCACTCGGATACCTTCGAACTTCTGTTGGAACTTGGCAAATGGGTGAGCCGACCGCAAATGTTAGTTGACAAGATTGCCGCGGGGGTTTGCTTGGTGCTACTTAGTCGATCGTGCTCGGTCAGCAGCCGAGCGCAGACCCGGCGAGCTCGAATCGCGCGGCCAACCATGGTCGCCCTATCAAATCCAATTAGGAGCGCGGCTTCCCAGCTGTCTAGGATTTTGAGAGAGCATATCGTCGAAGTCCTAACGGCGCATCAACAATCATGCCCCACTATCAGGCACGAGCACTTTGTGTCCGCTGATGGTTTTCCGATTTTAAAGGGGCCTCAATTCGAGGCAAGGTTCTTTTGTGGGTGGCGCAGAATCTAGCAAAGTGTGCGCCTCGTCTTCTCTTCCCCCGAGCAACGGAGAACTTTGGCTCCGCCCAGGCTCTAGATTGCTATCGCTCATGCTACCCAGTAGCCTCGCATAAGCAGCATGCTAATCAAGCATTTAATTGTACACAGTCTCTGCCACCAACTAAACCACTGTGTGATCTGATATGTGCGGTGTTGTGCGCCATCGCAGGATATCGGGAGTATGTTCAATTCTTCCTTCCGTACAGAAATCATGTGTCAAGACGGCCGTTTCTGCTGCCCGCTGGGATGCCGACGCAAGTTCAATGGAGCAAGAAAGCTCTCGAGCCGATTGCGCATACCTACCAAGCTTGCTCAGTTCGAAGCAGAACTGAAAAGTGTAGCGAAAGAAGATCTACCCCTTGTACTAACTAATTAGTGCCCAGTATAAACTTCTGGATTGCACTGCGTAGCTGCACGGGCGACAACCGTCAGAGAGAGGGGTACATGCGAGTACATATCGCCGACTACTGGTAGTTATGTGCTCACGCCATTGTCAGCGGGTGACAACTTACGCGCCCAGGCCGATCCAATTCCTCTAGAATCCGCCGTAGCGATTTCAACACTTAGCTTTAATTAGCTTATGGGCGCTACACGCGACACAAGATACTCTTCGATTTCACTTTCGACGCAGAAAGAGATTGAATGTAGGAGTCGGGCGTAAAAGTATAGCTGTAGTCTGGTCGCCGTAGCAGATGCAGGCAGGGCCCATAACAACTAGCTCAAATGGCACCCTGAATCGCCCTAGGATAGAATCGCCCTAGGATAGAATCGGCGCAGGTCAGGTGTCTTTCCACCTGCCGCCTGGCAGAGGACAGGAACATCGATAGAGGCAACCAGCTGCACTCGAACCTGATGCGGAAAGCGTCGAGAAACAGAGTGACAACCCCCAGAGTCGCCTATTTTCTCCATAACGACGCTTCTGATAACATAATTGCGAAGCTAACCATCTCTTTAAAACGGCGCAAACTAATTTACCTCGAATCCAGCCGTTGCGCCAGACGCACTTCACTGTTACCATGGCTGGTTGTGCATCTTCATCAGACATGCTTCTGTATTTTGATCACGGACGAGGTAGGCTTCCTCGAAACTTCCTCGGGGCACAGAAGACATTGGTCATTAACAGTTGGCCAATGCCGCAGTGGAAAGAGTGAAGCTAAAGCGAACTTATCCGAGCTTCCTCGACGGAGGGGACTTTGCCGAGCGCAACAATACTGGCGGACCGCGCCATGTTCCAGGAATTCACGTCGCTATCAACTTCGAGCGTCATCCCAACATCCAATTCTCACACGGTTTTGGCATGTGGAAGCAGGAGCGCTTGAGCTCTTCCGAGCTCGCCATGATCCGGCTCATGAATGACCTCACCGAGAAGGAAAATTGGCAGACCGACGTTTTCAATTTCCCTATCATGAAAAGCTGGAAGGTGTTAGCCCTTTCTACCTATTTCACCGACCACGAACTGTGGGACTGGTGTCTCTTTGAGCTGATGGAGAAAGCAAAAGTGTATACCTCGTCAAAGCGCATCTTTGTTTTGGACTCGGCATCTCGCGTTTGCAAATCTGATCGGTTGAGAAAGACGCATTTATTCAACCAGCTTATCACCAATACAGGGAAACGATCCATATCCCCGTGGCTTTATCCATTCATCTATGCGGGATCACCTATTCGTGCGGACGGCCGAGCCATTGATCTGGAGAATGTCACGAGCAGTATCGGTGGACGCATCATCCCTCCACGGCCTTTTTGGGACACTGATCAGTTGAGTGGCGAGATGCAATACTACTCCAAAACATCACAATGGATCGCAGCAGATGTCAGATTCGTAGGAGAAGGCAACTTGGTGAAGTTTTCATCACCAATCAACAACCTACACCCACTCCGACACAAGCCCTTGTACTCTGCCATCGAGGATTTGATAGCTGAGTCGATTCCAGAGTGGAACCAGGTCTTGCTCTACAAGTCACTTCAAAGAAACGGGTCGCGAATCAAGTCGCCAGACAGACGCTGCAACGCTTGCATTGGTACCACCAGTGGCGCTTGCTCCTGTGCAGTGGATTTCAACAAGTTTTCAGAATGGATACAAGGCACTCTTGGCAACGCAACGGAGAAACCACCTGAGAACTCAGATTGGAGCCCTGCTTTGGCCTTGAATGGAAAATACGCAAATGCGAAACGGCTCTACGACAGTGTGTCCCTCAGTCAGGGCTTCAAAGACAAAGGATTGCAGGTCCATGTGGAGTTGGTGAATTTGGAAACTGGTTCAGACAGATCTACTCCCGCTGAAGATTCGTGGCGCTTTCAATGGGGCCTCAATGGCAATCGAAATGAACGCATCGTCGTTACCACTCTGGTGTGCCTACGCCAAGAAAATTTGAGGGACGGTTCTGGGAGAATCTGTTTTCGTTCCGAGATGAAAAAGAAAAGCCGGACAGAACACGCTGTTGCGGGAAGAGGAAAGGTACAACCTGGCACTTCTGCCCCTTCACCAGTGTCTGGAAACCCCCTGCCGCCGCATTTTCAAGAGTTAGGGAGCGTCAGCCTACCTGAGGGACGTACTGTAACGTTTCCAAATACCCTTCAGCACAAGTTACGAATGGATCTTCAAGACAAGTCGAAACCGGGTCGACTGCAGTTTCTTGCTGTACATTTAGTAGACCCTCACTACCGTGTCTGCTCAACACGGCATGTGCCACCGCAGAGCGTGTCGTGGTGGTGGGAGGCCGCTCGACTCGGGTTTCTCTGTTGGCAGCACGAGATTCCCCTCGAGATCAAGATGCTATTTGTCGATTTTGCTATCGGCGAAGGCTGCGGACATTCTATACAGCAGGGGGGAGGAGCTCAGGAACCCGGTCGCGACTCTAATGGCGGATCGAACAACCGCATACGTTTTGCGCGAGATAACTCGCCCGAGCAAGTCCAAGAAGAGAAGCCGATCCGAATCGAGGCGGCTATAAAGATGAGACAAAAAGCCCTAGACGAGCATAGCTCCATCATCCGGGCACTCAATGACTTACGAATATATGGCGTACCGAGTCGGCTTCGCCCCTGGTATAAGCTTAAATCTTCTAGTTCCATACCGTTGGACCACGCCGAGCCAGAGGAGTCGGGTCTCATCGCTGTCAACTCTGTAGTCAACAGTGATGGCGATTTGATTTGGGCTCCGGCAGAGGGAAAAGAGGATGATGTCGAGTCTGACGACGAGGAGCAGCATGGCGCAGTAAGCCCTGGTCCAGTGCAGAATGGCCCAGCGCAAAATGCCTCGACTCAAGTCGCCCAAGCACAGGGCCCAAATTCCCAGGCGCTAAACTCCCAACCACAGCATTCCCATGCACATACTATCCTGACAGCAAATGCCCAGGTACCAGTGCCCCAGACACAGAATGCCCAGGACCAGGACGACCAAGATCAGGCCAGTCAGGAGCAGACTGACCATGATGGTCAAGACCAGTCTGAAAACGAAGACGACGCTCAAAAACAAATCTACGACCAACTGTACACCGAACAATTGCATGCCTCACAGCACACACATCCAAGAGAAGAAATACCTGAAACGAGCAGCCTTCCTCCGTCGCGAAGGGAGCTTCCTGAGCGATCTGTGAGAGAAGCACCTGCAGAGGCCGAGACGAGAGCCAAGAAGCGACATTCCGTTGGCGACCGACATGGGACCTCTGCAAAGACTCGGCGACACGAGTGAATTAAACCTCTAAGTAGTTAAGTACCGCCAACGTGGACTGAACATTTGAAATATACACGAGAAGGACGTGCCTTAATGCGATGTTCAGCACAGTGCTTCCTCTGTCTTGATCAAATCTTGTACTACTTTATGCTTGCTCAAAGGGCAATCACGTCAGTTGCATTCCGCAGAAAGGACTTGCTTATTTAGAATTCAATCTGCCAATAATTTTCTCTTGTGCAAAAGAAAAGAAATAAAAACCCAAACAAGGCAGGCATCGCAAAAAATATAAGTATCACGTTATACCTTCACTAAGCCAAGGTCCTCATCGGGTTCGGCGAGCGCCGCGCTGGCAGGTGTCTCGGCCAGCTGGTCAGCTTCTGCTGGGTGAGACAGCTCGGTGTCAGTTAAAACCGTGAATGTAGTTGTTATAGTACGGTGATATCCATTGAAGCGCGAGTGATCATGTCCAAGATAGGTTTGTATGGTGTTTAGAAGGAATTGAATGCTTGAGCAGCAGTGTAGGTTCAAGGACTGCCGGCAATCTGTTTTTTTTCTGTGGGACACCTCGGATAGTGAACACACCTTGAGACCTTCATTGACCTTGCAACCAATCCAAGACGTTAGTTTTGTCTTACATACCACAGACTATTGGCCGTATCCTCAACGGCCGAGCCGTGGCCCTTACAGTGCGGAGGACGTGCACCATGGGGTACACCTGGCAATACGCGTATCCGTGGATTCCAATTAAGAATAAGGAACACTATCCAACAAACAGCACGCAAGGTCAGTGCTCTGGGTCTTGATTCCTGCGCAGTACGTAGCAGGCTGAGGAAATGTTGCCGTAGTTATGACCGTCACGCGCATTGGTGGTCTCGGCGTGGGAACTTTTGTAGCCCCTCGTCAAACCAATGCTATGGGAGATGTAGAAACAGACGTGACTGTATTAGCTTTCCTTGTTTGTTTGACGGTGATGCCTCCTAGTCTTAGTGTTGGAAGCCTCGCTGGCCCGGTTCGCTCGCCATCGCCGAGCCTCCCATAAGGCGCCGGTCAAAGGAGGGGTAAAGATGCGCCCCAAAAATAAAAGCTACGTCAAGCTAGCATACGGTGGAGTGTAAGTTCCCACATGCGCGAGCAGCGAGCGTTCTGATGCCGGAACTTTTGTTTGCGGGCGTCGTTGGCTCGACTAACACAGCGTTACATTGGCGCTGGCATGGACTGACCCAACAGCGCCGCGTTGACGAACGGCGGCATGAACAGCGCTAGTAGGTAGTTTCAAGCTGATGAATCAAGATAAAATGTTTTGATTAGCAAGAGTGCTAATTCTGCGCACCGCCACATTCATGTCCTTGGAGGAACGTCAGTGTCCGTTTTGCAAGAGGGCCGTACCAATACCAACCCCGCACTCCCCAGTAGACAACTGAGACGGAGCAGCCACACTACCCTGTGTCGTTAGGCCAAATCCCAGACGCGAATATTTTATGACTGTAAAACCTGGGAAGCAAGCGAGTGCATTGGACAACCGTGCCAAGAAGAACCTCCCTGTCTGTCACGGTGCGAGCCATCAGCCGCCTAGTCACCAGCACAGCGTGGACGAGATGTCGCAGATGAGCTCTGAGCAGCTCATGCCTAGTTCCATTTATTCAGTTAGCTAATGCGCGGCATGGCCCGGCCGTGGTGCGCACGGAATAGCTTCAGCCCGATCAAAACACTATAAACAGAGAACACGAAACGAGCGTTCGTGAAAGATATGCTGATTTTCGAATTCTCAGTAGACGAAATCAAGCCTAGGTTCCTGGCCTCTACCCAATGCAGGGGTCTGGCTTGATCAACAAAGTTCCATGGGCCCAGCACTCTACGGCCACGGGCGCAGATCTTGCATAAAAGACCTTGCAATAAGAGGCTGCAAGTCTGTAGACAGGCGGCCTTGAGGTGCCGCCAGACACCCTTGCACTCCTTTGCTGGTACATGCAGTTTTCTGGATGACGAAGATGCCTGCCAAGCCTCGCTTCATCGTGACAGACGAGGACTGGTTGGGTGTTGCGCAACCCACGCCACTCACGCCGAATCGTGATTTGATGTGTCGACAGTGCTGAACTTTTTGGAATGACTTGTTGGCGATTCGAGACAGGATCGGAGAAGCACTTATCAATCTTGGAATAAAATTGACATGTCTCGATTGTGACTCGAGCTCACGACTGCATTCCTCGAAGTGGCCCCCTCTCGTCCGGCTGTGCCCCATGTCGGCGATCGTCTAGCCGATGCCAATGACACAGTATCTGCGCTCGAGGCAGTCTCTGCGAGCGCGTCGGGAAACACAGGCTCGGGAAAATCGGCATATTCAATCATATTTGCGTACGTCATTGTTGGCGTCCCTTGGCTCGAACTTGAAGTCCATGCCCGTGGTACAGAAGATATCGTAGCCGACACTGCGGCAATGTTAGTTCTCAGTTCCCGAAGCCCTTGCTTTTAGAGCTTTGTAGTCGTCGCAGCATACCTTTTGTGCTCGTCTCATGGTCACTGCTCAACAGCGCGGCCATGGGGCTCATCCTCGTAGCATTGTCTCCCAACACGGCCCACGTTGTCAGCTGTCGTAAAAAGTTCAGCTCGGCCAATACAGCGGCATGATGTCGACTCAATAACGGCTCCTGACATCGAAACTCTGACGACGCGCTCCAAGCCCATTCAAGTTGGCTGTGCAGTGGCGTCTTGTTGCCATGATGAGCTTGAGGGCGGCACTTCTCGACAATGGCCCGCCCTGCTGCGAGACCGCGGTTCGCCTGGTCAATTACAGTATTCAGACGCGTGAGGATTTGGGCGGGAGCTGCCTCGAGGAGTTCGAGATATTTATTGCGCAGCGATATCAGATCCTGTAGATCTTGGTGGCAGGTTTGTACGAGTTCGAGACAGATGCGAATCTCGTTTGGGACGCGGCCCGTATCTGTGACTGCGTTGAAGGCTGATCGCAGAGATGCAAAGGCTCTCATCTCAGAGGGCGCTCAGAAGGTGCGGAGCAGGCGTTGACGAGCAAATTCAGAGGTAGTTCAATAGGCTTAAAGTAAACAGCGGCATCACATCATGGTATCAGTGACTTCGAGATGGAGCAGGGTATGGCACAGGTATCCATGCAGGAGAGAATGACCCGTCTAGACATGGCATCTGCACAGTCGACAGTTCACTGGAACCATGATGCTAAATATATCTCTCAGTTGCGCGGGCACTCAATGCAAGACTGGCAGCATGGCTTTGCACTCCACCCCGCGGAAGGGTGGTACATGACTGACACAACCAACTCCTTACTGATACGCCTACAGTACCCGGAGGTGCCCCGACTCGACGCAGATGGCGGATCTCCTTGCATTCCTTCGACAGGGCCTTGCAGAGGGGGGCGAACCGTGCGCTGCAGCTGCGTCGTCGCCTGCTGGGACGCCTTATTGGCCTGGGGCGGTGGTGCCATCTGCAGCAGTAGGGGATGGCCTGGCAAGGGTGTACGGACGTGACGGAGTACTGGTAAGACTTTCCCCGACAGGCACTGACTCCGCACACTAATCTGCGGGAGCTAGGAGCTAGTCGCGAGTCACCCGTAGCCTGAATAGATGGCGCTATTCTCGCCGAACGTACCAGTAACGAGAAAGTAGATCCAAGTGGCTTCTTGGCTTGTCAATCATGAGTGCTGCCAAGTCAAGCGTGCGGCGGAGAGCGAACAGAATCAGTAAAAAGCATGTCAAACTACCACAACTTCTCGTACAATAATGAAAACTAGCGACTAGATTGAGTAGACACCACAACAGGCTCAAGCAGCCTCTGGGGAGCAGGGCTGGGAGCCCCGTCCCGTCCCCCCAGCTTGCACAGACCAGCCTCGACAACGACTCCTCGCGTTGGCCCACCCGTCTCGTAGATGAATTCCCAGTCGCTCGGGTGAGAGAACAGCATGCAGCCTAGCTTGGCGCACTCCTCAATTATCGCCTGCAGGTGGCCCACCTGCTGGTGCTGGTGCTGCGGATCGACAAAGAATCCCAGGAATGAGTTGAGTGAGCTGGCTAGCTCCTGAGCCTGCATCGCGGCCGCGGCGTCCCCCGGTGGCAGCGAGGTCCGCTGGCTGCGAGCCGGATGGAGAAGAAAGGCCGAGAGATTGCGCCACTTTCGAAGAGCTAGCGCATTTGCTGCAGGTGAGGACAGTTAGCGTGAGAAACGAACATGCTTTTTTTTTGTTCCAGGCAGAGAAGTTGTTGTGAAAGGGGGCGGACGGGCGGGCCGCGAGTGCTTACCTTGAGGATCGCCATAGCGGTCGTTTTCCGCTGGCGGTATGGCTCGCAGAAATGAGGCGGCTGGTGCGGGTAGCATGGAGGGGCCGTGGGAGGAGTGCATGTCGATACTACTGAAGAGGACTCGCATGAGGACATGGCGGAGACCGACTGGTCGGCTTCGTGGATCGAGACACAGAGCAGCGACGCCTCGAGCGTCCAGTGACGCCGAGTTGGTGGTCAGTGGGAAACCAAGCTGGGTCAGCACAGAGGCGAGCGCTCTGGTATCGACTGTGACTGGGTGCGAGTGGTAGTAGCTTTCGACGTGTTGATCGATGAGTGCCCCGATTGATTGCGTTTCTTGAGCAATATCTCGGTCAGGAGTGGCTTCGAGAAGGAACTGGTTGAGCTGGATGTCATCGACCGGAGTTCCCTTATCCGAGGGATATGTCTCGATTTCACGAGGCAGCGCTCCATTGCTAACCAAGTCATTGCGCTTCCCCTTGCGCCTAAAGAGGCAAAATGCCACAAGGAGACCAATGGCCAGACCAACGAGAGCACATCCAATGGCAATTCCAGCAGTTGCGCCTGATGAAATCCCCGTTGAGTGTGACGAAACTGGTGGCGAGGTGTTGGATGTCGAAGTCGGAACTTTGCTTGTGCCGGATTTGGTATCCGGTGTGGCAGCAGTTGTCTTTCCAGAAGTCGCCGAAGGAGTTGGCGTTGTTGGAGTTGACGCTGCTGTGGCAGAACCAGCAGAGATGCTGCCAGCGACGACGCCTTGCGCGGCGGCTGGCCAGGGCACTACTCCCGCGCCGGAGTGTAGCTCTCCAACATCGAGAGTCGCTGTAAATATTCCGGAGGTATTATATAAAGACCTTGGTATGGCAGATATGGAGGTGATGGCCCCTGCATTCAAAATGGAAATCGACGTGAGAGTTGCAGGCCAGTTCACTGTCGTGTTGTCCGAGTGCAACACTCCGTATATTTGACTTGGATCAGGGCCGTTAGTCCCATACAGGCTTGTTACTGAAACTGAGTAGACTGCAGAGGTCATTGCGTCGGAATTGGCAAAGCTGTGAATTCTTGAAAGTCGTCAAGTAGACGCGTGAGACGCAATATATGTCTTGTCGAACGGCTCCTGAAAATGAGTGGCAGGAGCTGTACTTGGGCACATAGCCTTGATCATATTAATGGATACCCTTGCGAGGTGAGCCCTTGTCAGGTATTCCCGCTCGGGAAATGAGACATATCTTCCGGATCCATCATCTTCTGCATTAGCCTGCTCATGGACCATCTTGAACGGTACCGGTGTGTCGGTTTGGAGAGCAGACAGGGGAGAGACGGTCTCACCCAGCAGTGTGGCGTGTGATATATGTGGGCTGCAGTGCATAGAGAGCGGGTTCGTCACAATCCTTCGGCCAGCCGTTCCAAGCAGACTCAGCCGTACATGCAGGTCGCAAAGTGGGCTGCAAGGGTCGCCAAATACTTGCGCCCGAGGGAAGAGGAAACTGAAAGTAAAGCTAGGGGCTTGGATTGTATGTACTGGTAGGCCGATGCAACCAAAAGGGTCAAGCTTTGTGCCAGGGGGCAGCCCAATCCGCCGGAGCCATTGCACTGGTTCTCTCACGGTTTGATGCCATCTTGACACCATGTTGTTGGACTCTGAGATGTCATGTCGGTCCTAAAGATGTCTCAACAGGCGGATATAATTGTCTCGATTGACTTTGGTACCACTTTTACTGGTAATTCAATTTGACTATACTTACTCCACCAACTATACATCGCTAACTGTTCCAGGTGTTGGATGGAGGTCGCCGCGAACGCCAATCCAGGTCATCAATGATTGGCCCGGCAGCGGAGACCGAGGAGAGCGTAAAGTGCCAACAAAGCTGATTTACAATGCCGACGGGACACTCTCGTCCTGGGGCTACATGTGCGCTGATGACGATGATTTCGACTACCCGACCAATGGCTATGAGCCCGCTGGCAAGACACGCCGCGAGTTTTTCAAAATGTTTGTCGACAGCGAGAATCTGACAGCTGCGCAAGAGCAGGGCGTGTACCAAGCCCCCAGAACAATGGAAGAAGCGCAAAGATATGCCACAGACTATCTCAGACAGGTGTACGACCATGTCAAAAGATCCATCGAGATGCAAGTCGGCCTGGGCCATGTCCCTGGTGGATGGGCGACCATGTCTGTGGACTTCTTGTTTAGCGTGCCGACGACGTGGACGCGAATGGAAACCATCAATGCCTTCAAGGGCATTATCCGAAATGCTGGTTTCGGCGTGGAGGGACCACGGCATTCTGCGCAAATCGACCTGACAGAGGCCGAGGCGGCCGCCGTCGCGACGCTCAAGACGAGCGCCATCAAGTTCAACCGGGGAAGCCTGTTTCTGACTGTCGACGCGGGCGGCGGGACGACGGACCTGTCGCTGATGCGGGTGACGTCTACAGACGCAGACTTTCCGCAGATGGCGCAGCTGGCCGCCGTCAAGGGCATCGGCATCGGCTCCACGCTCATCGACCGCGCCTTTATCCGGCTCGTCGACCAGAGGCTCAACACCTGGCCAGACGTGCGCGACAGGCTGCCGGCCAACTTTGCCGTCCGCATGGCCCAGGGCCACTACTTTAGGACCGTCAAGCACAAGTTTGGCGAAAAGGTGTACATGCAGCCAAAGTTCAAGATTCAGATGGAAGGCGTCTCGCACGACTTTAGCCATCCGGGACTGGGTGTTGAAAATGGGCGAATGGTGTTTTCCATGCAAGTTTCTCGGAAAATCTGTTTGGGCTCGTGCTAATGAAATGTCAGGTTGGAAATCCAATCCTTGTTTGATGCCCAAATTGAGGGTGTCATAAGACAGACGATTGAGCAGCTGAACTGGCTCAAAGAAAACGGCATGTCTGATCAAGTGGCATGTTGCGCCAATTCTCACTCGAACTCCAACTACAGAGTACTAACATTTCTCTCAAGGAGTTTGTGATTCTTTCCGGAGGACTGGGAAGCTCGGCCTATGTTCGACAGAGCATCCAGCAGCAGCTTGTGAGCTTTCCCCATCCAAACGCCACGACCGCCGTGGTTGTCCCCTGTCAGGATCCGCAGCTCGTCGTCGTCCGCGGCCTTTTGCTGGACCATCAGCAGCGGATGGAAACTGGCAACATGTCTGTTCTTGCGTCGAGGGTCGCGCGCGCGAGCTACGGCGTCATCGTCAAAGAGGTCTACTCGCCGGCGAAGCACTTTGACGAGGAGGTCATCTCAGACCAGTTCGGCTCGGGCAAGCGCTGGGCGGTAAACCAAGTCCAGTGGATGATACGCAAGGTACGACAGCTCGAGCGGCAGTTCTGTGCTGCATACAAGCCATCGAGTCTAACATGCCGCGTAGGGTGATTTGGTGAATCCAAACACTCCATTGGTCAACAAGTTTGAGTTTCATCTTGCGGAGCGAGACACGACGCGATCATGGGACGCCGAGATTGTCATTTCTCAAAACGAGCCCTCATTCCTGCCGAGTAGTCTGAAACAAGGTATCTATCAGCACATTATCAAACGGGGCCTCTACTGACCAGACTGCCGAAATGTAGCCGGCGTGACGAGGCTCTGCTGCGTCAAGAGTAACTTGGAGGGGGTCCAGCAGCACCAGCTGGTGCTCAAGCAAAAGCGAGGCACGTGCTTCAGCAAAGGCCACAAGTTTTACATTTGCGAGTTTGAGGTGCGCGTGATTGTGGCGCCGGCCGATTTGCGATTCGAGCTGTGGTTTGGAGGGCAGAGGTTTTCGGGAAACCACGAGCCGATCGGCGTCAAGTGGGATGAGGCGGGAGCTCGTGTCAAGACTGGGTAGAAGCAGTGCTGCCTTGGATTTGGACTATTAGCCGTCCTTTATGAGAGCTCCTGCAAATGCATTGCTATATTCGTCACCTGTAACGTAGTTTACGGGCGATGAATCAGACCAACCACACAATTGGCTCAGTGGGCATGTCATTGAATTCACACTGAGACTTCCTTGCTCGAAAGTAGCTTCTACTCAGTTGAATGGCAGAGGTTTCTACCGGGGCAGTCTAGTCTCTGGGGGCTTTTTATAGACTATCGACATCATATTGCTTTACATGACGACTTGTCCTGCGGGATGCAGCGGTGCTCGATCTTGGATGTGCATCTAAACAACTAGAGCAACACTCCTGCGTCAAGTTTGTAGACCCGACTTATATTTTAGTCCAGTACATAACCCTTTTCAAGGCTTGTCCGACTTGCAAAAGGTCAGCGACCTCCGCGCCGCAGGGAGACGGGCTGGGAGACGCTGTCGGGTTGTGCGTGCTGCGCGGCAATAATCTTGCGCTTGACCTTGGATCCTAGCACCGCGTCGACGCCCGCTATTTTGAATCCATCCCGGGCGGCTGAACTTTGAACTAGGTAAAGGGGACATGGTTAGGACAGATCAGCGATGAGGGCAGGCACAACGTACAACATTGTATGGACAAGACGATGACGGAGATGGAGACGCGAGTTTTACGATGGTCTTTTTTTTCTTTTGCAATTCAATCAGCTCTATATACCCATTTCTTATATAGCCTCTTTGACAAGTGTCTGTCGACGTTCGTGGTGCGGCGTATAAGCGCCTTCCAATATCGGCCGGCCATTAAAAATCTACGATTCTGGACATTCTATCCGAGAACGACTCGTCGATGCACCGAACGACCAGAAAAAGAGCAGCGCGTATGTGAGCCCTCTTGGCCAGCACGAGCAAGAAAAAAACACAAGATGAATATGAAACGGTCGAGTCGAAGCCAAGCTGGCGTTCCCCCGAGTCCCGGTCACAAAGCTGGCCTTAGATGCCACTTCCGTGCGAGCCTACTCAATCACACGAAAATGGAATTCACAACTCGTAGCTTATAAAAGAATGCGGAAGTCTTGGCTATTTCAATTAATTGTCATGTCCTAGAAATGTCGGGAAAATGCTCTCGTGGGCTGATTGTGCTCCGGGCTGGTGAGCCCCGGAGCCAGCCCTGTGTCAAGTGCGTTTCGCATCTCTGCGATCCGGCCGCCGGTCCCTCCACCACCCCCCCGGCCAGCCAGCCAGCCAGCCAGCCCATTTCCCAACTACTCCTGCCACCTGTTCAACTCTCCGGAAGCGTAGCAAGAAGGAGAGAAGCCCAGATCCACCGACGTGTTCAACCGCTCGCTACGGTCTAGCTCGCTTCCGTGCCTCAGGTCCCCCGTCGCCGCCTCCGCCGATGTCCGGAACGTGGGTGAGCCGTCCGTGTAAGTGAAGGCCAAGGTGTTTCACCACGCCACAGAACAGCTCCGGTTTCTCGAATTTTAAAATTACACCATTTTGCTGCTCTGCAATATTAAACACCGTGGTCCCGCAAGCTTTACTTTTTTGTTTTCTTTTGTTTTGTCCATCTACAACTGCTGCGCCGTCTAGACCCTTTTCTCTTTGCCCTTCCTTGCCATTGGGCAGCTACTACAACCCATCACTCACTCTGACACTCTCTTTGGTCTCTCCCGCGTTGACGTGGTCTGCCGTCTTTTACTAATTCACTGCAACTCTTTACATTCTCTTTTCTCGGTCTTTTTTTCTTTGTGTTTTTTACATATAATTTCAAAAGCACTGGACTGCTTCAGTATCATTAATCCCCCCTTCGTTGCTGGTTCGACTTGGAAGCCTGCACACACACGCTCACTCAAATTCGACGACCTTGTTACGATACGATACCCAAATCACGCGCTATATTCAGACTCACGACTCCTTGACCAAGAATGCCTTCGTTAAAGACGACGGCTCTCGCCCTGCTCGCGGCCACCGCCACCGCCATGCCTGCCACCGTCCGCCTCAGCTCGCGCCAGATGCAGTACCACGCGCTCACCAAGCGCCAGCAGGAGAATGCGCAGCAGTCTGGCCTGAGCGACTTTGACATTTTGCAATTGTAAGACCCCTCCAATCTTCCATCTTCCTACACGCTCTTCAGCTCACACCGACGACCCCCCGCAGCGCCCTCACCCTCGAAAACCTCGAAGAGACGTTTTACCGCCAGGGCTTTGCCAAGTTTCCCGAGTCCGACTTTGCCGCGCTCGGCCTCGACAAGCAGCAGATTGGCGACCTGCAGCAGATTGGCAAGACCGAGGCCGAGCACGTCGGCCTGCTGCAGTCGTCGCTCGCCCAGGGCGGCGTCAAGCCCGTCCAGCCGTGCGAGTACGAGTTTGGCTTCACCGACGCCGCCGGCATGGTCAAGACGGCCGCCGTCCTCGAGAACATTGGCGTCTCGGCCTACCTCGCCGCCGCGCCGCTCCTCTCCGACAAGGCCATCCTCGGCACCGCCGGCTCCATCCTCACCGTCGAGGCCCGCCACCAGTCCTCCATCCGCGTCTTCTCCAAGCAGGCCGCCGTGCCCCAGGCCTTTGACGCCCCCCTCGGGCCCCGCGCCGTCTTCTCCCTCGCAGCGCCCTTCATCAAGTCCTGCCCCGAGGGCTCCAACCTCAAAATCGAGGCCTTTCCCAAGCTCGCCATGATGGCCGGCACCGGCGGCGGCAACGGCACCAGCAGCGGCGCCCTCGCCGTCGGCTCCAGCTTCAAGGTGCAGGCAGACGGCAGCACCGGCTCCGAAGCCACCAACTGCGCCTTTACCTCGGGCGGCGTCTTCCCCGGCGGCACCGCCTTTTCCAACTTTACGCAGGCAGACGGCTGCCAGGTGCCCCAGGGCGTGGCGGGCATCACGTACGTGACGCTGACCAGGAGCGCGCCGCTGACTGGCGTATTGACTGACGACATGATTGTTGCTGGGCCCATGGCTGTGGCCATCTCTTAATTATTTCATCTTGCGTCTCTTTCTTTTTTCGTTTTTGTACAAAGGCGCGGCTCCCGTCTTTTGGTCGTTTTTTTTTCCTATGAGCAAATGTGCTTTAGGCTAGCCAGGTAGAACTTTTACTATTATTAAAACATGGGTTCTACAATCATCATTCACGCGTCTCTGTAATTCATGTGAATGTCACTTGGCTGTGCACGAATTTACCCTGAAAATGCATCGTGCTAACCAGAATCTCGATATCGAATGTGCATTGATACAACAACGCCATCTGTGATCGGGGAGCTTGACCTACCGCAACGGCCGCATTCGAGATGAACATGTAATTACGCATCTTTCCAGCAGCACAGTTCCCACTCTCGCGCTCCGTGTTTGGCAAAGACTGAAAAGAAGCTGCTGAAACTACGCTGAGGCGCCATTGCCCTGTAAACAAGCCGAAACCCCTCAGCACGCCAAACCTCCGACACAACCCTGTCGCATCTCCACCGCGCTGCCTCACATTCGTCCCATGTCACCAGAGCCACTTTAGCCCATCGGCATTGCACACATCATCTGCACCAGCCATCATTCAACTGCTGTGACAAATATCTGTTTTTATTTTCAGCGTAGCTACTTTATCATGTAAATGCCAAGTTAGCCACCCGCCACAGAGCTTCTCCGCGTTGCGCTCGGCAAATTGCCATGCCCGAGCCCAATACTCAGGATCCTCTCCGCAAACTAATCGGAAACCCTCAGCGTGCAACTGCAGCTGTGAATATTTACCAACGCCATGTATGTCCGTCCTGCTCCCATCTCATACATGTTTAATTTACATTTTCAACTCGATGGGGTATTGGTCAGGAACAGCCTTGTCCGTAACAAATATCGTCATGTCATGCTTGGCCACAGCTCAGCCATACTTCATCTCGTGCCATAGTATTTTCAAAAAGGCCTGGCCTCGAGATAAGCCTGAGCCTTGGCCCAAGCGGCCTTGTCCTCGGCAGGCAGCTCCTTGTTGTCCAGAGTCTGTAAACCTTGGTTGATGGCACACACAAAGTCAACGACGAGTCGAACATCCTCGGTCAGAGCCTCGGCATACGGGACAAAGGTCTTGGGGAATTTGTCCAGGCGATCAGCTCGTGTCTCCTTGCTATCGCCAACTTCGTCATCGTCGAAAAAGGTCCGCACAGCAATGCCGAGGCCGATGTCAGGCTCCTGCAAAAACGGAAGTCTGGTTTCGTTAGTGGGGTTCCAAATGATGAACACGGCAGCAACTTACTTTTGGCTGATTTCAAGATGATCGTCTCTTTCACGCTGGCATTGGCCGTACATGAACATGGAGGCGACAATGGCCTCAATAAGATCACGGTCAGCCTCACGAACGGCCGACGACAGAGAGCGAAACATGAGCAAGCTCTTATTCAAGGGACCAGTGTAGCCAAATACTTGATGACGCAGCTTGAGCAGGGTGGCGGCTTGGCTGATGAGAACCACAGCAGCCTTGTCTGCGTCGCTTCCCTTGCGAGGAAGACCAGGAGTGCCGTCCTGATACTTGCCCGTCAGCGAGCCAAACTTGACAAGCTCAAATGCCAAAAGGGCAGCTTCGTCGAGGGCAGGGGCATCAGGGCGAGTCTCAGTGGCGTCCTTCAGTGCCAGCAAGGTGGTAGCTAGAGCGTTGCCCCATTTCGTAAGCTGATGTGAATCATTGACATAGCCGCGGAGGTGGAGGAAGCGCCAAATGGTGACTGAAACGACCATGTCTATGCTATCAATACCGCGAATGGGCTTTTCGCGGCTAATCGTCTTCTCGACAAAGTCGGTATTGGCAAGAGCGAGAACCTCGAGATAAACAGGACCAGCAAAGTCGGCAGGGAAAAATCCGCGCAAGTCTTTCTCCTTGACATCCCAGCTACCGACAACCTGAGATGGGGCGGGCTGCAGAGCTCGGTGGTTGATCTCGTGCGAAAATTTGGGGTCGAACCATACACGCATAGTAATATTTTTGTGCCCAATGCCGCGATGAACCCGGGGAATGATGAGTCCGAGGGATTGCTCCAGGATGGGCACAAGCTTGGACGTTATCAGCTTTCTATACTCGTCCGAGGCAGCACCGTCCAGTGTTGGCTGCACCAAATAAAGACTGTGTGTTATACAGTTCAGAATTCTGGGGCCAATTAGACCAGTGTTGAGGTAATGGAACAGCTCGGCGGGTAGCTGTAGACCTAGGTATTCGTGATTGTCCTGAGTGAGGTTATCGAAATCGTTGACTCGCACTTCGCCGGCCTCGGTGATGTGGACAAAGTGATGAACGGCCATTCTTGCCCTGCGGTACTTGTCGATCCAGTTGGGGTCCTGGGCAACAAGTATGTCATTGAATGATGCACATGCTGCTGCGACAGATTTATCCGATGTGCGCAAAATATTGACGGCGTCCATGATGGTAAAGGGATGCTGGTAGATGGAGGGCTCCATCAAAGGAGGAAAGGTGGAAAGAAATGAGGTTCCGCTCATGAGAAGGGCATCAATGAGCATGGCCTCACCGCTTCCAATGGTTTGTATAATGCGCCTCCTCGAGATGGAAGTGATGGTTTTGTTATCAAAGTCAATGCTGCGGATTACAAAATCCCTGATTGGGTAGAGCATGAGCTCCTGTGAGCCCATGACGGCGGCAACTTGATCAGAATCGATTATTTGAAAATATGCGAGCTATACAACATTAGTTGTGGCCGTAATTTCTGGCACGTGTCGCGTACCTGTGCGCTCGCATTGTATGGAGCGACAAGAAAGTGAAGCTTGCGCTCGTTCAGAATCGCCTGCAAAAGAGGGTAGAGATTCTGAAGACGGAATGCGCCTGAGCCTGATTAGTCTGAGTAGTTGAGAGATACGACGCCCAGTATGCGTACCAGGATTTGCACCGAACGTGTTGACAGCCTGCTCTGCCGACGATTGCGAGTAGAGATTCCATGCCTCGTCGGTCTTGGCGTTGGCATTACGACCCCGTTTGAGTGACACTTCATCCTGACCGGTGATGGACTGGCCGTCGAAGATGAAGAACGGGGTGATGTTGTTCTTTTTCCACAGATCGAGGTTCTGATTAATGTGCGTATTGATGCCCGTCAGGCCGCCGAGGGCAGAGAGAAGCGGTTCGTGAGCGGGCGTCGTGTCGAGAATCTGGCCAAGGTAGTAGGTGGCATCTATACCAACAGCGCAGTCGTCAAGCTCGGACAGTTCAAAGGGGCTATACATTGTTAAACAAGTTTGTTGCGAGGGCAGAGAGGCTCATACCTCGCCTGGCCGTTAATCCAGGGATCCTCAGCTAGGACTGCGACTAGTCAGTTTTGATCAAGAGGTAATCGTTGCATTTATAGAGCCGACCGCGTAACTCTAATCCAGCCTCTGATGCAGAGAATGAGCTAAGAAGTTCCGTCACCAGCTGCTTGTCCGATCTCTATCCGGCCCTGATACCCGTGAAGCTCTGACATCACTTGGCTAACGCAGGACCAGGGGTCGCACGCGATCGGAGGCATGCTGGTATAGCGACGATGGGAGCAGCCAACGGTTCGCCAGTGCATATTGCATAATGACAACAGAAAGAGCGCGGTATTTTGCCAATGCAGACACGGAAATGGAGCACTACTCACAAGGCATGTTGTGCGGTGTGTCGCGGTTGAGCTGGACCTATATTCTCGCAGGGGACGAATGACACCGAGGGTAGCGCTAGAGCTGCAAAAAGGACCGACGAAGCAGCGCACAGCGACGGATCGCAAAGTTCGGCCAGAGACGAGGTACAGAAAGCGTCGTGTGCCAGGCAATGGCTTGCTTTGGAAGGGTGGTGGAAACTGGGAGGAGGCGGCCGTTTATGTACTGTGCAAGGAGGGTCAGTCAGTTCAAACACTTGCACGGGGACCGGTCGCTGCGAGCAACGACTGGCGATGAGGTACAACAAACAAGAAAGAAGCCACAGGGTTGCAAACCACGGTGACTTGGATGGCTGCTGCGGCGGGATGGCACACTCGCTTGCCGCTAGGAGAAGGTTGGCGAGGGAAACTTGCCCGTATGTTTACTGCCGTAGCTTGGAAAGAAGAAGGGTCGGAAAAACGAGCGGGCCATGCTTTCCTGCAAGGCGCGCGCGTGATGGAGGGGCGGCAAACGAACAGGTCCAGCGCTGTGGGTAGCCTGTTGGTGCTGCCAAACAGGCCCATACAGCAGTTGTGATACAGTGGAGGCTAGCAGTGGGCTCGGCAAACATCAGGGGACTTGCTAGCGGGTCAGCCACAGTGCACCAGTGGGTTCGCACTGGGCTAGAAACTGTACCAGATGCGAAAGGAGACCAATACAAATTTCTCACGAACGTGCAGCCGCAGATGAGACAAAAAGAAGGCAAAGATGAAAAGTGTCCAGAGATTCGGGTTATTCAATGCAAAGTGACCATGAAGAGTACAAAGGCGGCGGCTGTGGTGGCATGCTTGCAAACACACCCTCAAACAAACGCACAGGTTCAGCACTAACAGCAGCGCGAGGAAAGAAGGGGAAAAAATAAATCAACATAATCAAACAGCAGCAAAATAATTTGGAATGGATTCTTGTACATGGCAAATCATCCCTCAAGAGGAGATCACTCGTCTCCTGCACCGGAAATAAAACGCATTACTCTTATGGATCTCTTTAAACTTTTCCGCCAAAGTTAAAGAACCAAACAGCAGCAAAAGAAAATTGGGATAGATTCTAGTACATGGCAAATCATCCTTTCAAGAGGAAATCACTGGCCTCCTGCACCGAAAATAAGACGCATTATTCTTATGCTCCCGGAATGGATTTCTCTGGACTCTCCCATCCCCACGCAGATATTCCTGTGCCATCAGCAGCACGACCGGCTCCATGCCACCATAGCCCATGTCTTCGTATTCCCTCTCCTCAGTCGGCGTCATTTGCTCGTACAAGAGAATGTGGCCCATCTCCCCGCCTTTGATGTGACGCAGATGCACACTGCGTCTGTTCAGTCGCTTTTCTGTCGACCGCGCCGCCGTGACCTTGTCCACGACATTCGCCCAGAGGCCGTCTCGCAGATAAACCCCGTCGAGCTCAACATGGTGGCACTTGATCAGTATGCTCCCGAGGATGGCTTCCTGCAGCATCAAGCCCGTCAGACGCACACGGCGGAGACGCTCGGGCGATCCCGCCGACAAGAGCTGACCAACACGGTACGCCGTTGTTTCCAGGGCCGCGCTGCCAAAGGCCTTTGCTGGCAGCGGCACAAACATTTCCAGCTCGCGCAGGGCTGGGCTGCTGAGAACTGCACGCAAATAAGTGTCTGCAAACTCTTTCCAGTATGGGTGCGTCTCAAAGTACATGTTGACCGTGACAGACTCGAGCGTTCTGAATGCGTCTGCCAAGCGCTTCATTGACGCCCCCTGGTCAGGCAAAGTGTTCGAGTGACTTGTGCCATCCTCCGAGGGCGGAGGGGCAAAGGGGAGCATGCTAAGTCGCAGAGTCCGGAGCCGTATCCCTGCATCGTAGAGCTTCGCGGGGAGAGTCGTCATGATAGGGGCAAAGTAAAGGTCGCGGAACGGGTCGGGTGCCTTCCACGCTCCCTGGACGCCGGACTCGACGAAGCGACCCAGCGCTTCGAGATCATTGCCTTCGAGGACGTCGCAGGGATCCATCGGTGCTCGCCGCTGCGCGTCCATCTCCAACGTTTCTAGATTTGGCAGCCGTGCCAGACATGCCACAAGATCATTGGCAAATGCACCCGTCCTCAGATACCGGCGTCCCTGTATCATGCATTCCTTGAACACTTTGTATCCGTCTTCCAAGATCTTGCGGTAGGGAGATGTGTCAAAATGCAGCGTGTCGCTTTTGTGTTCGCTGTCCAGAGCCCCCAGCTCAGAGTAATCCACACCTGGGATTTTGGCCGCCTGGTCCCATGAATCGAATAGCTTTTGAAGATTCTTGGCCATATTTGCTACTTTGACCCTCTCATTATGTTTTTCGGGATATTCCATATAGGCCAATCTATCAACTAGTGGCCTCAAGAAGTCGGCTAGTTCTGAGCTGATGCGATTTTGATGCTGGTCCAGATGGTCGACCATTCGAAGATCGTATAATCCTGCATGTATGATGACGCCGCGAATACAGGATGCAAGTTGGCGTTGTCTCGAAATCTTATCTGCCTTCTCAACTGAGCTTTGCTCCACAGAGATGGATACATAGGAGAAAAGCATCGGCGAGGTCAAGTCGTGGAAACGGCGGCAGACAAGACGCAGGCTTTGTAGAACATTCCTGCGCTGCCTCCAAGGAGAGTCGTGTCCCTGTTTCCAATCATCGAGCGTTTGGAGATCTTTGAGTTGTGGCTCGGCGAAATGACCAAATATCTGCTCTAGCAGCTCCGTAGGCATGCCATCAAGTTGCTGGCAAAACTTCATCCTGCTCTTCGAGAGTCAATTTGGCACGAGGTGAAAAAGAAATTCCTGTTGTGACTAATAAAAGACAATTCGACGTCAGAAAGGGTTCAAAGTAACGGGTTTGTCAACTCTAGACTGTACTGTTGTGGTGATGCATGAGTGACCTTGCTGCACTTGGGCAACTCGATACCCCTCACCTTTAGGCAGCCGTGAAACGCCAGGGACACGGCTACTATGGGCAACTATAGTTTTGCTTACTTCTATGGGCTTGCTGATCTTTAGAAATTTTATTCAATTTTCTGACTTTTGTAGTTTTAAGATGCAAGCTGCCAATTGTGGTGCCATCGAAAGCCTGTCGTCCACAGGGGACCAATTTTACCCGTAGCTTATCTCCAACACCTGCACCCCGCCATTTATCGCTTCCTTCCGCCACCTGCTCCTCCATCGTATATCGGCCGTCGCCGTCATGAGCCAAGTTCTAGCGATTTTTCAACAGCCTGCCTCTTTATATATCTAGAGTCTGGGACTCGCCCCTTTTTTTATAGATACCATAAATCACTGCATGGCAAAACATGGCGCAGTCCGGTATTCCAATCATTGACATCAACTCGGCCGACGAGGCCACCATAGGGAAACAGCTCGTTGATGCGGCCGAGGAGCATGGCTTCATCTACATTCGGAATCTCGGCCAAGACATTTCTGTAGAGCAGATCGATGAAGCCTTTGCATTGGTGCTTACAGGCTTGCAATCCCCACCAAGCTCTTTCCCGACTAACAATATGCTAGTCAAAGAAGCTGTTTGGTGCGCCGCTGGAGGAAAAGGTCTCCTGCGCGATTCAGACAAATAATCGTGGCTGGGGCGGACTACATTCAGAAACACTAGATCCCAGAACGCAAAAGGTATGTTGAACCGGACATGACCTTCTCGAGCCTTGCGCTGACCATATTCTCCAGGTGGGAGACTTCAAAGAGTATGTTTCTACTTCACACGGATAATATCAGCCATACAGCCCAAGCTATCTGATAGAATCCAGGCTGTGATACAGATACAATCCATCATCGAGATCCAAATCATCCTTCTAACGCGTCCAAGAGTTTTCAACATAGGCCTATTCAAAGATGGTAAGCCTCAGCAGCCGCTCCCTCCCACCATCATCCCCGACCAAGCTCGCCTCGAGGCGTTTCGCAACGTTTGCACTGCCATGTGCACCAAACTCCTGCTCCTCATCGGGAACGGTCTCGGCGTACGTCTCCTCACTCCTTTCATCCACCTTCTCTTCTTCTCACCCAAGCCCCTCCCCCTAGGTCGGCGACTTCTTCGCCCGCGCGCACGAGGTCAAGCCCGGCGACGAATGCGACACCATCCTGCGCCTGCTTCGCTACCCTCCCCCCTCCAGCACCGTCCACTCCGCGTCCGACATGCGCGCCGGTGCCCACTCCGACTATGGCTCCCTCACCTTGCTCTTCCGCCTCCGGGGCCAGGCCGGTCTCGAGGTGCAGTCCCGCGACGGCCTCGTCTGGGCGCCCGTCCCCGTGCACCCGCCGGGCACGGAGCGCGACCCCAGCCCGCCCATCCTCGTCAACATTGGCGACCTGCTCTCCTACTGGACCAACGGCCTGCTGCGCAGCACCGTGCACCGGGTCGTGTTTGGCGGCGAGGTGGTGCAGGGCGAGAGCGCGGCGGAGCCGCGCTACTCAATGGCATTCTTCTCGAGCCCGTCGCCGAGCACGCAGCTCGGCGTCGTCCCGAGCGAGCGCGTCAGGAGCTTTGTACCCCGGGGCCAGAGCACCAATCCGTATGCGGAGCGGAAGGTGATGCACGCGGATGAGCATCTACGAATGAGACTGGCGGAGACATACGGGGACTTGTACAAGGAAGAGAAAGCATAGCAGGTCAGAATCGAGCTCGTATCAAACAAGATCCCGCGTACACGAGAGTTTTATCAAAAAGTAAACTGAACCTTTATTCAAAAAAGGCCAGTATATGTTCTATCCAAAAAGTAAACCACCATTATGACGCCATGCAATGCAGAATGTCCAAAGTGAGGAAAAGAGTCTACACCAATCCACAATACCACCGTCGCCACGGATCCTGAAAACCGTCATAGTACTTTTTCGTAATCTGCGCATCTTCCGCAATCGACACATGTTTCAGCACACGCCAGTCGTACACAGAGATGCAGTCCCGCTGCCCTACATCGTCCCTGCGCGCCGCATTCAGTCTTGCCACGAGGGCTTTGGTCTCGGCGCCGTGCTGCACGCTGTCGACGAGCAGCAGCAGCGCGCGACTCTGTTTTCCGTTATGCAATGTATTGTGCTGCTGCTGCGTCTTCCACCACGTCTCGACGCACGGGACAATGCGTGGCACGTCCACGCCGTGCTCATGGAACAGAGTTGTCAGCTCGTCGAGGTGTAGCAGCGCGGGGCTAGATAGAAGCATCGTCTTTCCAACGAAAGCACAATCGTCGTCTGCGTGCTTGCATCGTAGCCCCTGTGCTTGTCCGCCCTGAAAAGAAATCGCCGTGGAGACAGCCGACGCTGGGAAGCGTCTCTGGCTGTCATTCTTTTGCGTTGGCTCGTCGTCCTCTGCATCCGAGCTCAGGATTTCAATGACATCCTGTTCAGCTTTCCCAGCGCGACGTGGCTCTAGCTTGACCGTGGCTTGGCTGTCTAGTCCATCAACCGACTGGGAGTCTCCATACGAGACGTTGACGTCAATAAGCCCAAGGGGGGTGCGCGGCGCCGGACTTGGCAGGGCAGGGCTGTCTCGTAGGCTCGCCCTGCATGCGCGCTTGAAGCTCTGCTCCGAGAAGCGCACATCCTGGGCTCGTTTCGCCGGGGCAGGCATTGCCGTCTTTTGCGGCGAGAGCTCCTCGGCCGCTGAGGAGGTGGAAATCGATATAATCGAAATGGACGCATCTCTCTGCACATTCCCTTCACGAGCCGCCTCTGTCAAAGCTGCGCGGTGGCTGTGGCGGCTCGTCTCCGTCGTTGCCTTAGACGACTGGCTATCCGTCGACGCCGTGCTCTGCGTCATTTTGACCGGCGACGGCGTCGGCATCGTGCTCGCCGTCGCCTGGCTCACCGCGTCCACCGCAATGCCACGCGGATCGGCGCCTTCCAGCTTCGCGATCCAGTGCAGGTTCTCCTGGCTGTCGTCCAGCTCCGGCTTCTCCACGGCCTCTCTGGCTAGGGCTTGCAGCTCGTCAAACGTCACAACGTCCGTGTAGTCCCGGTCGGTGTGCAGCTTCGTGATGGCGGGAAAGCGCGGCGTCCAGAAGCCAATGTTGCCGGGCTTGTCAAAGCTGAAGCAGCGTAGATCCACAACCATGGGGTTCGTAAACACGGTAATCAAGGCCGCGGGACACTGAATGCCGACCGGTACGGTCAGCTTGGTGGACTTGTTCTCCGTGCGCGGCACGGCCGAAAGCTCGCCGAGTGCGAGAAAGGATTGCAAAAGAACCTCGGAGAGCTCTACAGCACAAACGACGGTGAACTCGGGTTTGTGGTCCCATCGCTTGACTTCTTCTTTGTTATTCAAACACCCGATGTAGAAGTGCGTCCATTTCAGGTTCGGTACACGGTACGTCTTGGCCTTGGCAGGGTCAAACCCAGCACCCACCATTGCAAAGTCGCCAACATCGCCAAACGCCCCAATGTATTCCTTCTTTAGCTTGATACAGCGACACGACGTGGTTCGTCCGTTGTCGCCGATGATGATATACGGCTCGTCAGGCTTTAGGACAAGCCCTTCGCCTCTCTCGACGACTACCTTGGCAAAGGCCTTTCGCAGAGCCGATGCAGCCATGGAATGTCGAAAGTCGATTGTTTCTCTATGAACCAGCGTCGCGATACCACGTTCGCAGTGTATGACCTTTTCGAGAAGATTAAATCGTTCCGAATGTCGAACGTCCATAAGGGACTGATCGTCAAGCAAGAAAATGTCATAGTAAACCATCATCAGATGCTCATACGGCTTTGGTCTGAATCGTCAGCTAACACTCCCCAGGTCATGACGAAGTACTGACTGTGAGTCTTGCTCTGTATTCAAATAGCGTCCTCGACGAGTAACATGGCCACGGATTTTATGGAATGGCATTATCGTATTTTCCTAAAATCATTAGTTTGCGTCACAGCAACGCCCTCGTCCACTTACCAAGTCGTTGTACACGACCAGCTCGCCTTCCAGTATACAAGCTTTTTTAAACCCGCACTCTCTCGCATTCAGCCTGAGCGCCCTCTCAATCGCCCTGTACCAGTCAGCATCACCGTTTCTTGCAACACCCAGTAAGCGACTCACGGTATAACCTTTTCTCGATCTTCCGTGCTGTCTTTGCCGCTCTTTGAGAATATCTGCACCCTCTTGTTTGGCCTGCTCACATCCACATGGATTTGACAATACTCGCCATCCATTTTCGTCTCCACGCTCATCCGCCCGCTGCCAATATCAATACAATGCTTGATACTCCGTCCTTTGTGCCACTGCTGTCTGCCAACTTTGACACCCAGCTTCGGCTTGATCATCGCCAGCACTCTCCGCACGCTCAGCACTCCAGGCCCTCCCGCCGCCGTCATCGGCAGCAAGGACCCGCGCGCGGCGGAAATCGCATCCAGCGCTTCGGTAAAGTCGTCGCGAATCTGGAGGATGCACGGCAGCACTGGGTCGCAGGAGCGGTAGAGCAGGTGCGCGTCAAAGATGAGTGGCTGATAGTCCTTTACGACAAGTCGCGTGAACCACTTGGCGTCGCGCGGAGAGAGGCGTCTGTAGATAGATTCCAGGTCGCCGCGGCTCTGATGCGACATGGAAGCGCTGGACTGCCGGATCGCGGGGGAGCTCCATCGGATGCGCGCGGCCAGGCCGTGAAGCAACTGGTCTACTTCTTCCACGGTGACTTGGTGACGGTCCCCTTGCACAGCGTTAGGCTTTCCCCCCCAAAAGTCAACTTTGATCGAACTGCAATCGGTTCCAAAAAAAAGAGACACTTACAGTAACCGTGAGAATCCTCTCCACGCAATCTGCCAAATCGACACCGGCACCCGGCCGCTTGTACGTCGTCAGCTCCAGCATCCTGGAAGCGCCGAGCATGAGCGCCCGCCCAATGATCTTCTCCAGCGTCGGCGTCTGGATGCAGTACACCCTATCGGTGCGCTTCTCCGGCAGCAGCGTCGACAGCACCGCGGCCAGATCCGTGTCGTGCGCGTCGACGGCCGTGCGGTGCCGGCGGAACCACGCGTGCACCGCGGCAACGTTGCTCTTGCGGAACTGGCATAGCCGGTACGACTGCTCGAGTAAGTCGCAGACGGCCGAGAACGGAAGCGGCATGTTGGGACTTCTCGAGTGTTGGTCAAGCCTTGCAACGCTGGCTGCGACTGGCGACTTAAGAGACTGTCTTTTATGCAACCATGGCTGCGGGCCGCAGGCAACAACACCGATCCGCCAAGGTGCCTGTATTCATTCAAGAAAGTGAGAAAGGTCTGCAGGCCTGTCCGATACTGACTTTACGACGCTGCTAGGCAGCCCTGTGGCGCCGGTCCAAGTATGCCTGATCGTGAAATGTCGCGCCTCACAGCATGGTTAGCCCGCTAGTGTAGTAGCTAGTGCGACGCGAGTCTGGCGGGCTGTCACATGGGCAGTCTCCACGTAGATGAAAGCCGACTGACATGAAATACTCTTTGACATGATTTGGTCGTTGACATGATTTCCTCGCTGGCTTGGTTGACGACTGGGCATATGTTGAAGATGCCAATTGTCGCAATACCAACACATAACGTGGTAGCGAAAGTCGAATCAGCGTGAGCTAGACTTGACGCAAATCAATTTGCTACTCTACTGGATCGTGACGAATTGGCAGCTGCAAGTATTTAAACAATTTTAATTGGCAATTATATATTCATCTTTTGGTATGCTTTGGCTTCGTCGCGCCCATATTTTCATGCGCACTGCTTCCCGCATAGCCACTGACAGAGTGCAATATTTATAAAACATTAGTGCAACATGGTCTGTTTAGACATGCTAATTCAAACTGCAGTGATTTTGGTTCGCCGCTCAACTCTTGCGTCACTTCTTCGATTTTATCCACACATCATTCTAAAGGGCATACGGGTTGAGAGATCGGATGGTCAAGCAACTGTATCGGGTTAGCATGTTTCTTCGGCCAGGGAGTCAGTCGACTTACGGTGGGCTCTTGGTGAGATCCGTCTTCAGGATGATGGGCAGCCTTGTCATCTCCGTCACATCCTGGATGTACTCGCCATCCTCCTCACGAAGCTTGAACAGCTTCAGGTACTTCTCCTTATTCGTCAGACGCGACTCGACAGCGTCGGTAATGGGCATTCTTGAGTCCGAGCGAGCACGCTGAAGAGCGGTAGCATCCGAAGCAGAGCGGTCGGGCGAGCTAGGAACGCTCTGCGTAGGGCGGTCGCCAAGAGAAGCACCAGCCATGGCCTCCGTAACATCCGATGTGTTATCCTCCTCGTCATCGTCAAACAGAGCATCGACATCGTCGGTAGACATAGTGCCGGTCTCGGTCTGCTTGCGAGTAGCCTCATCTCTTTCCTTTCTGGCCTTGGCAGCCGCTTCGGCCTGCTTGGCAGCAGCCATGGCGTTGGTCATTCTCTGAGAAGCGGCAGCCTTGGGGCGCTCGTCCTCCGGCACGTAGGCGGAGCTAGGCACACCCTTCTCCCAGTACAGCTCAAGAATACGCTTCTCCTTTCGGAACTCGGCCTTCTTGAGCGGCAGCTGATCGCAGTGCACGCGCTTCTCAAAGCCCCACTCGGGAATAAGAACATCGAAAGCAGACTCGTACACGCAGACGACGATACCCTCAGTAATGAGATCACCGTTGGTGTCCTGGCGCTGCTTATCCATCTTGCGACAAGCCTCGATATGGACACTCTGCTCCTGAGCGTTCTGAGCAGACTCCTTCTTTGTATTGGCCGACTCAACCGTCTTGACGAGAGTCTCCATCTCTTCGGTGTACTCAATCTTCCCCTCGGACAAAACAGCCTCAAGCTGGCGATGGACAACAATGTCAGCATAGCGGCGAGTCGGGCTAGTGAAGTGAGTGTAAAGAGGCAGGTTCAAGCAGTAGTGCTGCCATAGCTGCTTAGGAGTCTTGCCCGCGATGAAATACTTGGCGCGCTGCATAGACTTGACAACCAGAGTCTCCATACCCTGGCGAAGCTCGGAGTCTTCAACCTGAAACAGACTGTTCTGAAGAGCACCGCTTCCAGATACATCGACATCATTGCCCAAGGCGTTCATACGCTCAGCAAAAGTCTGCAGGCGACGTGGGTTGGGGGGCGACTGGCGACGAAGGAGAGCCTTCTCAGGCAAGCCTTGCGCGAGACGTTGGGCAATGTAGGCATTAGCCTTGTGCATGAGTTCTTCGACAAGCTCAAGAGACTCGGTGGAGTCGAAAATGTTGAACTGAACCGGCTGGTTCTCGTCGTCAAGCTGCTGGAACAGGCGGAGGGGCGCAATTGGCTCACCACCAGCACCAAGTCTGGCCTCGCGGAATTTCTGAGCCACAGCTTGGAGAATCTTGACAGTTTGCAGAGGAACAGCCTCATTCTTGTAGGCAGATTCGTCGCTGGCGGCAGCATCAATATCAGCGAGCGACAGCTTGCCAACACTCTTGACAATACTTCTTCCAACCCAAGCATCACCCTCAGCAACAGATCCAGTGTGAGGATTGACACTAAAGACAACACTGACCGCGAGACGTTCCTCTGCTGGGGTGATGGAGCAGACCTCACTAGCCAACTTGGGCGGGAGAAGCGCACAGAAGCGGTCCACGAGCTGGACAGAGGTACCACGCTTCTTAGCCTCGCGGTCGACAAGAGAATTGGGCTTGACAAAGTGGGCAACGTCGGGAACGTGAATACCAATCTCAATCTTGCCCTCGGAGCCACTTTTGACGTGAACGGCATTGCCAAGTTCGGCACCACCATTGAAGTCGACGGTGAAGGCCTGCTCCTCACGGAAATCCCGGCGAGCAGAGACTGATGTTTCGTCTTCCTTGGTGAGGTCCCAGTCCTGAAGGCCCACGCTGCGCAGAACTGCGTCGGAAAATTCGTCGGAAGAAAAGTTGTTGTCGCGGAGGAGAGCATCCGTCTCGACCTTGAGGTCTCCCATAGGCCCAAGCTGCTCCACAAGGGTGCCGAAGGGGTGAAGCGAAGTGATGGGCCAACGCTTGATGCAAGCGACAAAGATGCGGTCGGCGTAGTCCTGGTGCTTCTCCACAAAGTCGCGGGGAGCCTGCTCTGTGGGAATGGCGATAAGAGGAACACGCTTGTCAGTGGGCTTGAACCAAACAATCTTGGGCTTGTCCTGGTGTCGCGAATCGTTGCGACCAGTGCTGCCATCACGAGCCGCGCGCTCAGCCTCCTGCTTCTCCTTGGTAGCTTGGCTACTAGGACGAAGGAGACCGAGTGTACCCGAGAACATTTGGCCAGCGACACGCTCAATGACAGCGACAACGTGACCAGCGTAGAGAGGCTTCTGTTCGTCGTTGATCTCCTCTTCCTCAACGAGTAGCAAGCTCTGGCCCTCGACTTCAACGTCGTCATTCTTCTTCTGCGTGGGGCGCTGGCGGAGACTACCGCGGCGGCGGAGACCGCCTTCGGCGTTGCCAGAGTCGTCAGTACGGTTGGAGCTTTGGTTGCCCTGGTTGGTCGAGTTGGAGCGGGTATCGGTAATGTCCTTGCGCTTTTTCTTTTCTTCCTTCTCACGCTTCTGGGACCAGACCTCGTCGACATCGAGGAGCTCAATAGCGACAAGGTCGCCCTCGAGGGCACGGTTCCTGTCCTTGGAACCGCAAATGAAAATGTCGGCGTCGAGAAGGCCATCCTGGGTGGTAACATAGGCGTCACTACGGTTCTTTTTGTTGACACGAAGGATTCCAGAGACGAGCTGTCCGTCGCCGAGGAGAGCAGGCAGCGAGGCTTGGGGAAGGTAGGGGGTAAAGAGTGTCTTGCGCTGCTGCTGCTGCTGCTGCTGCTGCTGGCCGCCGAGCTGACCACCCTGTTGACCCTGCAAGCCCTGGAACTGCTGGCCGCTCATCTGAGCAGCCTGCAGAGCCTGAAGCTGGCCAAGCTGAACAGGGTTCAGGTTTTGGCCGTACATTTGGGGCATCATCATCTGTCCGGGGAGCTGAAGGTTGCCAGGGTTGTACTGAAAGGCACCAATGGAGGACACGGATTGATTCATGGAGGCTCGAGATCTGTGACCAGGCTGGAAAGACTGAGCCTGACCGGCGCTGCCCTGTTCCTGGTTCTGGCCTTGGGTGCGCCAGTTGCCCTCAAAGCTGCGCGAACCGGTGCGGTTGTGACCACTGCCACGGCGTTGAAAGTCGGCATCCCCGCCGATGCTGAAATTGCCTCTGCCAGCAGCGCCGCGTCCGTTGACAGCCATGCTCTGGCTACGACCATGTCCGCCGCGGCCGCCGCGGGTGGCAGATGACGGGGCAAGACCCTCAGCGCTGGACTGAGAGGTATTGTTGTTCTCTTCGTCCGGTTTGTCGCCGCCAGCGTTGGGGCCGGGAAACTGGAAGCCAGTCGTTGTGCGCTTCTGCTGAGCAATTTCGGCGGCCTTTTTGGCATCGGCAAGAGCTAGAGAGTGGCGTCGCTGATGGCCACCACCACCGCCTCTTCCACCTCGGGCGCTGCTATTCTCTCGGTTATGGCCGCTCGCGGGGGCTTCGAAGTTGCCAAAGGCCGAGCCCGATGCTCCGGCAGAAGGGGCGGGAGGAGGGCCCATGCCCATGTTGGGAAGGGCAGATTGGTTGCGACGGTGGGAGAGCGGCTGTGAGGGAGCCGCCATCGAAACGTTTTGGGGTATTTGGTTGGGGAACTGGAAGGCATTTTGCGACATGTTGCCCATGGATTGCAAAGGATTGAACGCTCCATTAGGGGCCATGGGCTGGCCGGGTGGAATCATTCCCATATTGACATACTGCTGGTGAGTGGCCTGGATCTGCTGCTGTTGCTGCTGCAGAAGCTCAATCTGCTGCTGGATAGCCAATTGTTCCACTGCGAGAGTTGCATGTTAGCATATAGGGCTTCGCCCGCCAAACCTATGGGTGACGACAGAATTGACGATGGTGCGCAGCACGGCAGCACGCGGACAACTTACTTCCAGGATTGGCAAACATGCTCATCAGAGGGGTCAGCTCGGACGGGCTGCGACGATGAGCAATGTGCAGCCGACGTCCGGCGGGACCATGAACACCGCCAGCAGCCTGGGGGGCAGTGGGCTGGCCCTGCTGCTGGCCCTGCTGCTGTTGGGATTGCTGCTGCTCCATGTTGAACAGACAGACGGGTACAAGCACCAGTATGCACGTCGCGTGCGGTCAATGAAGGTTTCGGGTGTATCAGGACAGATGTCGTGGAATAGCGTGAAGCCGTCAGTTGGGCTGGGGTGCTGGTGGAACCGGCAGGTAGGCGAAAGTGAGGGCTGCGCTGGGATAAAAGGAAGGAAGGTATACGGGATTGATTCAGTCGAGCTCAAACGAGCCAAGGAGTGTGGAAAAGGAAGGCGTTGATGGGAACGGATAAGATGGCGAGGAGGGGATGGGAGAAGAAGTGGGAGGAGGAGGATAAGGGAGGGATGGATGATGCAAGTCCAAGCTCTTTGTGAGCGGCGCCGGGGCGAATGGACGAGGTTTGTTTGGGGGGGAGGAGAGAGGAGCTGGGGCCTAAAATGGGGCTGCGAGATGGATGGTGGACAGCGGGCCAGCAGCCGAAGAGAGGTGGTTCGAGTGTGTTTTAGGGCAGTTTTGGGAGCTGAGAGGCGCTGTACTTCAGCACAGGCTCTGTCGCGATGCGCTGTGGCCTCCTCCCTGGCTGTGATGTGGCCGCCCTGCAAGACAGTGCTCGAGTGCTGAATTGAACGGGTCGAGGCTTGCAGCGTAACTCTGGGCTGGCAATGGCTAGCTGCCACCAAAGTCTGCCTGTCTCTGCATCACTGCCACTGCCACTGCCACTGCCACTGCCACGGCCACTGACAAGCGCTGGCCGGCGCCACGGGAGCGGCCTCGACCGCCCCTCCCAGATGCTGCGCTGGCACTCGCGCTGAGGACTTGCACTTCGACTTGGCCTGGCGTGATGATCACCTGCGTCGTGCATATCTCGGTCTCTCCACGCTTCCTGTCATTGGTGCATCCAGGGTCTTGCTGCATGAGGTCTACCGGAATCCAGGTGGCAAACTCATGTTTGCCCGTATCACTCTGCTGCCAATTGGAAACACCAAGGGCCTACATACTTCCAGAAGTTCCCGTATCTTGTTCCAGCGCAAACAAAGAACGTGGCCAAGACGCCTGCGACGTGCATCGCCACGGAGACGAGAACCGCCTCACCTGTCAACTGTCTGGGCTGGGTTGATTAGCTGCCAGTTTAATTTACCAGACCAGGATGCCTGCACGCCAAAACAGATGATGCCCCAGATGGCCTGCTTTGGCGCCCGCCGTGGTGCCGTTTTGGTGCCCCAATGCCCGTTCAACGTCCACAGCAGCCAGGGAGTGGAGTCGCCATCCGTATTTCTCAACCATCGACGCCGCCGGAGCAGCCCAAGCTGAGATGCAGGAAATGCACAGGCTTTGCGTACTCCGTGCTCCGTAGAGTTTCTGATACACCCACTGTAGGGTGTCGGCAGCCTGCTGCTGCCTGAGCTGCCCTGGTTAACTCGATCGGCATGACGTATCCGCTACGAAGCGCAGCAGAAGCATTTATGTGCTCGACAGCTTGACAGCCCGCTTCAAGGACAGCAAAGGCAGACCAAGCACTACCAGTACACATTACCATTTGTTTACGCCAGCCGCCCAGGCTCTCCGGATTTGCTGCACGCTAACTACACGTAGGCTAACGAATTCATGCAACTTGCGCACGACTAGCCCAAGGAACCACCAAAGCTACCCTTGCCCTTCGTCCACCTCCTCCTTGGCAGTGGTCAGGGCCCCATGAACTAGCAACCTGCTACAGGGGACAGGATACGACACAGCACAGACAGCCGCCCACGGCCGCATCCACCTGGTGCCTGTCGTGTGCGTCGAAGCTCGTCGTCCAATTTCCCGTTGCTGCGGATTTCTTGTTTGGTCAGACGAATGCCGTCATGAACTGGGAGGGCCTGGCTTGCGCCGCTGCGTCTGCGCTGGTAATTGGCACTCTCGATGAATCGCGGGGAGATAACTACCCAACTGGCCAGGCCACGCCTGTAGCCAGTTTGCCAGCCACCCAGTTATTTAAGTATCGATACTCATGAGGTCACAAAGAGCTACGCTGGCACTTGGCAAGGCTGGCAAAATGGATACCTGCGCAAGCATCGCCAATGTCATGCTTTCAGGCGAGGAGGTGCTCCGTGCCCACGGCAGGGGTTCGATACAATATCAGAGGAGCCCCGGAGAACCGCAGTTATGATTCACGGATGACCGTGATTTGTGACACCCGACGTTTTGTTCGGTTGCACAAATCAATGCGAGGAACAAGCTGGTCCAGCCTCGAGGCTCTGTGGCTCTCCCGTCATCCCGACCGGGCATCCAGGTACTGGAAAGGTATGCGCATACGTGATCGCCACCAGCAATGCGCCAACGGCGAACCTTCTTCTCGAAGACGAGCGGCAATAAGCTTTGCGCGTAAAAAGTAAACGGCTTCCAGCATTCCATTCGGTACTCGGTATAAAACCCCCACTAGCGAGGGGCATTTGTCGAAGATGGTGGCGTTGGTAACAAAGTTGGTGCTACATGCCGTTGCGGAGTGCCTAGAGTGGCAATGGTACTGGAGGTCGGCGCTGTGTTAACACTGATGGTCACTGGCGATGCGGCCTGCAACTGCAGCCGCGGTGGCTCGGGACTTTGTTTTAGCGGGCCCGATGACAGTCCCTGCCAAATAATCTGCGCCTCCAAACTCGAGATAAACGCGACAACACCGCATTGCAAGAATACAAGGCGCTTCCGTTGCCCAGATTGGTTTTTTCTTCCATTGACTCTCTACCTTCTTTAGCTGGTTTGTTAGTCCCTTCTCACCCAACCAATTCCTCCTCGGTATGGTCTGCGAGCCCATCTAGCGCCGGCGCCGCATCTCCCTCCCACGTTTCGCTTGGGCGCTTCCCACCCCGACCGCCATCATGTCGCGCTCCTCGCCTGCGCGCAGAAGCCAGCAGCCTCCGTCAAGTCCTGAACGAAATACTCGACACAGCTTCCTCTTTGACACGCGCAACGATGAATTGAGCCATCTCGATGCACTCGCCGCCGCGCAAGCGGAGCATGAGCGCGTCCGCCAAGCTGCTGTGCGAGTCTTTGAGATGCACGAGCTCAAGGAGGAGAGCGAGCGCATCCGCCAGCAGCAGCAACGAGAGCAGGAAAGGCTGAAGGCCGAGGCAGAACTTGCGGATAAGGAACGCAAACTGCAGCAGCTGCGAGCCAAATCGATCCCGAAGCCCTCGCCCCCACCCGAGCCCAAGCCCGAGCCTGTCAAGGCGGCGCAGAGCTTACCTGCGAAGCCGGGTGAACAGGCCGCCGAGCTGCGCTCCCAAGCACAGCGGCTTCCGGCCGTCAAGCAAGAATCAGTGGCGTCGCCGACTCCCTTGACAAACGGGTTCGGTCTAGCCACGGCCAAGCCGGCACAGCCAGCCGCACAACCACCGCCAGTGAACCACCTAGCATCACCTGCTCCAAATAGCACACAATCAAAGCCGCAGCCAGTGGTTTCCCAGCCCACCCCAAAGGCGCCGGAACCCCCCAAGCCGTCAGAGTCAACAGAACGATATGTCAAGATCCATCAAGAGCTGAAAAGCCTCCGCACATCTCTGCAGGCAGAAGCCAAGGTGCCGGGTTCTCCTCTCAAAGGAACCATGGGCACGTACCGGCGCGAAATTCGCGTCTCCATCGGCCAACTGACATCCGGCCGCGGCGCCAACAACCCGTCTGTATGTAAACTGCCTATTCCGTTTCTGCACAATCATCTAACATGTTAGCAGATTAAGAAAATCACAACTGCCCTACTTGATGCGCTCCAGCAAAAAGTGCCCAGCCCCCCGGTCGAGGTGAACAAGTTTGTGGTAAATGCCAGGGAGCCAGTCGAGGGCGCCGCTAACAACGGCGCCACGCTACCAGCCCTGTTCATCTACCTCGTAAACATTTGCGCCAAGGGCATCATCAACCAGTTCATCAGCGAATGTGGCGCCAACCCCAAGGCCGCGGACCCCATAGGCGTCTTTACCGCGCACGTCTTTTCCATGCCCGAGTTTCAGTGGCGCGGCGGATCACTGATCGATATCCTCATTGCCAAGTTCCGCATTGCCTGCCCCGTGCTCTTTGGTCTGTCTGGTAACGACAAGACAGAGCGAGGCCGTGTGGCACTGGGCTGGCGCAAAGACGGCTCGAGCTGGATCACAGAGCAGAGTCACAATGACCGCATGGCAGGCTTGGCGGCCGGGTATGCGGCCGTGTCCCTGCGCGACTTTAGCCGGTCGTCCAAAGCGAACCCGTATCCCCCGGCGCACTACTGGACGGCCCTGGCCGGCATCGTCAACTGCCCGGCGGGTCAGACGTCCAACACGCAGTATGTCGTCGTGCGGTACATGATTGACGGCCACGAGCAGCGGTTTCTCAACTTTTACGGCAACGCGGCCATTGCGGCGCTGCGACTTGCGCTGGTTGAGTTTCCCAAGAAGGCACCGGGCAATTCGCCCGCGGCCGGCTCCCTGCAAGCTCTCGCTGAGGTTCTCAAGTCGACGAGCGGGTTGATACTGGCGTGATGGGAGTCAATGCGATGGAAAGGGGTAGGGCATTGTGCACGAAGAGGGCGACTGTTTGAACAAAGAAATCAAAGGAGCTTCAGGCAGTCATGTACAGAATGTACATTTGCGAGTTGCAAAGGCATATAACGGCGTTGATTTCGAATTGGAATTTTGAATGACGGACTTTATACATATGGTTGCAAAGGCGGCGTTTTATACTTTTGAACATGGCACATTTCAGGCTTTTATATATGTAGCTCTAAGTGATGGACACGAGAATATACAAACACCAATACAAAACAATGTCATACGACGTATCATGCCGATTTCTGCGCCAGCGCAAGCTCGTATCGAGCAAGGGTGTGGAAGCAGCTGGATCGAAGAGAAGACTGGTGCGTGTCACGGCATGAGACGCGGGAAAGAAGCGGATCAGTCATGGCGGCACAGCATGGATGACGAAAAGGGGGAAAACAACAGCAAGTCACTGCCTGCACTGCTAAAATAGTTAAAGGAGACGGTGGTAAGAGCAGAGTGATACTAGAGTATCATCTCCTGGACACGCCATAGAGTCAACATTCGACTGTGACGCGATGCACTCACTATGCCCATTTCCGAACATTGGTGCTCGACTGGACGGCACAAGTCTTGGCGAAATTGAACGGGCTTTCAGGTTTGCGAGTTCATGTATCTTTTCTTCGCATGTTGACACAACAATATGCCCTTTTCGTGCGATGCTCGACCTGCTCGAGCAGCGGCCGCCACCGAAAGGTAGATTGGCAGTCAAGCAGTGCATTGGCATCGCGCGTAGCATCTTCGACACAAAACGATAATGTGAATAGTTTACCCTCTAGAGACAGGCCCATCATAGGGGCCCTATAATATAGTTGTACATTTTGCCACCACGTTGCCAGGAGCTGGAATTCCATCTCGACCACTCACGCGACGGGCTAGAAGAAATTGTAAAAAAAAGATGTACATCTAAAACTCCGATTAAAAAAACAACCCAAGCCAGAATTGTTCTAGAAAAGAGGTCCCAAATACTTCATTACAGAATCAGCAGCAGCACCAGCAGCATAATCAGCACAAAAATCAGCACCGCGATGCAGCAGCTGCTGTAGCGGTCCTCGCTGCGGCGCATCACCGTCTGCAGCTTGCTCATGCCGGTCTGCAGCCTGCCTCCGACGCGGTCCGCCACCGTGTCCACGACCTCGAGCATCTCGCGCTGCTCCTCGAGCTCCCTGCCCATGTCGTCGGCCTGGCGGCGCAGGTTGCCGACCGTCTGGAAGACGCCGTCGAGGTGCTGGTCCTGGTCGCGCATCATCTCGACCTGCTGCTGCTGCTCAAACTCGGCGTAGCCGTCCTCGCCATCGCCGTCGTCCATGGCAAACGCGCTCGGGTCCGGCAGACGACTGGCCCCATCGGCGGTGGTGGTGGTGCCAATCTTGCTCTGCAGCTCCTCGCGCATGTCCTCAATCTCGCCGCCCACCTCCTGCACCAGGCGCTGGCGGCGGGTGACCTCGGCGGCGGACAGCCCGTACGCGGACGGGTCCGACTCGACGGCCTGGACCGAGGCGACCAGGTCGGACAGGTCCTCGGCGAGGGCGGACAGCGACGTCTCGAGGTCGGCGCGCGCAGAGGCCAGCTCGGGCGAGGACGCGGCGCTGGCGAGCGAGCGGATGCGCAGGTACGAGGCGAATAGCGGTCGCGCCGAGGACAGCTGTGTGAGGACATCTCTGCGCGCGGCGGAGGATGGGTTAGCTGCTGATCAGGGCGCCAGGCAGAGCAGGGGCTGCGAAACGCACTGTTGGACCTGGAGGAACGGGTCCTCCTCGTTGGTGGAGGACATCATCCTGTCGACTGCTATGTCGGATAACGCATGGATAGGAGAGGAAGTTGTGTTTCTGGCGGAGGGCTTCGGGGCGACGGGTTCGTGGGTGTTGAAAGAGACGATGTTGGCTGCTTGAGGGTGAGCTGTCGCAAGCTGGTCCGGCCCGGCGCTACGAATGACGTTGCCTCAAGACCCCCGATTCAAGCCGCGCTAGTGGGAGAGGTACGTACCGATCTGTACGATCGGGATATTGGCAGCAGCAAAGACAAGGCCCTACGAGGGGATAATAATAATGAGACTTTATTTACAGTGATGTTATGAGACTTAATTCAACATTCAGATTGATTGGATTTTTCTTGTCCAGTTCTGGTGCACTGCGTCGGTGGTCCTTTTACCCCACACGTACAGCCAGGAAAATCTTGTCAACTTCATTGTCGCATCTATTGTAGCAAATAACCAAGTGGGCGCTGACCGCGGGCTGACATTGGAGTGAGCGCATGTGGATTTGATGGCAATACCCAAATGATCATCAAGATCTTGCCTCATATCCCTATAGCCAGTACATTCGCAGCCGGAGCTGCTCCAGGGTAGGATGCCGCCCTCGAAGCCGCTGCCATGCAGTGATGAGTTTGCGACGCCCGAGGAATACGTCGAGGAGCTCCTAGATTTCGCGTCGACGTGCGATACGTGGCAGATATTATGCGGCGCCGTCCACGTCGTCGACTTTTTCGTCACAGAGCCCGGCCTCTTCTATGCTGCCCTACCCGGAGAATGGCACGCCTTTTTGCTCTCGCAGGACGTGATGCGCCTGCTCGACTTTTTCGTGCGCGACGATCCCGACACAGCCACCTTTGCCGACGGGCAGACGCCACCGGAAAGTCTCGTGCAGTACATCAAGACGATCCGCCGGCTGGCGCTGCGGCGCAACGTCCAGCCGCCGCCAGAGGCAGACGCGACGCTGCCAGCGCTCACGCGCACCGTGTCGGTGGGCATGAGCCCAAAGAAGATTCACGAGGTGAAGCGCTTCGCCGACTACGTGGCGCGGCTGTCGTCGGACATTGCCGCTGACGCGGACGACGAGGTGACGCACTTTGTGGACTTTGGGAGCGGCCAAAACTACCTGGGCCGCGCGCTGGCCAGCGAGCCGTACAACCGGCGCGTCGTGGCCGTGGAGGGGCGGCAGAAGAATGTCGACGCGGCCAAGAGCTACGACACGCAGTCCGGGCTGGCGGTCAAGCCCAAGATTCTGCGCAACAAAAAGGTGTGGAACAAGATCTTGGAAGTGGTGGGACCGAACAAGAGCGACCCGACGGCCATGGCCGCCGCCATCAAAGAGGTGGTGGGCGACGACGGCGACAACTTTCGCAGGATTGGCAGCGAGGAGCTGTCGTACACGGTGGAAGAAGGCAAGGGCTTGCTGCAGTACATCTCGGGCCGGCTCGACAACGGCGACCTGTCCGAGGTCATTGGGCAGATTGACAAGGGGAGCTCCGAGGCGGAGGACAAGAAGCGCCTCAAGCTCATGGCCATTTCGATCCACTCGTGCGGCAACCTCTCGCACTACGGCATCCGCTCGCTGGTGCTGAACCCGGAGATTCACGCCGTCGCCATTGTCGGGTGCTGCTACAACCTCGTCACCGAGAAGCTGGGCCCGCCGACCTACAAGCACGGCTACCTGCGGCCGACGCTGCAGGCCGTCAACGGGCGCGTCGTGCAGGAGTCGGACCGGCGCGACCCGCAGGGGTTCCCCATGAGCGCCAAGCTGTCGACGCACCGCGGGCAGGGCATACGCGCCAACATTACGGCGCGCATGATGGCGTGCCAGGCGCCGCAGAACTGGACGCCCGCGGAGAGCGACCTCTTCTTCACGCGGCATTTCTACCGGGCCGTGCTGCAAAAGATCTTTCTCGACCGCGGCGCCGTGCACGAGGTGCTGTACGACCCGGGCAAGGACGCGGGCGCGGACCCGGCGACGCTGGGCCCGTTCCAGAAGAGCACGTCGCCGCTGGCGATTGGCACGCTGCCGAAGCGCAGCTACAGCGGCGGGCTGGTGCCGTACATTCGCGCGGCCGTGGCCAAGCTCACGACGAGCAGCGACTACAAAAAGTTTGCCGAGGTGATGCGCGAGACCATGGCGGACATGACGGACGCGGAGATGGAGGCGTACCTGGCGCGGTACGCGCCGCGGAAGAAGGAGCTGTGCATCGTGTGGAGCCTCATGGCGTACAGCGCGACGCTGGTCGAGGCGCTGATGGTGACGGACCGCTGGGCGTGGCTCAAGGAGCAGGACGAGGTCAAGGACGCGTGGGTCGAGACGGTGTTTGACTTTGGGCAGAGCCCGCGCAACATGGTGATTGTGGGCGTCAAGAAGTGAGGGGCCAAAGGGATGTCATGATATTGGAAAACTGCATTTGGGACAATACAGTTGGGAAAACAAAACTAGATTGGATATGAGGAATACTCTCACAGGTACAACGGGACAATGAAGTTGGTGCTTCGTTGGAGGTGATATAGATGGGCTGGCAATATATCATGTTGGGGGACTGAATGTTGGTCGACAATGCCTGCAAGGTAGAAGATGGCTGGACGGCACAAAGTCAGTTTTTTTAAAGTTGAATCAAACGCCATAAAAATCCGATATTCTATTGATGTCTCTGGCTGGCGGGTGACGCTTCTCTGGTGCCACTGGGAGCTGGTGATGATGGCACACCTGAAAGGTGACGTTGATCCTTGACAAATACTGGCAATTCTTTATTCTGTTCCCTGTACAAGTGCGACGTATTGGTGATATCTATCGAGCAATGTGTTTGGCACACCTGACAAAGTACTCTTGACGTTTTACCCTCGGCTCGGCTGAGGGTGAGACGGTTCGGCATCACCAAGGCTGAAGCGTCACGAAGAAAACAAAGGTCGACATGGGTTCAGCAAGCGCATGTAATAATGACGAAACAGGGGCAGAGAACGATTCGTGCAAAACGAGCAAACAAATCAAGCAAAGGAGTGGCTTTTTCTGTGCTGCCAGAATAGGCAATCACGTAGACGCCCCAAACCCATGCTCTGCCGACCGGTGACTGATCACAAATAAGCCGCCGAGTCCGCCAGCGCCCAGGAGACTGGAATGGGTGAAGGGCAGGTGGACCGGCAGCCGGTGTGATTCCGAGCGACGCCTCAAACAAGGAGGGTGTGAGACATGTGCAACGGTGGGCTTTTTTATTTATTTACATTTGATTTTCTTGTTAGGTTGGGTTCGGATGAGGAACTAGGGAATGCTGCAGATGGCGGGAAGCGGGAGCGGGAGGAAGTCCGCGCAGGAAGCTGGGGTAGAAGCCAAAAAAAAAACAAAACAAAAAAAAAACAAAAAAACAAAAAACAAAGAGGAAGCCATCAAGGTTCAGGACCAGTTGGACAGGATACACGTACAGAAGCTGCTAAATACCTGCGGGCTAGTAGACACGTAGATAACAAGGCAACGAGCAGCGTTGCGTCTGTCGTGGCAGGATGGAGGGGGGGTTACATGGCTTATTTACCCCACATTCTGAGTGAAACAAGGGTCCGATAAGTGTACATTCGCTGGCAAATCTGCACAAGGATTGCTAAACTGTAAGCGATGCCGGGAGTGGCTAGTAGCCAGATTTGGGGGGGGGGGGGGGAATTTGCTGCTCATCCGTCACGGCTGCTTAGAATGAAAAGAGAGAGAGCGAGACAGAGAGAGCGAGAGGGAGAGAAAAGAGAGCGGGACAGCACGCGCGGGAGAAATGACGGTATCTCGAGATGTGGTGTCCGAGGCAAGCAGCCCGTTCCATATGCTCGCTACTGATTACCTTGTAGATCGTGAGCTTGTCACAGCTACTCTGGCCGCCATGCCGCACTAGGCCTCCCGAACTGCTGTCTGTGCGCACTGGCATAGCCGAGGAACACCAATCGTTCCAGGGCAATGATGGACATGCGCGCGCAGATGGATGATGCTAGATTTGGACGCCAGTCAGCTGGCCCTTTTTCCCAACGACTTGAACAGAAATGCCAGGGGGCGCCGCAGCGCCAGCAAGACGTCATTTTGTTTTGGCTGGCCGCCCCCAGACGCCACATCACAGCGGGGTGGTGGTGGTGGTGGTGGCCGCCGATGCAATGTAGTGCAATGCAGGATGCAGGTTGGGGAAAACAAAGCATGCATGCATCTTGGTTATTGGACAGCTGGTACGGAGCAACTAGTGAGTAAATCCAGATGCAGCTTTAGATGCAGACTGCATAAAAAGGCACGATAAAACCAGACCAGTGCCCCTCTTTGAATTTCTTGTCCCTCTCTTCTCGCCTCCTCTTGACGATTGTCTTATCGCATCCCATCTAAATTACATTTCTAGCGAACAACCTTCTTTTTACCCACCTTCACCCTAACAACCAACTATCCGAGGCTCGCCCCAATCTTGGATCGCCCTGACTCGACGTCTTTGTCTGTTTTTTTCTTCTTTTTTTTGGCTTCTTCGAATCCTTGTTTCACCCATTCTTTCTGGCCTGGCGTTGCCCGCACCGGACCGTGTCTTGGCCGCACGCGATAACCACATCACCGACATCCGTCCGTTTTTGTGCAGAGTCTCGTGCGCCCACCCATTTCTCATTGGCTGCGCCTAGCTTCGAATTACCAAAAAGCAAACCCGATCGATAATTCCCTGTGCCGTTTGCTGTCAGACCCTGCAGAGTACTTATTAGCGTGGCCAACTAGTTGGTGGCAGCACCACTTTTGTGTCTGCCGCGATAAGGAACCCGTTTGGCAGGCACAGCCTTGCCGTTTTCACCACAAACCTTTTGGATTCTTTCTCCTCGACGAACCAAAAGCATCATCACTGGAAGCGAGCTCGCTTCCCTCTCCAGTCAGCGCCATTGCTGCAGTCGCCGCGATGAATGCTCAAGTCTCGCTCCTGGTACGCCTCTTTTCATCTTCCCTGCAAACCTGCAAACCTTCCCCCACTACATCGCGAACCCTTCTCGGCTCGCTCCGACAACGGCGTCGACAGCCCTGTCATGCCCCAAAACCACCATCACAACTACCAGCATCACCAATATACAAACTACTTGACAAGTCACCTCACCTCGCCATCAATTCTTCCCTGAGCAATGTCTTTGCTAACATCACTTAGAAAGGCTCCTACAACCTCATCTACTTTCCCCACGAACTCTACCCCTTCCTCGTCCAGCCCATCATCCGCACCCTCATCCCGCAGACGCAGGACCTCAACATCTCCGCCCACGCGCCCGACCGCGAGCTCGACGGCCTGACGCCCGACCAGCAGCATCGCTTCCTCAACATCTCCATCACGCCCATTGAGGTCTCCCTCGTCGTGCACGCCTCGTGGGCCGCCAACGTCTTCCTGCCCGTCGTCGCGCGCCTGCCCGCGCACCTCGCCGCGCAGGTGCGCGTCTCGACCGACACGTACATGATTCTGTGCGTCATTGCCGCCAGCCTCGACCCGGCCGGCCGCGTCATGGAGCTCTCGTCGCCGCTCGCCCTCGCCGGCATCCCCATCTTCTTCCTCACCACCTACTACTCGGACTTTATCCTCGCGCCCACCCACGAGCGCCCCCGCGTCATCGACGCCCTCTCGGCCCGCGGCTTCGACTGCCTCGAGGGCAACCGCTTCTTCAACCAGGCCGAGTACAAGCACGGCCACCACGTCCGCTTCGCCGCCCCCGACACCCCGCCCGCCGGCATCGCCGAGCTCCAGCGCAAGACGTTTGAGCTGCTCAAGCGCCGCAACGTCGCCCCCTTTGTCGACACCCACCTCGAGCTGCTCCTCGCCGGCGGCCGCGACGTCTCCCAGCTGCCCGCCGGCTACAACTGCTACCCCTCGCCCAACCGCCGCAAGAGCTCGCTGCCCGAGGCCCGCCGCGCCACCACCTGGGCCGACGGCGTCGACCCCCGCCTCTTCAACTGCATCGTGTCGGCGCTCGTCTCCCAGCCCAAGTTCCTGTCGGTGACGCTGGCCGAGGAGGACCCGCCCTCGGTGCTCATGGACAAGAAGCTGCTGTCGCTCTTTGGCGACTCGGTCGTCGGCGACTTCAACACGACGCTGATTCCCATCTTTCTGAACCTGGAGAGCCTGCCGTCCGAGGTGACGGGCATCGTGTCGGGCGTCGCCGGCAAGCTGGTGCAGGAGATGAAGGTCCGCAACATGCTGGAAATGTCGTACCTGTCGACGGCGAGGGCCAGTGCCGTCGTGCTGCCCCAGGAGCAAGCGGAGCGCGCCCTGTCGATTCTGGACAATTGCATGGAAATGGCCGAGCTCGTTTCGTGACGTCGTCTCTGTTTCTTTCCTCAAAATTTGTTCGTAAGCATTAAAAATTGGCGTTTAGCGGGCATGCATGTACGATACCATATACTATTCTCTCTGCATTTTTTTGGTGTATTCTCATATCCAATACAATGACATTCTCCCCTTTATATACATGACCACTTTGTACTTTTATCTGCACTTTTCGGTGTACTCTCACATCCAATAGAATGACATTGTCCTCTTTATATACATGACCACTTTGTACTTTTATCTACACTTTTTGGTGTACTCTCACATCTAATAGAATGACATTGTCCTCTTTATATACAAGACGTTTCTATATACACGAACCCTGTCTCCAGGTCTCAACTCCCACGCCTAGCCAACACGTCTAAACCCCGGCCATTCTCAAATCAGCATGCTGGCTCTGTGATGATGACGGTAGATTACTTCTTCTTCCCCTTGCCGCTCTCGGGCACCAGTCCCGCCCTCACAAACCCATCGCGCGCGACGGCATTAATCACCGCGAACCGTCGCGGGCCCAGCTTGACGCCGCCGTACCACCGCGTCACCACGACCATGGCGTCCCACAGCTCCATCAGCTGCATCAGGTGCAGCAGGCGCCCGCCCGCCGCGTCCTCGCCGTCGTCGTCGCAGTCCTGGTAGCTCGACGCGCCCTCGCCGCGGACGCGCCACGCCGTCATGTTGTGCGTCGCGCCGCGGATGCGCCGGTCGCTCGCCAGCAGCTGCGCGACGTACAGCCGCGCCCGCGCCGGCGAGTCGACGCGCGCCACGTGCGCGACAAACGTCGACTTGGCGTCGACGACCTGCTCCGACAGCGTCCACGGCGGCGGCGGCAGGCTCGCGAGGTCGACGCCGGAAAACTCGTCTTGCTGCTGCTGCTGCTGCCGCGTCGACGTGTTCACACCCGCTTCGTCATCTTTGTCGTCTTCCTCGGCAGCAGCGGCTTGGAGCTCCTCGGCGAGGAGCCGCGAAAACTCCTCGACCGCGTCAAAGAGACATACGGCGCCCGGCTGGTGGACTTTTGCCAGCGCGGCGTGGAACAGCCGCACGTCGCGCGCGCCCGCGCCCCGGATCCCGTGGGAGCTGTGCTGCACGCCGAGCACGGACGGCGGGCCGCCGGCCTCGGGGTAGTCGGCTGGGAACTGCAGCTGCAGCGACGAGGCCGCGTCGCCGGGGAGCTGCAGGATGTAGACGCCGTCGTCGGCGGCGGCGGGCACGAGGCTGGCGTCGCCGTAGATGGAGTTGATGGCCTCGACCTCGTCGCGGAGCTCATCCGACATGGTGGAGCCGAGATGTTGCGTGCATGTGCCTTGTGCTGAATCTCAAGAGCGAGAGAGCGAGTGAAAATGATGGCGAGGTTTTTATGGGGTTCTGGTGAGTCTCAACTCAAATACGTGCTAATCTTGACTCAGAGAGAAGAGGTAATAAAAAAAATATTAATGATATATCCATAACGTCTATTTGAATGTATGTTGTAGAGAATAACAATCCTGAGTTAAATAAATTGACTTGACCTTGTCCAATCGCCGTATAAGACGTGCCATCTGAATATTTGGGTCGCATCGCTTGCCCCTACAGGCGTTGCGAGATCAGACTATGATGAGCGCCGAGTCCACCATCCATCGCGAAATGAAGATAGCATCACCAAAGGTACAAAGCGTACCCGTTGGTTTTTCTTGCTTAGGGAAAAAAATCACAATGATCATGTTGCTGCCGCGTGCGTCTTCAATGTCAGGATCGTTAGTATTGAACGTATGAGGCTCAAGGAATTGAGTTGTGGTGTTCTCGTGTGGGTGTGAGACAGACTTCGGGTAAGTTCAAGCTATTTCTTACAGACGCTACACATTTTCAGCCTTTGCCATCCGAGGCCGAAGTGTGCATCAAGTGTTGACGGACGATTACACAAAAGTCGAGTCATATCAATATATGTTGTCAAGATCAAGCTAGAATGCGACATGTTGCAATAGATTCCACTGCCTCAAAATTGCACAGAGATACTTGCCTTGACATGCGCGAACCCGCAAGGGTTTATTTTTGAGCTTTTATGTTGTTCGTCCAGGAATAAAGTAAAGTCTTTCTGTCTCATTGAGTACATGGATCAAAATGGCCCCTTTCCACTCTGCGATTGTCGCCGAGGACCTCGCATATTGTGGTTGCCCGCATCATTGCAAGTCGAGCGATGCGACGTTCCCGCCGGCCAACCACCTGATCTTTGTCCAGTGGAGGTTGACCACCGTTGTGCCAGTCTTGCGAGTGTGTCATGGCATAGACAGGCCGCATAGGAAGAGAATCATGGGTGGATATAAACATGGCAAAAGCTGGCCTTGTCAAGGTCCATCGGAGCTGCCAAGCCGGGACACGGCCAGGAAGAAAAGGTCTGGAATCACAGGGGTCATACCGATGATCTCAATGGTGACAACAATACACATTCTCAAATATCTTGGGCTTCTTTTCTTTGGTCATGTCATGTCCAGGACTTTGAGATGGGTCGACATGTAACTCTGCGACTCGAGGGCCGCAGCCTAAAAAAAGACGCTGCCCGTGCAAAACACAAGTATATGAGAACCCGGGATAGTAAAATACATCGCTGAGAGCGTCGCAGCGAATTCTGGGCTAACGCAGCCACACTGCCATCTCTCGCGGCATCCGCCGTTCTCTGGAGCCAAGGACTAGTAAAAAGTAAATGAGTCTATAAACGAAGAGGTCAAGACGCTAATATAACTAGGCAGACAGGCGACACTCGAAATCATCTTGCTACACGGTGCAAGTGTCCTGCCAAGAAGAGCAAGGCGCTTGGTTGCCGTCGAAGCCGGCCGACCTGCCCGATTGGTGCTAGCAACGCTCAGAGCACCCTGGGTTTCATGACATGTTGGGTATCTCCGGCTGACCTATTTATCAGTTTGCGGGGAATAAATGCCGCGGGGGGATATTCTTAGTTCTGTAAAAACTAAAGACAGTTTTACGGAAAATCCGATTTTGAAATCATGGGCTTTGCCACTCAGCTTTGGGTTGGGTTAAGTAGAGCGCAGAGGCTGTTGGTGCAAATCACAAAGACCGACATGACGGTGCTGGTTCGGGTGGCTGTTCTCCCCCGCATAAGCCGGATGGTTCTAGTGTCACAATCTTTAGTTGCCGTGCGTAATAACGAATAGAAACCTGCCCCTCAACACACACACACAAGTCCCACCTCCCCATATCAACATCTCTCTAGTCCCTATTCACGTATAAGCGAACTCGTTATCAGCCCAGCACCAGGGCCGCAGCCGGTACCGCTCCTCGCCCCCCCACGGTAATCATATGTTCACGTACAGCGGTAATAATGCAGCCCTTTTCTATTGGTATGCCCATGCCAGAGTCGCATCGAGACCTGCAGCGCGCCATGATAGGAAGGTGGACCTTACAGATCGTCGTTTGACTCTCCGGGGCGGCCACGAGCCAGCTTATTACCACGAGTACACTTCTCTTTAACTTTGGCTGGATGGGCTATCTTGGGTGCGGCAGAATGCCGAGGCACGTCTATGCCATTGTTACATCTTTCCCCATTCCGCAGTCTTCCAGCACCACGATGGAACTACCACCCACCAGCTGTTGAGCCGACGAGCCGGGGCGCTTGCATGTTTAAAGAAGCCGTCTCGGACGCAACAACGGCTATTTACATCTTACTTTCTGTCTAGCGCGAGCCCCGTGTCAGATTAGATTAGCAAGTCATTGCGTCAAGTTGTCTGATAACTGATACGTAAAAAGAATGAAGCTCTCATAAGACGTCGTGTCAGCAACTCGTTGTCAGTTCCGTGACTTGTAATCCTCACCATCTGCCTTTGCCCGTGTATATAAGCCCATTTCGTCCGCCATCTTGTCCAACCTTTGTTGCTCGACATAATTGCCAACATCATATCGTCTCTTTATTCCTCCTTCCACACGCCTCTAGCCACCATGAAGGCCGTCGCCGCCATTGCGCTCCTCTCCGTCGCCGCCGTGCGCGCCGCCTTTACCGAGACGGTCAACGGCGTGACGTACACCGTCACCCACCTCGACGCCGACGGTTCCGAGCTGCCCGTCGAGTTTGGCCCGACCATTGACGCCACCTCGCGCGTCGCCCAGCGCGAGCAGCGCCGCAAGGCCCGCGCGGCCGCCGGCAGCGCCGACAAGCGCAGCCAGACCTTTAGCAACTGGTGCGGCGCCGCCAACCTCAACCCCCCCGGCGGCGTCTGGAACGAGGTCTCGGGCGGCTGGACCGTGCCCGAGATCTCGCTCCGCTCCGGCCAGAGCGCCGACAGCCAGCCGTCCCTCGTGCAGTGGATCGGCATCGACGGCGACGGCTGCCAGTCGGGCGGTCTCATCCAGGGTGGTTCCGGCTCTCAGGTTTGTTTCTTCTCCCCGTCCGCACTTGACCTCCGTATATAAGAGCAAGACTAACATGGCCATCCTCTGCTAGATTGACTCCAATGGGTACCAGGAAAACTACGCCTGGTTCGAGTTTGTCCCCGCGCCTCTCCGCACCTTCAACATGAACGTCAACACGGGCGACCAAATGTCCGGCCTCGTCACCGCCGATGGCTCGCGCTCCGGCAACGTCACCATCAACAACGTCAGCACCGGCCAGTCGATGAACTTTTACTTTTCCGACGGCGGCGCTGACCTCTGCGGCACCTCGGCCGAGTGGATCCTCGAGGACCTCACGGGCCTGCCCTCGGGCAACCTCGAGCCCTTTGCCGACTTCCCCGACACCTACTTTACCGACTGCGAGGCCTCGACCACCGGCGGCCAGTCTGCCGGTCCTGGCAGCAACAATGTCAACATTGCCCAGAACGGCCGTCAGCTTTGCACCGGCTCCATCTCTGGCAACAACGTCTACGTCCACAGCACCTCTCATTAAGGAGCCGGTGACGTGGATGACATTATGAGTTGGTAACGGGGTGATTGCTGCGCAAACTTTTGTAAATAGCTGTGCTCAAGGTGAGAGTCAGCACCGACACATATAAACATGGTACATACTTGAAAAAATCACGTCAAATCCAATACATCGAATATCTTCGTGATCATGCTTGCTTTGGCCGCGTATTCACAACCAATATTATGAGCTCCGCAACGACTATGTTGTTCGCATCGATCACGTTGTTCGCACCGACCACGTTGTTGGCAGCGACTGAGTTGCCTCAAGTAAGGCACTTTGAATCGACCTTCAGCCCGCTTTGGCCTCGTGGACTGCCTCCATAGCTCGCAGTTGCGAACAGAGTGCGTGCGACGCGACCAACAAAGTTGTCGGCCGCTGGTTTCACTACCAACAATCATGCCAGCGGTAATGCAGTCTGGCATAGTCTGGCATAATCTCATCGTAGCTGAAGAAAACGTTTATTGACTACATGCGCAAGCACGCCAGAAATACTAGTCGGTCGCATATACCGACAAGACAAATTCTAAAGGACTATAGGTCTACAACTCTTACTCATCCATAACCGACGCAAACTTCTCCGTCATCGACTGGTGAATGGCCTCGTACTATTAATCGTTAGCATGTTACACTTTCAGAGTCAATGGAAAAAGGCTTACCTTCTTGCTCACGGCCTCCTGTCCCTCGCTGGGTTGCTCAAACTTGAGCTGACGCAGCTGTGACTGGAGTTCACTCGTCGCCTCGCGCACCTTGCCCCAGCTCTGGCCTTGGGCAATAACCTTCTGAGCCTCATCGTGGAATCCGACCATCAGCTTCATCATCCATTCCGTCTTCCAGATGGGGCAGAACTGATCGTAGTCAGAGTAACCGTTTTGCTGTAAAAAGTCTTCCTTGACGAGACCGGCAATATCCAGCGTAATCTTGTCAGGGTCGGACAGAGCGCTCTTGCCGACCAGCTGTACGACTTGCTCCAACTCATCAGAGTCGGTCAAGAGCTGCTTGATGCGGTTACGCAGTCTTGGGAAGTCGGGAAAGTCCTTTTCGTAGTACTTGTCTAGGATACCAGTGTACTTGCTGTAGGAAAGACTGGTGTTGATGGAAGGGAAGTGCTTGCGCTGGGCAAGCTTCTTGTCCAGACCCCAGAAGACCTGAACAATGCCCAGCGTAGAAGTGCAGACAGGGTCGGAGAAATCACCACCGGCGGGGGACACGGCACCGACGATGCTGACACTTCCCTTGCGGTCGGGAGAGCCAAGAGTCTGGACGCGACCAGCACGCTCGTAGAAGGATGCGAGCTTGGCGCCAAGGTAGGCAGGGAAACCCTGATCAGCAGGCATTTCTCCGAGACGACCGGACAGCTCACGCAGAGCCTCGGCCCATCGCGACGAAGAATCGGCCATCATGGCAACATCAAGACCCTGGTCACGGAAGTATTCGGCAACAGTAATTCCAGTATAGATGGAAGCTTCACGAGCAGCCACGGGCATGTTGGATGTGTTGGCAATGAGAGTCGTGCGCTTCATAATGGGTTCTTTGCGGCCGTCGACGTCGATTGTGAGCTCGGGGAAATCCTTCAAGACTTCAGCCATTTCGTTGCCTCGTTCACCACTACAATAAATCAGCATATTGAATCACTTCGGGGCAAAAGAAAACGTACCATCCAACATAGACAATGACATCAGAGTTGGAGAACTTGGAGACGGACTGAGAAATGACCGTCTTGCCGCAACCAAAAGCACCAGGAATAGCAATGGTACCACCCAAAACACCAGGGAAAAGGGCGTCTAGGACACGCTGGCCGACGATAAAGGGCTCCTCAGCAACAAGCTTCTCGGTAGAAGGTCTGGGGACACGGACAGGCCATGTCTGCATCATTGGGTATTCGGTCTTTTTGCCGTCAAACTCGACCTCGAGGATGTTTTCGGCCACGGTGTACTCGCCCTTGGAAGCAATCTTGGTAATGGTACCGCGCGCGCGAGGTGGGAGTAGAATGCTGTGGACACGGACAAAGGAGTTTTCAAAGACGGTGCCCCAAACATCACCTCCAGTAATGTGATCGCCAACCTTCTTGGTGGGGGTGAACTCCCACTTCTTCTTACGGTCGAGAGCGGGAACGGAGATACCACGAGGAATGTAGATGCCCCCAGAGGCCTCGGCGATGCCAGCCAGAGGACGTTGGATACCGTCGTAAATACCGTTTAGCAGACCGGGGCCGAGCTCGACGGACAGGGGCTTGCCGGTGCGGAAGACGGGGTCACCGACAGTGACACCAGCTACAGTTGTTAGCGTTTGCTTCTGCTACTCCGGAAACAATATCCATACCTGTCTCCTCGTATACCTGAATGGTTGCCTGGTCGCCGTTGATTCGAATGACTTCGCCCGCGAGGTTATCGTGGCCAACATTGACCTGCGGCCGTTAGCGGGGTAGCTCTGCAACGATCGGAGCTCCATGGACTCACCAATTCGTACATGGCAACACCGAGCATGTCTTCAGCGACAATGACGGGTCTGCGAAGGCGAGTTAGTGGGCGCTGAGCTGGCGCGACGTGCGCTTTCGAGAGAGATGACGAACCCGGAGATGGAGTAAATCTTGCCTGACCAAGAGTTAGTTTTGACAGCGTTCAGCGAGCAGTAGCGCAAGGAAGAGACGTACCATGACTCTCGGCATCCTTGCCGGCGTTGTTCGCTTTCTAAAATGACAGACTGATTAGTTTCTGTGTCGCTGTGGGCCGGGCAGCTAGATGTTGTGACGGCATCTTCGACAAGTCGCTCGCCGGAGGTTGGGGAGGAGGTCGTACCGGAGCCATCTTGGGTGATGCCGGGACGTGGGCGGCGTCAGGCTCTTTTGCGGAGGAGTCGGGAGAAGCAGTGGAGGAGGGAGGATGTACCCGGGACGATGGTGCGGGCGGTGTTGGAGAAGGATGTGGTGATGATGGGGGAGAGTTTGGTAGAGGAACGTAGAGAGCTGCGGCAGAAGCCAGCCTGGGGCGTTGGGGTGGGGCCGATGATGTAGCGGTTGCAGCGGGTGAAGCTCCCGACGGCGTGGTGTTTTCAGCGACCGCAGCGGTGCTTTCAGTGGAGGAAGCGCCTGTGGCGGACGGTGGGCCGCCTAGAAAGAGGCCCGACGACGACGGCGACAGCGACGGCGACCACGCAGAACTCGACAGCGGCGAGGGTAAAGGCTCCTTGGACTTGTTGTCGGCTTCGCTTCGGGCCCGTAACAGATCCAAGAGAGACGAGCGAGCCCTGAGCCGCGGCCTGAGTCCAACTTGCATATACGGTGAGCGGGATGGAGCTCAACACCAAGGCCACTCGAGATGATGCACGGCGAATCGGAGGAAATAGTCGGAACGGCTTTCAGAAGGGGCAGGGAGTTTGGAGCTTTTTAAAATCGAATGCCTGGTCCTGTCTGCTATTAAAACAAAATCTCAATCCCAGACAATGGCATGTATTGAAGGAAATGACGCCACTTGGTAGATGCAGCGTCGGGGAGAGGACAGCTCGAGCTAGGACCATTCCTGGAGGTGGGCCAAAGCCACTGCTACATTGAGCCAGCGATTCAGATGGCATATTGTTGACTGGCGGCTGATTTACTGTGAGCCGAGTGAGTATTAGTATGGCCTTCGGGTATGAGGCTGTCAACCAGCACGATAGTAGCAAATGGGATATTATGAACAAGTGTGTCTACAGGACCGCGCCATTCTGTTTGCGGAGTGGCCAGCGCGCGCAGGCAAGTTGGGGTGATCTACGTGGTGGAATATCGAAATTACGGAGGAACATATTCTTCGAGGTTCGTCAGAGACGGAGAGAACGCGGCTATCGGGCTCTGATGCCGTTGCGTGGGACGTTTGGATGCATGCTCGGCAACAGGCATAACTGACGACGATTACGACGACCAGAGCGGGCAGATTGGCGAACATTGACATCGTACTGGTTCGAGAGAATAGACCAAGTGAAGGGGCCTTTATAGTTAGCTTTGCACAACGGAGTCGAAGCATGTGATGGTTCGCATCGTGGGTGGTGAGGAGCGTTTCGAGTAGGCCCTTGTTGAGAAGCTTCGAAAATTTCGTCGCACATCTTTTCCAGCACGCGACACCAACAGGCGACAGGGCATCCGACCAAGAGCTCCAGACAACACAATGCGTTCATTCGGCCTCGGTGAACGTCCTTTATTCATTTCACATCTCCATTTTAATCCTTCTTCACGTCGTTCCAACCAGGGATCGGCCGCAATGAAAGAAATAGAAAGACTTTGTCGGTGACAAACAGTAGGGTTGCAAAAATTCCTTTCCCGGATAAATCCAAAAAAGAGTGGTCTGTTATAGTTTTCAACTAGCAAAATTCCTCTCTCAGCTTATCGCTTCACGGAGAAGGAAAACGCCCGTGCACTGGGATGGAGAAGAAAGGAAAAAAAGAAGACTGAAAGGGGAGTGGGCGACGCGTGGTTTTATAGACGTCCCAGCAAACGGAGAGCCGGCTGCCTGAGGCCCAGAGCACGGACCAGGCCGCTGCGAGAAATTATTTTTCCAGTAGGTCACCCCAAAGAGGCAAAGCGCGTCACAAGAGCCTCCAGTTTCCGCAGGTGCCTGGACGGGCTGAGAGCTAGCGCTGTGCTGCCTAGCCGCCAAATTTACAGCGCAGTCACAGCCTGTCAGTGGTCCGTCACCGCTTGAAGTGATGTAAAAAAAAAAGGGCCCGCAGATCTGCTTGCCAGCTGCCGAGCCGGAGCCCACTCACATCGAGAAAGAGCTCCGCCGTTTGCCATCTACACGCTTGACACAACATGCGGCTTTTCACCACCACGAGCCAATTGTCACCGACCATGCGATTCACGCGCGCATATTCCAGCCTGAGCGGTGCCATCCCGCCCGCCAAGGCCAAGTACGTGCCCTCGTCCGGCACCTACCCCAAGGGCTTCCAGGCATCCGGCGTCTTTGTCGGCGTCAAGCCCGGCAACACGAGCAAGCCCGACCTGGCCCTCGTCACCTCCGACCGGCCATGTGCAGGCGCCGCCGTCTTCACCAAGAACAAGTTCCAGGCCGCGCCCGTCAGCTTTAGCCGCAAGCTGCTCCAGAGCAAGGCCAATACCGGCCTGCGCAGCATCATTGTCAACTCGGGCAACGCCAATGCCGTCACCGGTATCGGAGGACTCGAGGATGCGGCCAATATGGCTCAGACGACGGACCAGCGTGTCGGAGCCGAGGGCTCGACGATTGTCATGAGTACTGGTGTGATTGGACAGAGGTATGCGTCACTATTGACGAAACCGGTAACGCAATGGCTAATACGAGTAGACTTCCTATCCAGAAAATTGTAGACCACATCCCCGTCGCCTACCACCAGGCTGGCGACTCGCACAAGCACTGGCTCAGCTGTGCCAAGGCCATTTGCACGACAGATACATTTCCCAAGCTCATGTCCCGTACCTTTGAGCTTCCCTCTTCCCCTGGCATCGAGTACCGCATCGCCGGCATGACCAAGGGCGCCGGCATGCTGGCTCCCAACATGGCCACTCTGCTCACCATCCTCGCCACCGACGCCCCCGTCGCGCCGGCCATCATGACCCCTCTGCTGCGCCACGCCGTCGACCGCTCCTTCAACTCCATCACCGTCGACGGCGACACGTCGACCAACGACACAGTCGCCCTGCTGGCCAATGGCGCGGCGGGCGGCACCGAGGTCGCCTCGGAGCAGTCCCGCGACTACGACGCCTTCCGCACCGTTCTGACCGACTTTTCCGCCGACCTCGCTAAGTACATTGTCCGCGACGGCGAGGGTGCCACAAAATTTGTCACGATTCGCGTCGTCGATGCCGCGACCGAGGACGGCGCCCGCCAGGTCGCGCGCTCCATTGCCCTCTCGCCCCTCGTCAAGACGGCCCTCTACGGCAAAGACGCCAACTGGGGCCGCATCCTCTGCGCCGCCGGCTACGCGCTCATCACACCGCCGACGCATGCGCCCACTGAAACCGAGGACATAAGCCCGGAAAAGACGAATGTGTCGTTTATCCCGACGGACGGCTCTGCAGAACTCAAGCTGCTGGTGAATGGCGAGCCGGAGCAGGTGGATGAGGCTCGCGCCAGCGAGATTCTAGAAATGGAGGACCTGGAGATTCTGGTCAGACTAGGCACAGGCGACAAGAGCACGACACATTGGACCTGTGACTTCAGTCACGACTACGTCACAATCAATGGTGACTACCGCACGTAAACTTGTACGGCATATTGGCGTTTTGGGATTCGATGGCAGTTTTAGACGAGTTAAAAACAATAAAAGCCTTCCGAGTTGAGTTCTCAACAAGAGCTCGGCATTTGAAATTTATGTTCATCCTCTATCTCGTATGTACGTCAGACTCATTTATACGACACCAGCTATTTTTCAACGCCACCAATGTAACCTCTTGCGAACGCCACGCCTCGCATCAATCACTCAAACCTTCAAGTAGCATCTTCACTCATACAGCCATCCCTTCTCGGCGTCAAACGATTTGGCGCCCGCCTTCTCGCCCATCTCGTCGAAAATCTCCTGCAGCTTCTCCAGCACCTCCTTGTTGGTGACGAGGCCGCCGAGCACCATGGCGCTGGTCGACTCGCCGCAGTCGTCGTGGGCGTTGTTGCCGACCTGGTCGCGCTTGGTGAGGCTCAGGCCGGGCGTGGCCTTGTAGCAGTTGTCCTCTGCGCGGCCGCCGCGCAGCGCGCAAATCTCATTCTTGTAGCAGTCGCCGGTGCACGCCTGCGGGTTCCAGCCGCGGCTCTTGCGGGCCAGATACTTGCCAAACTCGGCCTCGTCGCCCTCGAGCGCGACGGTGACGTTGTGCCAAAACGCCGGGGTGAGCTCGGCGTCGGCGGCCGTGAGCGGCGGGCTGAGCAGCGCGCCGTACGTCGCCTTGGCCGAGTAGTAGCGCGTCCAGACGGGGCCGGTCGTCTGAAAGGCCGGGTCGGCCATGTCGGCGGCGTACTGGACCGAGTCGAGTACGGCAAACGTCTCCGGGTCGACGTCGTAGACGCGAAACGACGGCATGCCCGAGGTGGGCGTCAGCGACGGGGCAATGTAGGACATGGCGCGCGCGTTCTGGTAGCTGCGGTTGGCGTAGTCGGCGTAGTGCAGCTCGAAGTGGTCGACGTGCGTGTGGCCAAAGAACATGGCGGCAATGGTGTCGGCGTAGCGGTTCACAATCTGGTCAAAGGTGTGCGAGCCGTCGTGCAGCGCGTCCAGGTCGCCCATGGGCATGTGGCCCATGATGTAGGCGCGGTCGCCGGCCTGCTCGGCGGCGTCGAGCTGCTGCACGAGCCAGGCAAACTGCCCGTTGGGGTCCTTTTCCATGTCGTCGTGGTACATTTCAAAGTTGTGACGATAGTACAGGTTGGTGTTGAGCGAGATGACGCGCAGCTTGCCCTGGGGGTACTTGGCCGAGTAGGCGCCAATCGTGGTGATGTCGCCCTTCGTCTCCTTGCCGGTCCACTTGACCCAGTACCCGGCGAGCAAGTCGTACACCCACTGGGCGCTGTTGCTCTTCTCGGCGTACTTGTTGGAGGGGATGAGGTTGACGGGGCTCATCTCATGGTTGCCGACGGTGCCGTACACGGTGCTCAGATGGCTGTCCATGATGGTCATGGCATCGCTGACTAGAATATGTTAGTTATGTGCGAGCCAATCCGTGATTTGTGACTTGCTGTCGTGAACGTTGGACTCCTTGGTGGTGTTCCAGATGGTGTGGTCGACAATGTCTCCGGTAAAGAGGGCAAATGCAACATCTGGCACAGCTTCCTTGATAGCCTTGTACATGCTCTGTTCAAGGTTCACCGGAGTATCGCATTTGTGGTCACCAAAAGGGCCTGCGGGGTTCTTGGTAGTGCCAGGAGCATCGTCCTTGGTGTACGCGCTGACAATGTTAGCTAAGAAGCGATGACTATGTGCCGTGTATGACTCACCGACAGCAAATGGGCTTGTTACACGCAGTGTTGGAGCCCACAGTGTAATGATGGTCGACATGAATATCTGAAAAGTGGACAACCTTGAGTGGCTTCTTCCCGCTCGGTGTCGGGCGACCGCGGTTCGGCTTCTCGCTGGGAAACTTGAGCTCCAAAGGCTGCACCGCGGGGATATCGCAGAGGCCAAGAATTGCTCCGCAAAACAACTTTTGGGTCCGTCCGTACATGGAGAGCTCATTGATCACTCTCGCAACCGTCGGGCCTTCGCGATCCAAGAGGCCGTCGCATACGTCAGGGTCTTGTATCTACGTATTGTCAGTCGGGATTCCCAGATCGCAAGTGCTTTGTCCTTGGTGAAAGCTTGCCTTGCCAAGCTTGCAAAGAGTCTTTGCTGCGCCGACAAAAGCACTGTCACCAAAAAAGGCGATGCCCTTCAGCAGCACTAAGATGCTCTGTGATGCTGTCAGTCTAGGCGTCCGCGTTTTAGGGCCTGAACGCATCTCACCTCGCAGCCGCCACAAGTTGCCGCTCCTTTAATTTTGTTCCAGATGTCGTCGACAAGACCTCGTTGATAAATCGAGTGCTCCAAAGACATGAGCTCAGCACGGGCTATCGGCTGATTGTCATCCTGGGCCGCCCTGACGATCGGCGCCGCTGCGGCAAGCAGCGGGACAAGGCTAGCGACACGCATACTGCCTCTCAAATATGGAATTGGATTATATGGTTCTCTTTGGCACAGAAGCTGAATTGAGGAAGTGGCCGCCTGCCTTGGAGCACAAAGAAGTGCGAGGCGCACGCGACATACTTATAACGAAGTCACTGTAACAGCGACCACGCACTAGTCTGACCCTCCACATGCGGAACTTCACAATCGAGTCCATGCAATCTGCACGACTAGCTACCTGAAAAGTAACGGGAAACGGATCGAAAAAGGAAGCTGGAGTAGACGGCAGAGACATGGTGGTGTGGCGCGGACGCACCCACGGGCCGCTACCACCCACCGGCGCCCACTGACAGCTTAACCTTATCCCATGCCATGCCTTTCCAAATACTATGATTAAGCCCCTGCATTTTTCATATTTTATTTCCCTGTACGAGCTCCAGCATCTTTCCCAGCGGGGACTCGGCCCCGTGGCCGACCTCATGCATCAACAAATGTTAAGCTACACGAGCACTCGCGTCTTCTGGCACACCCACTATAGATAACTGGCCACGGCCAGCAAACTACGTGATTGACCAAGCATTCCGGAGAATTCACCTCGTGCTACATTGTTTTCCGGTACTGGCCCTCCTCCTATAGTGCCGAGCACGAGACGTAGTCGGAGTGAGAGTGCATAATATGATCTTGGCCCGCAGATCGGTGGCACAATTGGGAAAGCGAACGTGTCTAGCAGACCCCACGCCTTTGGCTCATCATGTCGCAGTTTCCACTACACCGGATGAACTGCAGACCCCGGCGAAATAGACGTGACGAACAACCAGACAGCCCTTACGAGGGCAGACGAGGAAACAAACAGAGGAGCACGATCTGTGCGATGCGTAGGCGCTCCGCTAACACGCTGTCCACCGCACTAGACTGTTGGTGGGCTCGTACGGGCGTCCGGGTTTCAGCGCGGCGGAGGGCCTCAGCTCAGCGGGATTCTGCTGCAATGCACGGAACAGGAATGGAAGCCCTTCCCGCCGTTGTGTCTACATGCGAGAGCAAAGGCGAATTATGCCCCTCTGCCCGCCGTGGGCGGCGGGTTCCATCTCCATACGGATAGATGTAAGCCCCCAAAGAGTTGACCGAGACTAAAAGCGAGAGCCCACCAGGGAGATACCCATGGATTAATTGGGGGCCAGTATAGGATAGCTGGGGGGCATATCATGGAGCGGCGATTGAGCACGTTGCCGACAGATACGATGGGTGATTCAATGAGGCTTTTCCAGTTTGTTCAGAACCGAGGAAGAAGTCTGTAACGGAACCCCGAGGTCAGAATGACCACGTTTTGTTTCTTGGTCGTATGCCGATGCTGGGAAGCTAACCGCCGAGGACTTTGAAAAGGTGAATCGGTAAATAATAAGAATAACCTGTCAGCTGCAGCGAGAAGCCGGGGTACATGTGCGCAATGCCCGCCACTGATGTAATTCGGCATCCGACCGCGCTCTTGTCCTGCAAATGTCTGCTTGGAGAAGATGACAGCTCACGAGCTACCATACGACAGCAAAGTCCGCTGCAGGCCTGCGAGCTGAGCTGCATGCCAACGAGCTGGGCTGCAGCACCCCACGCAGTTTGACTTGCACGGCACACTCCGGTCTCACGGGCGCATGTACCTGTAGGTCTCGGGTTAGCGTTTATAGTCCGTACTGGTGTTTCTTGACACGAGTGCGCGAGGCAGCGGAAAGAAAGAATAGCAAAATGCAGTCACTTCTTCATGGTTCACCAACGCCTCGAAAAGCCTAGCTTCTTGTCAGCTTCTCGTTACAATTATTTGGTGCAGAAGCATCGGAGATGGCATACGAGAGTGGTTTGGATAGGAGCGCAAGTAATTGGTTAATACCAAGACACCATGTGTAATTCAAAACCTTAATGCTTAGTTAAACAAAATCGCTTTTTCAACCTTGGCTTACGTGTCCAAGAATGCAGGGAAATAGCTGGTGTGGAGAAATACAAAGTAGTGTACATATATCGTGATACAAAAATAACAAGTTTCGGCTTGTAGCATCCTAGCCAGTGTAAGCACATTGTCTACACATGGAATTCTCTATGTCGAGGTATTGGAGTCTCGATCCCAGGCTACGCGGATGCCCGAGGCCTCCTCCTGCTTGGCCCTCTCTGCCCTAAACGACGCGCCGCGTTTGCTCAGCGTCGGCAGGCTGCCGGCAAACATGCGGTGCCACGACTGCGCGCGCATCTCGGCGTTGATGTCGAGAATCTTGCGACGGCGCGCCTTGATCTGCTGGTAGAGCCGCTGTGCGCGCTCGTCGTTGATCTCCTTGACCGCGTACTGCACCTCCCACTTGCTGTTGGGCCCGAGGCGCTCCGGCCGGGGCACAAACTTGCCGTCGACCTTGTTGCGCACTGTTATGTACATGCCGAGTAGCTCACGCGGCGGCGGCTGGTCTTGGGGTGAGTCCTGGGCCGTTTCGGCTGCTGTGGCGTTGGCATCAACATCGGCGTCGGTGTTGCGAGTCGCCGCCGGCTTTTCAGACAGGCCGGCAAACATACGCTGAAAATCATTGAGGTTGGCGGTGTTCTCGTCAATCCCCTCGGTAACGCGAAGGATCAAGTCTTTCAGAGACGTCTCGTCACCGTTCACGACATCGGCAGGCTCGTCCTCTGAGGCACTCTGCAACTCTTTGCTCTCTTGCGAATGAGCTGTCAGGGCAGCTACCAGGTCATCGATGTGCTTCGTGCTTTCGATTTCCGTCTTACCCTCCAAGAGGCCGCTGTGAGTCAACGCATCTTGAACTGCATCCCGTACCGAACGGATGCCAAGGGATTCGCTGTCTACCGCCTCGCTGACCCGATCCATGACTTCTTGCCATGCTATTTCGTTTTGAATCTCCTGATCCAGCTCGTCTTCCTCGGCAGATTCCAGTTCCTCCGTGTTTTCGCTCTGGTCGGCGGCGACAGCGGCAGCTTCGGCGGCGGCAGTTTCAGCAGCCTTTTCATGGCTGCTTAGATCGTCAATCTCTTCCTTGAGCTTGTCCACAGATGCCTTCTTGGACTGTTGGATCGCTTGCATCTCTTCATCAGTAACGGGTTGTACGAAAAAGTATGTGATCGGGTCAGTTGTCGGTCGAGTCTCTACATGGAGCCTGAGTGATCTGCCCGGGAACTTCTTCGTCGCCCTGTCCATCAGATCGTTCAAGATCGTTAGACTGGCTTTGAATTCTTGATCGCCCAACGTCGTATCAGACTGTCCATGGAGGGCATGATCCATTTCTGAGAGGGGAATGTATTGAAAACCAAATATTCGCTGCGTGTTGTGGTATGCGACAAAGATGCCATCCATGCGTCCCATGCGCACCTGAAGGGAATACTTGAGGAAGGCTGATCGAATAAGATCATAGTATTCTCTTTCAAACGACTCCCACTGGCCAAACTGTTTACGGATCTCGTAGCCGACGCCCTTTTCATGGCCCTGAACATCCATTCGGATCGTCACAACAGCCCTTGTTTTTAGGTCAAATACACCAGTGCCAGGTAGTCTCGGGTCGTGGGCATCGAGTTGTGATCGCATCATAAAGTCGCCGAACGTAGTGTAGTGATATGCTTCGTCGGCTTTCTTTTCTTCCTCTGTCAACTGGTGCGATTTTGTCTTTTTGTACTTTTCAAACTCTTCCTTGGGCAGGGTAAGCAGCTTCTCCATCGACTTTCCAAGCATGCTCAATATATTTTCGTTGTCGTATTCCTTATCCGAGTCGATAGAGTAGACCCCGTCCTTGTGTTTTATAAACGTGGCAACTGGGCCTCGAGTCAAGATGGTAAAGTTGTTCGACTCTGGAGTCCAACCCCTCGATAAATGGTCAAAGTTGGGAGGTCTCCAGCCCGAGACAAGGAAATGCAGGTGGGAGAGAACGGCCGTCATGCTCGAGGTCGAACCACTATATTTTTTGCCATGCTGCTTGGCGAGATCGTACAGCTTTGTGTCCTTCGACGACGTGACGTATTCCTTGAGAGCATCGTAATCAAACTCGTCCACCGGCATGATGGAAGCGAGGTATGGATCAAAGTTGTAGACGTTTGTTCGAGTATCTTGCATTCGATATACACCGCCGTTGAATAGCACACGGTCGAGGCCGTAGCTCAACTTTGGAATTTCGGGCGTTTCTTGATCGATTGGTTTCAGCTCTAGCGCTTTGGGGACGATGACTTCGAACTCTACTGGTTCTGTGTCCTTTTTCTTCTTCTTCTTTATCGATTTGGAGGATTTCGCCGGCCGGGCTGCAGACTTTTGCGACTGTGCCTTTGTGTTGTGCTCGTTCTTGGATTCTAAAGACTCTCCAGACGAGGTGACGGATTGTCGCAGTTTTTCTTGAAGCGTTGTCCAAGTGCTGAGACCTTTTGACTCACCATTGCGGGCTGAGACTTCGGCTTCTTGGTCGGTGGCATTCTTTTCCGCTCTTGTCGCATGACATGATTGTGTTGTCGTGAAGTGCGCGACGCGTCCAGGAGACAGCAACCGCCCGCGACACACGGCTATCCTCGCGAGGCGCGCATGGCCGACTGCCCGGCACCTGGCACGATACATTGCAATGCCAATCCAGTGCTCCGTGTGTTGGAGTTGAAGGAAATTATAAAAGTCGATTCCCCAGGGCACAAATTTCCAATGCGTCACGGAGCTTATCGATAGCGATACCCCCAGGAGCTTTGGATGAAATCGGGCGGTTTGTATTGGGCTACGACGGAGTGGGGTGCTAAGGTGGTCCATGATTGGGCGGACGCTTGAGCTCCGCCGCATCCACGTAGTCTATCTTGGTAGCGTCGGCTGTGCTACCTAGAGCTACTTCAGTTGACGACAATCTGCTTGATCAACCTCCAGTCTTCGCCTTGCCCACTCTTCGCAACGATGGGCGCCAGCGACTCTAAGATCGTCTTCAAACGGGGGATATTTCGACTTTCTGAGGAGCGGGATATCCCCGCTGACGATGAATACTGGGCTTCGGTACGTCGGCCTCTTCAGTTCGTGGCTGCGCACCTGGCTAACCAAGAGACAGTTCTGGGAGCTACCAGAGTCTTCAGAGGATGTATTTAGCCTTTTCTCCCCTGCCGATATTCGAAGAAGTCGCGATGAGGCCCTTGAAAATATCGAAACCCTGATTCTCGCCTTGACATCCCGTCTCTTCGTTCTGCGCCACCACCCGTCCTTTCCAGATAGCGAACTGGCTCCCGAAAGGGAAGCACTCAACTGCGTGCGAGTTTTGACCCGAATACTGCCTTATCTTTATGAAAAAGAATCGCTGCATCCGTGGGAGGAGAAGTTCTTCTGGGGAGTGAGGAAGAGGAGGACGCGTCAGGCTGCCATCGCAAACGAAGTGCTGTTTGATGAATCGGCAGGCGACAAAGAATACACAGACGGCGACAAAGAAGTTTTCGAAGATGCAAAACCACTGGCAGAGGAGCTGCTAGATACCATGGTCGATATGCTCTTCTTTTCCGAATTCACCATACCTAAACAACAACCCGGACGACCTAAAGTGACGTTTGCGATTTGGCAGAGTGGCGTGGGCTGCAATACAGCAGTACCAACTACAAAAGAGTTTGAGAGCAATAGATGCGAACTATTGAGATTGATCTTGGCGCTTGCCGGTCGCGGCCTATATATGAGCAGCCCGACCTTGACTCAAAATGGAGTGCGAACTCTAACGCACCTTTGCACAAATTCGGACAAGCAGGTCGTGCTTTCAGTGCTCTGCTCTTTACTAAACACGGTATGCCAAATTCTACAGCTACTGCGACTGAGCTAACATGGTGTAGACCCTCAAGTATCACCCAGCGAGCTGGCGCGTACCCTACAACTCGCTAGTCATTCGCGACACCAAGCAGCTCCTCGTCACGCAGTCTCTGCACTTGCTTCTGGCAATGCTCGTCTATACTGTACCCGAGCACGTTGACTCGTCATCGAGAAAAAACTATTACCGTCATTTCCTCGGCCGACTACATCGACCCCAGGACTTCCAATTCATAGTGGATGGCGTTTCGCGTATTCTCACTCAGCCACTGCAAGACAAAACATCATATCTGCCCGGGGCCAACACATCAATAAATCTATCAGCAGAGATGCTGATGCTGTTCTGGGAAATGATTCAGTGCAACAAAAGATTTCGCGCCTTTGTCATTGATACGGACAGAGCGCATGACTTTATCGTCTTGACGCTCTTCTATGCTATCGAGTACAAGAATGACGCGTCGAAGCAAGGCATCGTTCGCATGTGCGCTTTTCTGCTACAGACTATGAGCGTGGAGAAGAACTTTGGCCTTCATTTGAACAAAAAGTTTGTTGGCCAAGAGAGTCTTCCGCCGGGCATCAGAATCAACTCGTTCGACGGCTCATATGCCGACTTCCTCATACACTCCATATACACAGTCATCACCACCAGCCAAGGCGGCCTCGCTGCGATATATCCGGCGCTATTAGCAATCATCAACAACATTGCGCCGTATATTGAGACCCTGGGAGCATCTGGCAGCTCCCAGCTCATGCATCTGTTTGTTCTCATGTCTTCACCTTCGTTTCTTCTCGCGAACGAAACAAACCACACCCTTCTGCGATCTCTTCTGGAATCCATCAATACTATTATCGAGCACAAGTACAAAGAAAATTCTCAACTTGTGGTGGCGATTATCAAAAACAAGAAGCCAATCGAGAATCTGCGAACATTTACCCTCGAAAGCGGCTTAGAAGAAATAGAGCGGCGCAATCGACGACGCAAAGACGCAAATGGAGGTGACGATGCTGCCGACCTTGCATCTCATCGAACATCGGTCGACAGCCTTGCATCTGGCAGGAGTCCCGTTGTGGGCCAAACATACCCTCTCGAAGAAGTCGTGGAGGACAGTGCATTTGCCATCGGTGATGAAGAGGATAGCGACGATGAGCCGCAAGCAACACCTGCAGCATCCACCACGAGCGAAAGTCGTTCGCAGGCGTCTTCGACACCAAACGCCGATGACTCTGTACCAGTGCAGCTGCGTGGCATGTCGGAAAAGGCAAGAGGCAAGTTGCCGGCTGGCGTCAGGTCCTTTTCCAGACAAAACAGCACTACAAGCTTGGGTGCTTATTCCGTTGCTGGACAAAGCAGCAGCGGCAACTTCGAGCCGTCAGCATACTGGATTGAAAGCTGGCTGCCAGAATTACCTTTGCACACATTTCTCACAATTATCCAGCAAGTATCGAGTTTGTTGCCACGAAAGGCAGGCCAGGACATGTTCTCGGCAGAAAACATTCGGCGTATTCGGGAGATCGATCTCGTCGGTGTCGAAGCCTCGCCAGTCAAGGTACAGTCTTTTGAGTGGTCGCCGCTGTCACTTGGCTGGTATGAGTCAATGCTATGGGGTGTAGTCTACGCGAGCGAGATGCAGATTGCAAAGGGTACCTCTGGTATTTGGACAGGAACTGGTGTCAAGCTGTTCCGGATTCAAGAAACCGCACCGACCGGTCCAACACTTTCCTCGCCACGTGGCGCAGTTGATGCTGTTGGCAGCAACATTGTATCTCGCATAGGGCAAATGAATTTGCGAGGCGGTGCTGGCGGAGCTGGCGGTGCCTCCGGTGGAAGTGCTCCCCAGACAGGGGGCAATTGAGCGACTATGATTTAACGTATAATTCATTTTTACTCTCATGGTTGGCGTTGTATTGTCGCAAGCTGAGAACAGTAGTTAATTTAGCCTTGTTTACCTGACGCGTACTCAATTGAGAAATCGAGAGCACCTGAAAGCTCTCGCGACTTACTAAGAAGCTCTTTCAACAAGTTCTTGTATTGTCCGTCTAAATGCCATGTTGTAGGTTTTCCATGACCATGACCAGTGACAGCTCCAATGCGGGGTGTAGCCGAGCCGATGCGCCAGTGGAACAGCTCGCGCTAGGAACAGGCGAACTTCATTCCACAAACACCAATCACCACGTTTGAGCTCTGCCCAACGTCGCCTTTTCTTCTCCAATTTTCCTGCAACTCGCCATAATCTGAGCGCAGCGCAGACGTCTATAGCTGGTCGCATTCTCTGTGAGCTGATTTGGGAGGATCATGCGAGCATCATCTTCATTCTCCCCGTGACACCTGCGACACGACCCCTGACAACACACATCTCACGCCCATCATGTCGAATCGCTACGGAGCGCCACCGAGCCGCGGCGCCAACGGCTACGGCAACTTTGGCAGATCCGAAGAGGAATATGACTCGTATAACGGCGACCCCCGAAACAACGGCCGAAGCGAGCGGTACGGCTCGCCGTCGCAAGGTCCCCCTCCACCACGCGGCGACCGTGGCGGCAGCAACAGCGGAGGCCCCCCGCCCGTGGTGCGCAGTATGCCCTCGCGCCCTCGGATGACGCAGTCGACGGCGGATAGGCAGATTACGCAGGTGTTGGAGCACATCCGGGTCGAGTGGCCGTCACTGTGTACCGAGGACTGCGTCCCGGTACAGCTGGCTCTCCAGCTACTCGACGCGAGCTCCGTGGGCCGCGCGCACGACTACCGCAAGTTCCAGGACACGCACACATATCTTCAGGACGCGCTAAAAAACACGGTGCACGAGCATCATCAAGGCTTCAACTCGTCCATCGGCACATTTCACAAGATTCAGAGCAGCATCCAAGGTTCGCAGCGGCGCGTGCGTGCGCTCAAGGAGTCACTGGCCAGCGCCACGTCCAGCCTCTGTTCCACCGACCCCGAGCTCAAGAAGCTGTCCGAGTCGTCCGAGGCATATGACGACTTGTTGCAGACGCTTAACGAGCTGGATGACTTGAGGGCGGTGCCAGATCAGCTGGAGGCGCGCATCTCGGAGAAACGGTTCCTGACGGCGGTGGATGTGCTACAGAATGCGCTGAGAAAGCTGCGACGTCCGGAACTGGATGATATCGGTGCCCTCAATGACTTGCGCAGCTATCTGGTGAACCAGGAAACAGCGCTCATGGATATTCTGGTGGAGGAACTGCACGAACATCTCTACCTCAAGTCACCTTACTGCCAGGAACGCTGGCAGAGCCTGTACAGAAGCCAGGGCGCCTTTACGGATGAATTTACGGATACAGACTCGATTACGCCATTCCATACCATTCTGGATAGCATGGACATTGAAAAATCAGTGACAGAGGATCCGATGAAGAACCCGGAAGCCGACACATTCTCCTACATTGCCTTGCTGGTCGAGGCTCTTAACAAGTTGGGCCGACTACAAAACGCCGTCGAGACGCTGAAGCAACGAATGCCCGTCGAACTGTTTGCCATTGCCAATGAGACAAACAACGAAGTAGACCAGCGCCACCCCAGCTCGCTTCGAGGAGGCACGTCAAAGTCTGAAGGTCTCAATATTTACAACTCTCGAGAGACGCAAATGCGCGCCGAGGTCATCCATGATCTACTATGGAGTCTCTATGGTAAATTTGAAGCGATCGGCGAAGGCCACCGTGTATTCCACGAGTCGATCAAGGCCTTGATTCGACGTGAAGGAGCGGGTAACAATATCGCTTTGCTGGGAAGCTTCAAGGAGCTTTGGAATCTGTACCAGAATGAAATTCGATCATTGCTGCGCAATTACGTCACAACGGACGCAGACGTGTTCCAATTTGACTCGCCGACCCCAGGAGGTGCGCTACATGGCAAGAAAGACGCCGCCCGGGAACACTTGTTCAAGTTTGCCGAAATCGATGCCAAGTCCGTTGATATTAGCACAGAATACGACGCGTTGGAGGGCATTGTGCAGGCGACTGTGCCTGGACTGACTGGCAATGACCGCAAGCAAGGGACCGATAAGCGGCGTGATAGGCTGGCCCTGGATGAAGGAAGCGCACGCCGACATACTATTGGCGGCCACTCGAGCGAGAGTAAGCCACTAGGTTCCCACAAGCCCTTGGTTGAGCCCAGCGTGTTCAACATGAGTCTGCTTCTGCCGCCGACACTCATCTTCTTGCAACGTCTGCGTACGATTGTGCCGCCGGGATCCGACCTTGCGACGAGTACGCTGACGACATTTCTGGATAATTTCTTGGTCAATGTCTTTCAACCGCAGCTGGACGAGACACTGACCAAGCTTAGCGACAGCATCCTGGCGGAGGTGGACTCGTTTGCACAAGATGCAAGCTTGGCTCAATACTCAAAAATGCCTGTTTTCAGAGGCACTACAGCATTTTTCCAAATCGTCACGGCATTTTGCAGGATGCTGGGCACGATCCCGCCCGACCAGGCTCTGAGCTCGCTGTTGGTGACACAGATGATGCGATACTATGAGCGGTGCTTTGACTGGTACAAGCTGCTCGTGACCAAGACGCAGGAGCAAACAAAGGACGCCAACAACCTGCGCGCGGCGGCACGGTTCGCGGTGCAGCCCGGCGAGATTCACGAGGTCATGAAGAAGATGTGGTTGTCAGACGAAGAGGACAAGTCGCTCGGCGAAAAGGAGATTCATCTGCTCATCGAGCACACCAACGAGTCGAGGCTAGAGCCGAATGACATTATACAAGACCGAGAAACGATCACGTCGCTATGCCTGCTGTACACAAGCATGAAGTGGCTGGCGACGAGGATTACGGGTCTACGACACATTACCGCGCATGAGACGGACTCGTCGCGGCAGACGATGGCGCGACAGGGAAACAGGCGCTGGACGTTGATGAACGACCCCAGCAAAGCGGCAAACGAGGCCGGCCCAGTTGTGCTACCACTCACCGTGGAGACTGTACAGTACGTCACTACCAAGCTTGAGAGCCCTGCCCACCACGTGTCAAGTGCTAACCAGTGTACACAGGACGTTTGACAATATCGTATCGTCGTACGAGGAGCTCGCAGGGACGGCACTGCTGACGCTGCACATGGAAGTGCGGTGCCGGATCGTGCACTCGCTGCGCAATGCGCTATCGCCCGACGTGGCGCCGTACCTGCTCGAGCAAGAGGTGCGGGAGCCGGATCCGCAGATTCTGAGCCTGAACCTGGAGCTGGTGCTCTTTGACGAGACGGTCGCGCGGTACCTGCGGGCGCGGGAGGTGTCGTTTATCCGGACGGGGCTGGGCCTGCTGACGAGCTCGTACCTTGTGGGCAACGCGGGGATGGTGGCGCCCATCAACGCCAAGGGCAGCGGGCGGATGCAGCTCAACATCCTGGTGCTGCAGCAGAACCTCAAGAACGTGGAGCAGGGCGTGGACCTGGCGCGGGCGGCCAACTACTACGCGCTGCTGGACCGCGGGGCGGACGCGGTGATTGCCAAGGCGGCGGCGGACCGGGACAAGAAGATGGGCGAGGAGGCCGGGGCGACGCAGGCGAGCAACACGTTTACGTACGAGGAGCTGCGGGTGCTGCTGGAGCTGTGCATGAGCGAGCAGGTGGCGAGCCCGGAGAGGGGCCTGGCGGCGGCGGCAAAGAGACAGCTGGCGGATAAGCTGCAGGAGTTTAGCGAAAAGGCGTGATGAGGGAGGGCGAGGGGAGTGTATGAGTGTGTGTCTGTGTGTCTGTGGAGGCTTGTGATGTGAGGACAGCTTTTTCAGTCACGCCATGATAAAACATTTGTCTTGTTTTCTGTAATTCTATAGCAAGAATCAAAATCGACGTGGAGATGAACAGTCTCTCGGCTTGATGCAGACTCGGTTACTCGGTTCACAGTGACTCTAGATCAGGAGACAGAGGACGCATGCCCGTCCTATTTTGACAAGTAGCATGTTCCTTGTAACACTTCATTCGGCCTATACTGATAGCTTGTTTCGGCGTGTGGCGTTTGGCTAGTCGTTGGCTTTGCGTCTAAAATGGAAGCCGAGGTGCGCCCCTGGTCCGTCTCATCTCAGATGAAACACGCAAGACGGGGGACACGTGAATCAGGGTGCCAGAATCTCCACAACGCATAGGATGTTTGTGATGGCCTTCATCTTGCATGATGTTGAATCAGAGAAACGCTCCAACGTGAATTTCACTGCCTGGCTGCCATGTTGGCCGACGATGGGAGAAGAAGAAGAAGGGGGTGGATAAAGTTGGGCGAAGTTTTAAGCGAGGCGGGTACATTGGCGACGGGAACCGACAAAAGCTGAAATCAGGCGCTGCGCACGGAGGGAGCTATTCTGAAAGGAACATCGGCTTGGTCGGCCACGTTTTGTAATGAAAAAAAAAATCAACTTTTTGTTGTATGTACAGATCTGTCCTGCATCATTTGCCAACTGACAAGAGCCGTTGCGGGCAGGCATGGACGAACGGCCTTGTCCCCGGTGTTGTGCATACCACTGGCCAGTTTGTTTATGCACGGCGCAAAGAGTGGGTTTTCTGTGTGTAAAAGCGGGATATTATGTCCGCCGTCATGCGTTGCAACCTGCAGCCCAGCCAAGACTATGATCAAAATTAATTACTGATGAGTGACGGAGGCCATGGCTGTTTCAAAAGGGGTATGGGAGGATGGTGTTGATAGAATTCCCGCGCCTTCGTGCTTACGTGCATTGAGTGCGCAGCAACTTCGGTTCGGACACTGGACTGGCAATACTGGCGCTGCGCCTCGAAAGCGCTGGCACGGCTGGGCTGCTGGCTGCTGGTTGCTGGCTGCCAAGGAACCAACTGTGGCGGCGGGCTCTGCAGCGCAATGGCGTCGACGTGCAGGCCTGTAGGCTGTAGTAGCCAAGGTAGTGCTGCACAACGAACGGCCCCTGGGGCAACGGTCAATTGTGGCTTGCGACGACGTCAGAATGGCCGAAAACAGGCTCTGCCGTTGACAAGCCGTTGGCACAGCACAACGACCATGTTGTGATGAAAATAGAGCGCCAATGACAATAACGGGTGGCAAAGCACCGCCACGAGGAGCAAGCTTTCTGCTGCGACAGGAGGTCGCATCAACCCAGCAAGGCTCAGCAAGGGCCAGCAGGGTAACTAACTAATGGGCGGACACGAGAGGCGGCACACTGCCGTTGGCAGTGGCAGGCAGTTGCATCATGGACTCTGGTCTCAATATAGATTGTTTACGAGGGGTCTCATCTCTTGGCAGGGCTGTGTTGTTGCTCTTCGACGTGGAGTAAAGCTTGGAAATTTTGTACATTTATCAAGCACCCGTATGGCATTGTTGTGAGCAGCTGGCAACACCTTGTCTCCAATTCGCAGTACAGTTGCCCGCACATGGCACGGCGCCCAGCAAAATCGAAAATAAAGAGGAAACAAATGACGAGGAAAGCAAAGGAAGAGGAAGTTACCAGTTGCTGCTGGTGGCCCAGGAGCAGGTACATGCAATATCCGCAGTGGAGGCACCAGGCACAATGTACCTGGCAGGGACCCCACGCCGTCATCCACTGCACTGTTAGCTGGCTGGCTCGTCCAGTAAGAGACCGCCGTGGGAGCCCTGCTCCTCCGTGCCCACAGCGTGGCCCAGCGGGTAAAGCGCCGGGGCTACAGCGCCCTGTTCGCGAAATGCTTGCTAGGCTGCTGGCTGAGGCAGCCAGGCGTCTGAAGATTAAAAAAAGTACCTCTGTCAGCGGCGGAATTGGCAGCGCAAACATGTACCCAGACACCCAGACACGACCCCGTCATTTCGCCCCGACAGAAAAAAAAAAAGAAAATTATAACGGAAGATACTTGTATCACCACCAAAATCACACTGCGGAGATAAGTACCCCCCCTATCGAACGATCCCCGTCCTCCTCCACCACACCTTGATTCTTGGCTGCCACGCTGCTTCCCCTGGTGCCACCAGCCACGACCACCACCACCACCACCACTGTCCACTGTTGCCGCCGCCTTCTGCGTCTTCCATCTGGCTTCTGACTTTTGACGGATCCCTGTGTCATCATTTTCCAGAGCTGCCATCTGCATCTTGTTTTCATTCTTTCTTCTCTTCTTTTGCCAGTTTCTCTCTCTTATCACGCCAACACCACAACACACACACACACGCGCGCGCGCATCCGACAAATCGCTTAGTGTGTGCCCAGGACCCTCGTTTTGAACTTTGGCCCCCCCCCTTTGTCTGTCCGCCAGATAGCATCGAGCCACTGGCCCTGATCCTGTCTTACCAGTACCTGTTTATTGGCAGCGACCGTCGACCCCTTTCGCCCATCGTCTTCCCGGTTTCTTTCTGCAATTGCCTGCCACTGTCTTGGGTCGCTCGAATTATCTGCCTACGCTACGGAGCACTCTTTGTCGTCTTTCCACCCCCCACACACATTACCGCACACATCAACCGCCCGATTGTGACGCGACCGCGACAAAGGAATCCAGCACGCACACACGCACCCCTCGCGATCTACCAGCGACCCTGACGCGCATTCGGCATCCTCTGCCTGGGTCGCTTTTGAAATTCTGCCACTGCGAGATACATATACCGACCAACGCCACTTTTCGCCGCGACTTCGCGAGCATCAGACGCCCGCCATGGCGAACTCGTACGCACCCCCTGGCCGCCCTCGCGATCCGCGCAACCCACCAACCGCTGCTGTGTCGACCGCTAACCCCATCGCCAACAGATTCAGTACCGCATTAAAGTCGTTTTGGCACACGATGACAACTTATGACAGACGTGAGTGACCTCGACTGACCACATACTTTGCGACTGCTAACCACAGTCTGCCGGCCGATAGATTCCTCCTTTGACTCGCCCCAACGAACCGGCCGCCACGTTCCTCTCCGGGACAGCAGATCCGGTATGCTTACCGGCGTCGCCACGGCTTCCGACTCGCGCGCCGATGTCTCCAACTCGTACTTTGACGAAGGCGCCTCCTCCACCCGCTACGAGAGCGGCGGTGGCCCCTCGACGCCCAACGGCTCCTACTCGCCCGGCCTGCGCTCCTCGGTCGCCAAGCAGGCCAACGCTGACGGCTTCGAGGTTCAGGGCCAGGGCCAGGGCGATGTCCAGATGCAGGCCTTTTCCGACGGCCTGCCTCCGCCCCCTCCTGTCCAGCACTCGTGGCATCGCATAGACAGCTGGGCCGAGGAAAACTACTTTGAGCTCTTTGACCAGCTCGGCGAGGGCTGCACCATCAACGACCTCAACGACCTCGAACACCAGCTCGACTGTTCACTGCCCCAGGACGTCCGCGACTCACTCATGGTCCACGACGGCCAGGAACGCGGCGGCACCCCTACTGGCATAATTTTTAGCGGTATGCTCATGGACGCCGAGGAGGTTGTGCAGGAGTGGGAGACTTGGAGGCGGGTCAACGAGCAGTACTTGTTGGACGCCGCCAACAACCACCCTGTCCCTCGTCCTTCTAGTCAGGACAATGGCGAGAGCTCCTCGCGCCAGCGACCTGCCTCTTCCTCCTCCAACCCCGACGCCTGGCAAGAAAACCTGCTCCAGAAGCAGGACTGCGTGCCTGCCAACAGCATTCGAAAGGCTTACGCACACGCCGGCTGGATTCCCCTTGTACGCGACTGGGGCGGCAACAACTTGGCGGTCGACCTGGCTCCTGGCCCGGCTGGTCGCTGGGGTCAGATTATCCTGTTTGGCCGCGACTACGACACCAAGTACGTCGTCGCCCGCTCGTGGGGTGCGTTCCTGGCCCTTGTCGCCGACGATCTCAACTCTGGCAAGTGGTATGTCGACGAAGACACCAACGAGCTCAAGCTGCGCGAATTCAAGGAGACTCGCATTGAGCCGTCGTACTTTAACATTCTGCGATGGCGCATGGATCAGAAATACGGACGCCGCGCCGCCGCCGCCGGCAAGAGGAGGTCCGTGGCGTCTCCCAAGGCCGGATCGCCGCTGGGCAGCCGGTCCGGCTCGCCCTACGCCAGCCCCGTTGACGCCCCAAACGGCGACGCCCGCGGCCGCTCGATGCAGCGCCTTAAGATATCGTCGCCTCTGACCAGCCCCGGCCGCCGCGGATTCGGAAAGCCACCGCCTCTGAGTAGGGTGACGGAGGAGATGGTGATGCCCATCCTGGCCGATGCCGAGATTGAGCCGACGACGCTGGTCGAGGTCGAGGAGGAGCCCGACTCGCCCGGAAGCAGCCAGGACCTCAAGAGCCCGATGAGCGCGACGGCGATGCCGCTCGCCGGCCGCCGCCAATCCGACCTGCTCAAGGACAAGGAGAACGAGCCCCCCAAGGCCAACGGCAAGCAGCCCGCGGTTGGCGACGGCGCCATGAAGACGATTGAGATCTAAAGTGTAAAGATACAAGCAGCATGTTGGGAGTGGAGCATTGAACAATACGATTGCATGACTTGATGGTGTCCGAGGCAGGGACCTGTTTCTCGAGCCCGGACGTTTAGTACCAGCTGCTCTTTTTGGCGTTTACGGTGTCGCTGAGTTGCCCTGGGGTGATTGATTGCCTCTTTTTTTTTCTGTTACTTTTATATCTAGTATAGTGGCCTTGCAAGACTGGGCAGGTCATCTGGTTTTCACGACGGGTGAATATTATTTACCGTGGCATAAAGGGCCCGACTGAGGGCTTGTTGTATGAGGACATTGATGCTTGTTCAAGTAGTCTGTACAATAATTGTGTTTTTGTTATTTTTCAAGTCATGTTTGTGAATGACAAGTTACGTGACAGCGAATCATTTTAATTACTTACATTATCTGTGTGATGGCTTCATGTGACGGGTAATCATTCGTTGTTCTTCATGCCATCTCTGCGCGACGGGCTTACGCGACAGCCTACCACGATCCATACGATATTCGCAGTAGATTTATTATGACGGACAACTTTTCAGATTGTAGCCTGTATTTAAGCAGGTTGTGGATTGGGTCGGTCCATCGCGGGCCTGATTCACATGGTCTTTTTCCCATGCACGGGGTCCATTCTAGGTTGAGAAGAGGATGCCTCGTTGGTGGAACCTCGGCGGCTACTCGAGCAAGCCGATTTGTGTATCCCTTCTAGCAAAAGAAGCTTCCAACGTGGGCGGGCGATGAGACGGCGTAGGTAGCAACCAAACTAACGTGGTACGGTGTCGTACGCGCCCACGCTAATGCAGGCGTGTGCTGTTCAGCCTTGTTGTCTCATTCCATGTTGCATGGGGAACATTTACTGTGCATGTACGGAGCAAAAGAGGAATTGTTGACAAGTCTGCAGAGTTTTGCAAAAGAGATGGAAAATGGCGCGAAAAAAAAATTGAACAAGGGGGAGTAGGGATTCGCAACAAGCAAAATAGAGGTGTCGAGGCTGTGAATCTCGCAAGTTCAAGTTGCCTGTTGGGAGGTTATTTTTTGAGCACGGCTGCATCGCCGAGACCGCCACAATGCACGACTGGGTAAAGGAATACAAAGTTGGCCGTCTGGGGCCCGCGTCGTCGACCCAATAATTGCGGTTTGGCTGCCCAATGGAGACTTCGCAGACAAAGAAGGAACAAGACGCAAGTTGACATGGCCATTCCCTACAGCCCGGGGCAGACACACCGACGGGACGGATCTGCAAGCCTCCAAGGTAGGGATCCGTCGAGGCGGCTACTGGCACGCCGGCGCGCAAAGTTACTGATGGCTTTTTTTTTGGCTCGTCTGTTGAAAAGCAGTGTCTAGGTTAAGGACGTGCGGAAATAGACTGATTAAGTAGCGTCAATCGTTGCGTTGGGCGCCTGCAGAGTGGTACTCCCCCGCGGCTCGTCTTTTCTTACACGCTCTTCTCTATACATGCCTTTTTCTGTATCTTTTCCTTTCCTTTCTTGCTTAATTCTTCAACTTCTTTTTTCTTCTTATTCCTTACTATTCTGAGCCGAGTCTCCTTTTTTGCACTCCCGTCATTATCCCACAGACTATGCGATAGTAAACGTCCTGCGTCGTCGGTCCGTGCAAACTTTCTCACAAGACCATGGACCGCCCGATCCGCAGCGTCATCAAGACGTTTTCCTTCAAGACGCCACTCATAAAAATCAACAGCATCCCCGTCGAGAGCAGAGACGAGGATGAGACGACCATTGGTGAGAGCACGCCTCTTGCGCTCGTCCCGCCGGCATCCTCGTCCAAAGCGAGCTCCGTTACCTTTGTGGAGGAACACGTCCACGATGCATATGCGAACGTCGACCCAACAGGTACTCTCCTCGCCCCTTTCCCAAAACGAATATTTCATTGTCCGCCAACGTCGCTAACGGTCAAAGTGCACACGCACGGCTGGAAGCCGGAAACGATGCAGTCCCCGGTCCTCCTCTCGCTCGCGCTCGCCTCGCTGCTCATTGCCGCTCTGCTCGAGATTCTCGCGCAAAAGAGCGCCGCCGACGGCGCCCTCTCCATCGTGGCCACCGCCGAGGACATTCCGCCGCTCGTCAGCTTTGGGTACCTATATCTCCCCACGATAGTGGCGGTGCTGTACAGTCTGGCGTGGAACTGGGTCGACTTGGACGTGAAGCGCATGCAGCCCTGGCTCCAGCTGAGCAGAGACGAGGGCGCGCTCGGCAAGGACTCGTTGTTTTTGGACTATCCCGTGGATTTCGTGGCCTTTGTCCCGTTTAAAGCGGCAAGGAATAGGTCTGTGTTGTCTGAGTCACCGCTTACACCACGTTCCGACTAACACCGAGATGCAGACACTGGGCAGTCTTTTACTCGGGCACCATTGTCGTCCTCGTCTTTTGGCTGCTCACACCCATGCAGGGCGCCGTTTTTGGCACCGCGGCCATCAATTCGCGGCACGCCGTCAACATGACCTACCCGCTTGCGCTGGTCAACGTCTCCCAGCAGGCCGCGCTGATGGACCAGTCCATCCTCAATGCCGGCTACGCCGTCACCTGGCTCAACCAGACGCTCCCGGCCTACACGACGCTCGAGTACGCCCTCCAGCCCTTTGAGCCGTCGCCCGGCAGCGCTTTGGCCGCCTCCGCCGCCGCCACGACCAACTGGACCGGCACCACTACCAAGTACTGGACGACGCTCGACTGCTGGCCGTCGATCGTTGACCGCGTGCCCGGGAAGCTCGGCACCGCCCACTTCCTCGACGGCCGCGGGTGCAACGCCTCGGAGCTCAGCGTGCACTCGGGCAGCGGCGTGGGGACCACCCCGTACAAGCTGACCTACATTGGCTACCAGGACAGCGCGTGGGCCGACTACTCCCTGCAGCGCCCGACGTGCGGGAGGGCCGCCTGGAACGAGTTCCTGGCGACCATGGCCGTGTGGGACAACCGCACGAGCTCGGTCAACTTTACGTCGGCGTTTTGCGAGGCGCACTACTGGCGGCAGCCCGTGAGGGTGACGGTGGCGACGGCGGCGGCGGCGGCCGGGAGGCGGCCCGTCGGGGACGAGACCGCCACCACCGTCCTCCGGCCGCTGGGCGCGCCGCAGCCGCTCCGCGACGCCGAGTTCAACACGTCGGCGTTTCAGTACCTGCTCGGCGCGGGCGTCTCGTCGGTGGCCCGCCCGCGCGACTTTCCCTTTTCGGATCTCCTGGAGCACACCCCGCGGGTGCACGACACGAGCCTGGAGTCTCCGCTGTCGCCCATGGTCGGCTTCGCCATCGGCGGGCAGAGCTACTCGGTCGAGCAGTACACCGACCGGGCCGTCCTGACGAGCGCGGTTGCGGCGGCGCACAAGATGCTCTTTGCGATGGCGTACTCGCGGCTGCTCGTCAACGCCACCTCGACGACCACCACCACGCCGGGGGAGGCGTCGGTCGCGCAGTACGGCGTCGTCGTCAGCAGGCTCTTCTCGGCGCTCGTCGAGGGGTGCCTGCTGCTGGTGGCCGTCATGGCCCTGCTGCTCCTGTGCGCGTGCCGGCGCGGCGCGAGCATGCTGCGCGAGGATCCGGCGTCGATGGACTCGCTGCTGCGCCTGGTCAGGGGCAGCGACGAGATGCAGACGCTCTTCTCCGGCACGGGCCACATGGGCGAGGAAGAGCTGCGGCTCACGCTGGGCGAGTACAGCTTGAAGCTGCGGTGCGGCTGCGGCGACGAGCTCGGCAACGGGCCGGTGTTGACTGTCACGGGACGTCCCGACTACGACGAGCAAGTCACCCGGAGGGAGCTCCTCGACAAGGGCCTCGGCCAAGCTGGCTACCTGGCCCCGATGAAGCCTGCCGTGCTGCGGACGTGGGCCGGGCTGCTACTCGTTACCGTCTTGGCTGGCGTCACTGGTCTTCTTGTCTACCTGAAGCAAGCGGACATGAAACTTGGAGGTAAATACGTTGCTATTCGCACCTATACTTGATTGTTCATAGGAAAAGCTAACATTGATGTTCCGAAAAAGGACTGTCTCGACCGTCGTCCAACTTTGAACTGAATCTGATTCTGACAAACTACCTGCCCACTGCCTTTTCCACTCTGGTCGAGCCTCTCTGGGTGCTCCTCAACCGGTACTACTGCATGCTTCAGCCCTTTTACGATCTTGTCACGAGCCGCAGCGATCGCGGCAAAAGCACCATCACCACCACCCAGCGAGCTATGCAGTCACGCTACAGCGCCTTGCCACCGCAGCTCGTCTTCATGCGAGCCGTTCGGGCCAGGCACTTTCTGCTGGCCGCGGTGTGCATCACGGCCCTTCTGGGCAACGTCCTCGCCGTCGGCCTCGGCGCGCTGTTCAACGAGCTGCCGCGGACCGCCGTCTACCCGGGCACGTTTGCGCGGCCCCGCGAGCCCGTCATCTCGCGCGGCCTCGACGACGCCCTGCGCTACAGCATCGGCTCGCCGTTCAACCGCGATCCGTACTACGTCGTCATGGCCAACATGACCTACGGCACCGCGCTGCCGCCGTGGACCACGTCCGAGTTTGGCTTCCTGCCGCTCGTCCCCGGCGCGACGACGTCGACCGTGTCGTCCCAGGGCGGCCTCTACACGGGCGAGACGACGGGCTTCGGCGTCGAGCCCGGCTGCGCACCCCTGGGCGTGCCGCCGCCGCCCATCTACAACGCGCCGCCGCCGGGCGACGACGTGCTCGCGCGGACCCAGATTGACCTGCCCGCGGACGCTCTGGCGAGGAGCAGCAGCCACGGCTGCGCGCGGAGCTCCGTGCCCGCGCCGACGCTCGGCAACGACACCTTGGACGGCGTGCCCGGGGGCCGCGTCGCCGTCGAGGTCATCGGCCTGCCGCGAAACGAGTTTGGCAACGCGACGTGCGCCGAGACGCTCGTCGTCACCTGGGCGCGCGCGCACCTGCGCAACCGCACCAGCGTCGTCGAGACGAGCACGCTGGTCTGCAGCCCGGCGCTGCGCACCGCGCGCTTCCGCGTCTCCTTTGACGCGGCGGGCTACGTCCACGCCGCCACGCCGCTGGCCGCCTTTGCCAGCGCGTGGTCCTACGAGAACGCCTCCGTCACGGGCGAGCCCATCCTCGCCGCCCTCCAGGGCCGGCTCGGCGCCAGACCCGACCCGTGGACCTGGTGGCACAGCGACACCGTCTCGCGCGACTGGCTCAACCACCTCGTCATGCTTCGCATCGGACCCGGCAAGGGCCGCGACCTGCTCGATCCCGCAGCGCCGCTGCCGAGTGCCGCCGACATGGTGGCGCCCGTGAGCGCCGTGTACAAGATGATCTTTGCGGCGGTCATGGGTCTGAGCCCGGAATTCTACGTCCAGGCGCCGGCGGGCGCGACGGACACCGGCACGCAAGTTGTGCGAGAAACGCGCGTCTTTGTCAACACGGCGGCGTTTGCCGTCAGCACCGTCGTTCTGGGCATCTACATGATCATGGCGGCGGTGTACTACAGCGTGGCAGTCAAGCTGTTCCTGCCCAGGATGCCATCGACGGTTGGCTCGCTGCTAGCATATATTGCACCGAGCGGCATGGCGACGCGAGAGGCTGCACATGGCCGGCATGCTCTTCATTTCGGTCGCTACGTCGGTCCGACTGGCCACGCGCAGATTGGAATCGACAGGATGGACAAGGTTGTGCCTTTGGACATGAGTCAGCTGGGACGTGGAGATACAAAACCGCTTCGATTTAGATTTCTAAAATTTGGGAGGTCGTCGCGAACGGCCGATACTTGGCTTTAGTATCCAAAAACATACTTACTTAGAGTAAAAGAAAAACCAAGATAGCGTTTTGCATGTCTAATTTCACAGGCATACTACATTTAGTACGTACGATAGTCCAGAATCAACTATAATTTTTCAACTCAGGCTAAACTGGCTATAGATGCTCTGTAAATCTCGTCGCAAACGGTGAAAAATCTTCTTTAGTGTAGAGATATGCGAAAGAAAGCTATATATACGGGGCTTAGACCTGCCAGTTTGAATTGGCCCCCGGGTGCGCGACACGAATGCTTGATCATAATTCGGCTGCGGTATAGACGACACCTTTAGGCACGTATACGGAGGGCTCGGCGCATGGCTCGCTTGCCCGGAGCGGCAGCCATTTTGAGATCGGTAGACTCGCCTGCCTCGCAGGAAACGCCGGCAGCCATGGCCTGGACAATAGACCACATGCCGCTGGCGCAACGCTGAAAGGACTTGCCGCCAATGCAGTTCCACTGGCCCTCAGGGGAGCATGCAGAGCCGGCAGCATGGCCACCGCTGGGGCTGGGGCTGGAACCACCAGTTGGGACTGGTGCGGCGGGTTGACTGCCAGGACTGCTAGGGCTTGCACTATTGCCAGGATTGGCGGGCGCAGAAGACGACATGGATGCGGGTGCTGAAGTGGGAACGGGCATAGAGCTCACGGCGGGGACAGAAGAGTTTCCAGCAGTGGGCGCTTGAGTAGGAACGGGCTGAGTGTTCTGAGAAGTAATGAAGACGCCGCCAGGGACGCTGGCACCAGGGGCGCTGGGAATCGGAGCACTGGTACCGCTTGTAGGCGCAGAGGGAGTTGGCTCAGCAGATGAGGGTTGAGCGGAGGGCGCGGCAGAGGCAGTGGGCTCTGGCACGCTTCCACTGCCAGCAGCAGACGTAGAGGGTGCAGCACCAGTACCAGATTTACCGCATGCACCAGTAGGAGTCTGCAATGCGGGAGAGCTAGTTTTGCCGCCGAATCGGTCGACATCTGTGCCGGGAAACGGAAATTGGACATCAGCACCTTCCGGGACCGTACATTGCTTCGCGCCGATGTTGGCAACCATCATTTCAGGAAGACTGTTCAGGAAGTTCTGGGAACCACTGTTCCCGGTAACGGACAAAGGAGCGCAATTCATGTACATTTCGCGGTTGCCGACCTTGTTGAACCAAGTCCAGGCGAGAGTGTAGTTGCCGGCGGCGAGCTCCTTGGGTATAGTGTAGTCATACGTGTATGGGACTTTGGCCGTGGGACTGTCGCCCATGTTTCCAGTTTGGTCTTTTGCAGGGCAGCCACCCTCAATAGACTTGATAACCCTCCAAACGGAGTCCTTGGTGGGCTTGAGATCGGTGGTGACGGAGACCTGGCAAGAGCCACCACCGTGCACGGCGGTGCCTTGAAACTCGAGTTGTTGCTTGCTGCCCTGAGCATAAACGTTGCTTGCGCCTTCAGCATCGTAAACATTGGGGCGCAGCTTGCAAGGAAAATCACTGCCGTTGCCTTCAAGAGGAGCATTCTTAAGAGTGCTCCTGCCGTATGGCACCGGGTTGGTGATTATGATGTGGGAACTAGCAATGGCGACCAGGCCGGAAAAGAGCAAGGATTTGGCGAACATGTTTTTGAGTTTTCTTTTGAGTTCCGGGTTTCGGTATATATATAATTCGAGTTTGTTGTATAAAGATCGATATTGAAGCTGGTGTGGAGGGAGTGTGAGAATCAGACGTTCCAGACGTAGATTAAGAGTTTGTTGGGCTGGTCGGAGAAATTCAGGGACTGTTGCCTGTCTTAAGTAGGAATAACATGTTAGTGGAATACGCACCACGGGGGTCGTGGATCTGGATAGAATGAAAAAAGTCTTTTGTCCACATGTCTATTCACTTCGCTTGAAGCGCAAAGAACTGTGAAGATAGTCCGTCACTGAGATAGCTCAAAGAAGGGCGTTGTGCAGGGTTGCACATATATCGTTTGACAAGCAAGACAGACAAAACTCGAGGAAGAAGTATGGAATGTTGGCTAAGAACTCACCAAGTGGCCAGCGTCTGTAGAAGCAAATGCAGACTGCGCTCGTGATCAAAGTTTCGAGTTCTCGTGGGTATCAAATGTATATGCGTAACGGGCACCAGGCGTGTTACTGCAGTAGAAGAATGCTGTAGAGGGGGATGGAAGCAAAAGGTCTAGCCTGTAAAGAAGAAAGAAAGGAGAACAAGAAAAAAAAAAAGAGTCTTGGCTCTTTTTCTAGAGAAGAAAGGACAGTGAAGAGTGAGTCTGATGGCAAGGAAAATGGGACTTCAGGCAAGGTGCGGCAGAGAGTCTTATACGGCGATGACGGTATACGCATACCTGGTCAAGGCACGGGAGCCGACGTATGGCAGGCAGCATTTACAAACTACAGACAAGGATGGAAGAAACGAGAGACAGGGAGTAGCCGCTTACCGAACTAGAATAGGCAGAAGCAAGGGACGGGGCGGCATCCACTGGCTAGCGAGCGGCCAAGGAGAAACAAGTCATGGCTCATGGGTGGTGTTCAGGGAAGCTACCAGCAAGAGGGACGCAGTTCTGTCCTTGGGATGGTAGATCGTCTCCTGGCGATCCAATACTGGCGGCGGCGCAGGTACCAGTCACAGTCCAGTGGCATGGATATAACTCGATGGCTGTATGCAAGTGGATTGGGTGGGCGTCGAGAACGGATTAGGAAAACGCACAGGGACGGTGGGCCGTGAGCAAAGTCCCTATCAGTTTCGAAGCAACGGGTGGGTGGAGAGGTCATGGTGCGTGCCCCTGTTGGCCGAAGAAGAAAAGGGCCCGAAAGCTTGAGGTGCGATGGTGGTGACTGGCTGGTGTTGACAGGCTGGTGCTGCGGTTTCAGAGCCTCATGCCAGCCTGCGCCAAGTGGGCTCGGAGGAGTCGTCAAGTCTTGTCAGGGACTTGCATCTGAAGAGCCAGCTCTGACTTTGTCTTTGCTGTTCGAGGTGCATTTAGTCGACATCTTTTAGAGCACTAAAGGCAAGCCTCTCTGTCACGACCATCCGCTGTCCTTTTCTGACGATTTGTAGCCTTTTTTCTTTTTTCTTGAGGCGCATCGTTTTCTGCTTTGGCCAATATCTCTTTCTAAATTCACATCGATTCGGGCGGGCGCTAACTAAGTTAGTCGGGGATCGGCAGAGACAGGGGTTCGCGCGTCGTGGGGAAGACGAGAGACGGGCAGCCCCAGCCGAGCACAACAATGCCCGGCGGACGCATTCTTTAGCTGAGGGGTGGTGAATGCAGGTGACTGGCCAGCGACGCTGGAGAATGTATGCAGCCGATGACGATGTGTGTCAAGCGTTGTTGATGACGATGATGATGCCGTGAATCTCATACAAACAAAGCTCCGAGACACAGAGCTACTGGTGACCACTGACTTCTCTTGTGACTGGGGTTTTGCTTACATGTTTGTACCATATGTAACAGCAGCACATCAAGTCGCAGGATGGCGGCCAAAATGCCCTATCAATTTTTTCCACCCTGGTGGGATGACACGAGAGCGTGTAGCCAATGGCTTGATGGTGTTGATGCGAATGGCTGAAGGGAGCTTGGCTAGCAGAAAATGCCAGCCAGTGGGAGGAATGCAGACCGCCATTGTTGCCAACTGGCAAGGACCCGCTTGACACCCAGGGCCAGCCTATCGCCGACTTGCAATATCAATGCCCAAACATATTAGACGACAAGATACCCAATTTCATGGCAACAGCCTCTGTCTCGTCGCGAAAGCCACGGCGACTACAGTATCAATCAGTCGAAGCCAAGATGTCGACAAGTGGTCTTGCTCGAAGGGGCCTTCTCGTCTGCACGCTCCAAGCCCGCCTCGTCTTTATCGGTCAGGCCTTCTTCTTCGTTTATGAACAAAAAGAAAACAGGAGTATAATCTACAGTATTATCGGAAGCGGCGTCATTATTGACCTTTGTCGTCTTTAGTCGTTGAAGCGGCCGTCTTTGCAGGCCGGTCGAGTGACACATTTCGCAGCAGCCGTCAACCAGCACTGACCGGGCCGTGCGAAACTGTCTCTGCGAGAAAACGAAAAAGTCTCGCGTCCACTCACAGACCTTTTCATGTACGTAGATGGTTTGCCTACCTCTCTGCCATGTTTTATGTTGTCTTGGTTATTTTGGGCACACGCGAACAATCCCGCAGCTGCTCGTGTTTTGCAGGTAAACGACGTGCTGCCATCGTGGGGTGACTCGCTTCTCTCAGTAGGCCACATGTCGGTATAATTGTAGAATTTTGAACCTGTTTTTGACTGGCTCTGCATCGCTGGCCGAGGATGTCTTGACCTGGATCTTCCTTCACGACTCAAGACATATTTAAGCCGTCTGTCTGCCTATTCTGGGCTCGCAAACACGACCCTTGAAACGATCGACGGCACATCCTCACACGCACTGAACCAAACAGGCTGAGTGCCACTCAAAACGTTTGTTCCTTCAATTCAGGGGCTTTGCTATTGCTGTTACTACTTTTTAATTCTGTCTCTCGTCTCTCGTTTGTCATTGCTTTTCTCCTCCCCTTTCTACAGACGTCGCAGTTCCCTGCAGGGGTCGCCTCCAGTGGCGTTTCTAGCGTGGTTTAGTGGCTGAGCCCCTGTGGTCCAGTAACGCAGCGATCTGGTTAGCTGACGTTGCATCCATCGGGCCTCTCGACACGGCCACTGGCCAGCAGTGCCGCATCTCTTTGTTGGTGCATTTCCAAGTGCCCATTGATTGCCATCCGACTGTCGTTGCTGCTCGTAGCTTCTGGAGGGCTGTAACCCACACCAGTTTCAGACTCAATCATCTCTTGCTTTTTTTTTTTTTTTTTTTCGCGCATTTGCCCGAGAATGCACCACATAAGATGGTATCTTCTTGGTGGTCCGCCCAGGTGCAGAGGGTCTTTCCAGAGCGAAAATAAAACCATCACGTTTAGAACGACACCTGCGGCCGGCTTCTGGTGGCGGTGAGCTAGCTCCAATCCACGGCGCCTGCACAGCCTGTGATGTCGCTCGGTCATCACCGTCCACCCAAGCCAACAGCATTCACCCCAGATCCGCCCCAGGAATAGAATGCAATAAATCCAGCTATCCCCTGGCACAGGCTCACCGCACGTCGCCCGCTCAACCATCGCCACGTGTGCTCGAGTCTGTGGTTGTGTCTAACGCCGGCCAGTTCCTGCGGCCCATCCTTGTCCATTCCCTCGGGTCTGGACACGACATGCCCTTGTGTACTCTACTACTCCGTGCATGCTGCAGGATTCATTCCCGGAGTAGCTGCTGCTTGCAGTCACGCCCCGTTTCCAGCTCGCCTCGCACAAGGCTGCGGGTCGCATGACGGGCCACCCTCAACCAACGACATCTCATGCGTGACGGCCCAATGCCAGCGCGACAATGAAATAATGGCACTTGAAATATCGGGCCGGTAATAATTACAGTACGTTTGGCGGGGCTGCAGACAGCTACGCCCCAGCCTCGGCGCTTCTCCCAAAGCTCGCATTCAACGGTTCGCGAAATAGACCTGGGTGCTGGGGGTCTCGATCATGCATACCGCGACATGTGGTTTCTGAACATCGTTCCTGTTCACCACATCACGCCCTCACACAACCTAGTTACCCTATACCGGGTTGGTCCTTGGTAATTAAACGACTGCCAGCCTGTGTCTGCCCCGAGCCAAAGTGGTAGCTACCCTGTACCAGGAAGCATCATTTCCATCAAACTTGACGGCGCTACGCATAAAGAAAGCCAGCCAATAGATCAGTGTAAGCGCGATTCAAGCAACGGGATTGCTTGACTCGACGCAAACTTATGCTTTATCAAATACCATGCAGTACACCGCGATGCTAAGAGTCGCGTTTCCATGGGGCTCTTGGTCTCGAATAGATCATTGCGTTAACCATTTTGTCCATAACAAAGTCATCTAGCCTAGCGTCTAGAAAAAGCGCAGATATACTAGTCCCATCCGCCTTGACCACGAGACCTGCAATCTCTAGACGCCGACTTGTCCAGCCTGCTCCTACGCTTTAATATCACCCTCGCAGTACCCATTTCTCGTCCAAAGTTTCATGCGGTCCCTCTTGAACTCTTCAAAGTCCCACTCCCTGTCCTCGAGCTCCTTAGGGAACAAGAAGACGTACGTCTTGGTCTCCCTGTCCTCCTCGTCCCCGTCGAGCCGTACCCTGACCGTGTCGAGCCGGTACTCCCTGCCCTCGTAGTCGTCGAGCTTCTGCATGTTGGCCGTCGTCAGCCCCGTCACGTATATGCCGCGCACCGACTGGCCCGGCTGCGGCACGATGCCCGGGTAGTCGGCGTACTGCACCCGGTGCCGGCAGAAGCCGTCGAGCACGGCCGGCGCAAAGGTGTGCAGCGCCTGGATGGCGGCGGGAGGCGCCTTTGTGCCGTAGCACACGCTGAAGAAGACTTCTGGGGCCATCTGTTTTCCCCGGTTAGTGTTTCAAATTTTGTACTCCACGGGGAGTATGCTCGGTGCCATGTACCAGAGTGCCTGGGAAAATGTTAGTACGGCGCCGCCTCTGTTTGATGGTGGGCTGCTGCTTACCATAGAAGAAGCCGGTGAGTTCGCCGCTCATTTTGGAAAATCGGGGATTTGACCGAGAATTACAGTTGCTGCCGTCTATGAAAAACACGCTCGCAATGCTTCCACGTGAAACTTTGTCGCCGAAATGTGATGATGTTGAGTATTGGTTGTTGCCTGGCGATTTATGGGCCGAGACGCCTTCCGATAACCGCACGTGGGGTAACGGCGATGCAACGCCGCCGTGACACAACAAGGCAACAATTTACATTTTGCTCTTTCTCTCCAAGAATGTTGCCAGTCGCGGAAATATCACTTTGCTGATTCTCTTGCAAAAAACTCATCGCGATAAGCACGTGCGTCGCCGACATCGCGGATGTCACAAAGCCGAGTGCTACGCTGCACAGCTCGAATTCTTGTCAAGAGTCGGGGACGACAGGCCACATCAAGGTATCAAACTTGTAAATCACATGGCTCATCGTAGAACTATCTCGCCTACAAAAAGAGGTTCTCCTATGATTTGGCGCCGCGTGCAGATCCATTCGACTACATATTTCATCCGCTGTTTCGTAATGTCCCGAATATCTAATCCTCGCCAAGGTTGGCAATCGCCGCATTTTTGCTAAACCACAATCGCGCTCAAAATTAAAGCCACCACCGTCACGGCCAAAGCAGCCATTGGAGGCTGCGACAGCTTTTCACAAGCGCTATCCACGGGCCTGCTGTCGCCCTGCACGACGTTGGGAATGGCGCATACGGGTTGGCTGGCCAGCACCTTGGACAAGACCACGTGGTTATCCTGTTCCTGATTCTCAACAAAGGTGAAGAAGGTGCCAATTGACCTCTTGACCGCCTTGTCGTATGCCTCGAGCGTGTCTCGTTCCCCTTGCTCGCCGTAGCCGATTCCCACCACCTCAACGACGCCGTAACCCTGGGGCACGTCCACGCCGGGTAGACTGCTCACGAAACAACTCTTTGCCCTCGAAAGCGAGGCTGGGCCTTTTTCAACCCACGTAATCAGTATACAACCGCAATTGACCAAGTCTTCATCAACTTGCACGTACCTGTAGAAAAGCCAATCTCGCATTCGTCTTTGACGTCCGAATCGAGCGACGGACAACCGCCCCTCAGCGTGGCCCCACTGCTTTCTTTGTATCCCTTGATGCACTTTTTCGACAAAACGCCATCGCACGTGTCATTTCCCTGCTTGTTCTTGAGAGGCTTGTCGTGCCCGCCCGACGTGTACATGCAAAAGGTCGTGCGGTTGCCCTGGTCGCTGTCGAGAAAGGACCCCGGCACGCCGAGCCAGTGGTTGATAGAGGACGACGGGCCGTCCTTTTGGCTGCCGTCATGCAGCGTCAGGTAGTAGTACCAGGGCTCGTCGTTGCCGGAGACGGCGCGCGCGGTGAAGCTCGTGGTGCCCGTGGCGTTGAAGTTGGCCAAGTCGAGGAAGCTGACCTGCAAGTTGTGGCGGTCGCGGTCGGTGCAGTTGCCCGTAAAGGTCAGGTTGAGGCCGGCGGCGAGCTGGCCGAGAGCCGAGACGACGGCCAGAAATCGACCCAATCGGATGGTCATGGTTGTCTTCTCTTTACAAAGGCTTCCCCTGTATATCTTCTGCTATTTGCACCACAATCAGGTGGACAAGGGAATCCATCCGCCTTTAAATACAAGACCCGGCAAGCTACCCAGTCGGCCATGGCGTCATGGGGTGACGGCGCCAAGGCGGGCCACAGCCTTGTCGCACGCCCGATCGACCGCCAGAGGAAACTGTGAGAGGTAAGAAGCCCAGAGCCTTGTGAGGCAGGCAATGTGTGAGAACGACTTTGCAGCGTGCAGGGTTGAACGGCGATGATTGTTAGGCAGTTTCCAGGATTGGCAAGGATTGGCAAGGCTCGGTTGACGCGCCCGTGCACATGACGTCGGACGAGGTCGACAAGCCATCGCTATTGGTGGCCTTGTCACATAACGAATGCGGTGTAAAATTGAATAAGACAATAAGAAGCATAACTTTGAAACTAGCGTCGTATCTGTGTCACGTCTCGGTCCCAGGAAAAAGTAGATGGCATTCATGGCTGCTCAGTGTCTGAATGAGCGACCATTTATTCGTCATTCATATGGCGACTTGCATTGGAGAAGCGTATGCAGCATCCTCGTATAATACACGTTGAATAAACTAGCTATTCTTCCTCAATGTCCGACTTCACTTCTTGTTTCGCATCCTTTCCGCTGACCTTTTTCCTCGGCTTCAGCCACTCCTCCATGCCCTCTGGCCAGTACACGCGATTCTCCGGCCCTCCCATGCCAAAGTCCTCTGCGCTCACGCCCTCCTCCCCGTCGCCATTCTCTTCTCCGCCCCCATCGCCATTCATCTCCCTCTTGAGCTTCTTGTCCGCCGCCTTCTTCGCCGGCCTGGGCTCGTCGTCGTCGCGCTCGTACGGGACGACGCTGTTGGCCAGGTGCCACCCGGGCAGCTTGTACGTGCGCATGAGCTCAAACACGGCCTGCTCCTTGTCCTTGGCCTCGATCATGAGGTCCATGTCGCGCGCGCACGGCGGCAGCACCCTGACGCGCGGCGAGTGCTTGCGGCGCTCGCGCGGCGTCACCGCCCCGGCCGTCGGCTCGCTGTAGTGCATCTTTTGCGTGATGCCCTTGCGCGCCCACGTCGCCGCGATGCGCGGGTACAGCGCCACAACGTCCCGCGTGCCCTCGCGCAGGCTGCCCGCGTCAAAGACAATGTTGTGGTGGTGGAAGTCGAGCACCAGCGGGATGCCGAGCTCCTCGCAGACGGGCAGCAGGTCGTGCACGCTCCACGCCACGTCGTCGTTTTCGAGCACGAGCCGGTTCTTGACGCCCTGCGGCAGCGTCTGGTAGTTGTCGCGGAAGCGGTCGAGCGTCGCCTGCTTGTCGCCAAAGGTGCCGCCCATGTGCAGGATCATGACGGCGTCGCGGTCCTGCTGCGGCGGCAGCTTGAGCAGCGACAGCAGCTCGTCGTGGTACGCGAGATCGCGGAGCGACGCCGAGACGACTTCCTTTCGCGGGCTGCCGATTTGCGTAAACTGGCCCGGGTGCGTCGTCAGGCGATGTCCCAGCTCGGCCGCCACCTTGCCGGCCTCGGCGAGCGCATCGGCCGCAAACGGGGCCAGCTTGTATCCGTACTCGGCGTGGCTCGCAAAGGGAAACATTTCGCTGCTTAGGCGCATGAACTTGATGCCGTACTTGTCGTTCCAGCGCAGCATCTTGACAATGTCCCGGGCGTTGGCGACGCCTAGGCTTTGCACGAACCGAAGTCCACGCTCCGGATCTGCGGGCTTTGATTTGTCTGGTCTGTTCTTCGTGGCATGCTCGGGCTGTGAAGGATCGAGGAGCGGATGCCGGTGCTCGAGGATCGATGCTATCCGACATGTTCTTGAAGAAAAGACGGGCGGGTTGGCTGTCCTGAGATATGTGTTTAAGCAAGCCTAGCTTTTAGTCAGACCATGTTGATGCAGGGTGCGCGTGGTTAAAAATGACGGAAGCTCTTACATAGCCCAACCTTCCAGACCACGGTAGCGGCAGTATATCGCTGTGGACGGGCGGAAGGCGTCTGGCACCTCTCTCGACGGCCAGTGCTTCATCCTCGTCGCCAACCTCGCCATCTGCGACGACGTCTTGGCTTTTGGATTTGCTGGCGGCGCGCACTTTTACTGGCTTCTTAACGACTAGTTTCTCGTCGTCATCGCCAACCTCGTTCTCGGCGCTGATGACGTTGACCTTTGACTTGCGCGCGTTGCGGACCTTGACTGGCTTTTCGACGACTTTCGGCTCTGATTTGATTACTGGCAGAATCTCGATAGGCTCCTCTTTCACTTTTTGGGTAGAGCGACGCGGCAGCTTGCGGCGCGTCGACGCGACCACGTCGGCTTCAGCTGCGGCCGCGTCAATGACAGCCGCCTTTCGCTTGGGTGCCATGATTGAAGACGACCGAGTCAATGACCGCCAATTCTTTGGCTCTGCAACAACTTGGATCGCGTAAGAACGACAGAGGGTGCGACGAAAGAGTATCATGCGATTTTTCAGTTGCTGTCTCAGACGATGTAATGATGACGCTAACAAGTTTAGCTACTCTGCACCACTGCTCAATCCAGGTAGTTTGTAAGGAAGTGATTGATGATGCAGGAGATGGGAATACACTTGGAGGGTAGACAAATATTTAAAAAGGACCCATCAAAGAGAGCATCGATACAGGGACCTGACATAATTTATTGGCGATCTCGTGCCTGGATTCGTCGATGTGGACTTGCTGCTCAGATCGCGGGTCCGCCGCGTGGCGATCGAATCGGACGTCATTCAAAACTGCAGACAGGGTCTCACGCTACCGATCGGAAATAACCGATTTTGAGATTACAGCCTTTTTAGCTCATCTTGCGTTTCATGTTTTCCATCTTGAGTTGTGATGAAACTATTCCAAAATTTGACAATTAACAACGGCCGAATGAGTTTGCAGGCCCGCAGAGAGAGCATCATGAAAGTACCTGTGACCTACCATGACAAAGAGTCTTATCCGTCTCACTCTGGCAACCTGCATCCGAGACTTGGACTGTCCGAGCCAGTTACTTGTCAGCAACCGCACTTCCATCACAGTCACTGTTGCGTAAAATACCTTAAGTTACAGAGCGGTGAGCGAAGACGTCGTGTGGGGCCTTGCTTGTCTGTCAGGGGTAAACCGAATAGATTGTGGTAGATTGGTGAGGAATACTTGACAAAACCTCAATATATGTCTACTTTTTAGCGTTGGCAACTAGCCATCGCCAGATCTGTGCAATTCTGCTTTCGGCCCATTTTTCAATGGCAGTGGTGCGTCCCTCATGTCCATCATCCGTCGCTCGCTTCCCTTTCTCGACGGCCTTTGCTGCTCAACCTTTGCTCTTCTGTTCACACATTTGCTTGTCCTAAACCCTCCCGGCTTGGCCAAAGAGCGCCGGACGCTGCTGTCTTTGGCTGAGAAACTATGGAAGTCTTTCTGAGCAATGTTCCCCTCAGTTTGACCGACGCCAATCTTCAAACCGAGCTCAAGCCCATATTGAATGCTCTCGGCATCGTCGACTGGGTGGTTGATAAACCCAAGCGGAAGCCCGTAGCCTGGATCTCATTTCTCAAGGCAGCCGATGGCGTCAAGTTTCTCAAGAAATACGGCAAGATTAGCGCTCCACAAAGTCAAACTCAACCGCCGTCTGCTGCCTCACCATCGCCTCGTCAGGGCGCTGCGCCCCGTGATCACGCTCGAGGTTTTGCGCGGCTATATCTCTTGTCGACGGCAATATTCGTCGAAAAGAGCAGAGGAAAGTGAATCCGCAGACGCTGGGACACCTTAAACACGAGTCCAATGAGCGACAAACAAAGTCGGACAGGGGCCAGCGAGCATCAACATCAGCCGTCTTATGCCGCGTCGTTCGACTTTCCACCGGAAAGATTATCTTTACGCAGCCAGAAATGGAACTGAAATACATGCAACAGACGTCTCTTGCGATTGACGACCATGCCACGTTTGGTCTTCAATCCTTGGTGGTGAACAGTGGGCAGAGCATTCGAATGGACGTACCATACCACACAATTCAAGAGCTCGCCCTAGACCGCGGGTCGCAAACTATGACGCGGATACTCGAAGACCCCCCAAAGTTCTTCGCCGAAATTACGGGATCTTCTGGCGATGGCAGACGGTGGGAGCGGCAAACAAGTTTCCCGTCCTGGGCAGGGCATGCCAAGTATGTTGCCCACTGCCTGGTCTACCAACTGACACTTTCTGGCAACTACGACGAAGTCGTCCGTGCTCTTCGGAACCGAGACATCTTGCCCCTGAACCACTACCGCCTACCTTTTAAATTTCTCCTGCAACCCGTCGAGGAGGATTATACCACAGGTATGAGAGCATTCGAGGGCACGATACAGAGCCTCGGGAATAACAGAAAGCCTACGGTCCCTTTTCCAATCCTCTTTCAAGTTCAAACACTCGTCTGGAACAACTACCTACACCCCTACAGCGGAACCCGTGTGCTCCAGATTCTTGAGAAAAGAACCAGCAACAACACTTGGAGAGGCAAGGCGCCACTCTTCACGGTCGACGCGATGAAGCGTTTGCTACAGAGAGTTCCGTATCCTGTTCCGGGTACAGACCCAAGCGAAGTTGATCCCGAAGCCCTTGTCGAGAGCGTGGTGACCGCGGAGGTTGATCTTCGTAACCAAGATCCGTCCAGGTCTGGCTTGTACGGCCCTTCATTGCCGCGCCACCAAACATGGGTCTTTAAGGCCATGGTGACCCCGACCCGCATCTTCCTTCAAGGTCCCGATGCGGAGAGCCGAAACAAGGTTTTGCGAATGTTTCCCGATCGTGATGACATGTTTCTTCGCGTTTCCTTTTGCGATGAAGATGGGCAAGACCTTGCGTTCAACCCAAAGGTTTCAAACGACCCAGTATACAAGCGGTACCGCCAAGTGCTCCTGGATGGAATTCGAATCGCTGGCAGGCAATTCGAATTTCTGGGATTCTCGCATTCTTCGCTGCGTTCACACTCGACCTGGTTCATGGCGCCATTCCTCGCCGCAAATGGCAAGCTTCAA